>JAXQQM020061319.1:0-234690 GCA_034641835.2 Pinus albicaulis | reverse complement strand
CTATAACATCTTTGCTTCCGAGAGTGGTGGTAACTGATCCTATAACATTTGAAGATCCATCATTTCCAAAGGATATGGTTCCATACTTCTTCTCTTTCAGAGATACTAATTTCCTTCTATCTCCATTCATATGCTTTAAGAAACCATTGTCAACATACTACACATCTTTATTTTTTTCAGCCTTGAGAGCGAGAGCACAATTATCAATCTTCTTCTTCTTCCATGTTCGTTCATTCTGTGGCTTCGAAGATTCTTCTGGAGGATTTTTAAGTCTACAGTCTCTGGCTATGTGTCCAAAGTTTTGACATTTGTAACATTCCATATTATATCTTAAATGTTCAAATCTATTGATGTTTCATTGAGCCCTGGGAGGTTCATATTTGAAGAATCTCTTGGAATTATATTGGTTCCTAGGGTACGTGCGACATTCTATAGCTTTATGACCAAATTTTCCACATGAATAACAATAGCTGTGAAACATATGTAGGTACCTGGATGTAAATCTTCATCGAGGAATCGTCTTCCAAGGATGTGATTGCGAATCTTTTCCAATGAAGTCTACATGTATGTCAGATCTCATAGGTTCATTGTATTTTGTTGTAGAAGGTCTTGCTTCTTTTTCTTTGTAACTAAGGCCAGTTCTGTTGTTGTAAGATCATTGATTGTTGATGAGTTCTTCCAATGCCCTTCAGTTGTTGGCATAGTTTTGGATAGTTTTTCCCTTCTTCACTTCCTTACGCAGCGAGACTACTTCGGCTTCTAATGCTTCCCTTTCTTGATTGCTTTCTTCCAACTTCTTTTGAAGTGACTCTTCAATACATTTGTGTTCTTTAACCTCAATTTTGAGACCTTGAACTTTTTCTTTAAGAGTATGGGAAAGGATATTCTCAGCATTGAGCTCTTTTATAAGCTTCATTGCCTCCTCATGAAATTCATCTATGGTCAACCCTTCTTCTTCATTGTTTGATACTTCTTGTTTATTGTGCTTAGCCATAAACAATACTTTCTCATTGGCTTCTTCTTTGCTGTCACTTTCTTCATCAGATGATGAGCTATCTTCTTTAGAGAGAAAGCTCCTTTTGGATCCTTTCTTTTTTCCTTGCTGGTTGAATTTCTTAAAGCCTTTTTTTCCTTTTGAGTTTCCATCACTTTTATTCAAGCATTTTTCTACAAAATGCCCAACCTCACCACAACCGAAACATGTCAATGGAATTTTACCTTTGAATTTTCCCTTACCAGGTTTTAGTTTTCTCGTAAAGTAAGCATATTCTTCATCTAAAAGACCTTCTCCATCATTTCCATTTTGTTCACACTTGCAGGTGCATGTCATTTCAATTGAAGGTTGTTTGTCCTTATTGGTTTTCTTAGATGCAACGAACGTAGTTTCTATATTTGAAGTACCCTTTTCTTCATCAAGTATCATTTCATATGCTATGAGAACTCCATGTAATTCTTCCTTGCTGAGTTTTTCCATATTTGCACTGTATTCTAAGATCGATACCTTTGGGTTGAATCTCCCTAGTAACGTTCTAAGAATATTCCATATAATAGTCTTCTTGTCAACTGGCTCTCCCAATCCTTCCAGAGTATTGGTTATTTCATCAACGTATTGGAATTATGTAGCAATGTTGCAATCTTCTTTCATTCTGAGTTGCTCAAAATTTTCTCTATAGATTTGAATCTTTTCTTCTTTGACATTCGAGTCACCTGCATATATATTCTCAAGCTTTTCCCATACATTTTTGGTGGTTTTACAGCCCAACACCTTATGATAAGCAGATTCAATAAGTCCACTGATAATAATATTTTTTTCTTTTGCATCATTTACCAAATTCTTCTTACCTTGTTCATTCGTGGTTTATGTAAATCCATTTTGAACAGTGTCTCATACTTCGTAACCTTGTGCGAAGAGATAGACCTCCATTCGTCCTTTCCAGAGTGCATAATTATTTTCATTGAATAGAGGTACACCATTGTTCGTGCTATCCTCATAATTCCCCCCTAGGCTATTACGCCTGCTATTGGAAGGAACCAAACTCTGAAACCAATTGTTGGAAATACCGAGGGGGGGGGGGGGTGAATCGGTATTCCTTTCAATTAGAGAATTAGTTAATCTTCAATTATTATCAATGTTTGTATAATGATAGCAGCAAATAAGAGGAACACAAATGCACACAGTTTTTAAGGTGGAAACCCACTCCGGGACAAAAACCACCTAATGCTTTTCTAATAATTCTTTAATATTCAACTCCAATTGAAAATAAAGCTCCAACTTCCTAGAATCTAGAAAACACTTATAAACTCCATGGGATGGATGCATGGATGCTCCAATACCAAGGTCACCAGATGATCATGAGCAATTTCTTAACACCCAATGAGCTACAACTCACCCTAGCACCACCCTACCACCCTATAGAAGAATAAAAGAAGAATGGACTCCCATACCAGGGAAAATGGTCCACTTTACAATGATATAGAATGATGTAGAAGAAGAAGATATACTAGACCATAACCCCAACTTTGACACAACCACCTAATGATGATCATATACCTCCCAACACTACCTCTTCAACCCTTGGCAGATAGACACTAGTACAATTTGTTTAATATTGTATTTACAATGATTAAGTACAATGATACCTTTACAATGATTGTATGTAGTGTTGCCCAGTTGAAAACTTCATATGATGAACTTCTTACTGTTGTTATGCACCTTGGTTGCTGCTCTTGTCATGCTACCCTATGATACACCTTGCTTTGCTTTTCTACCATATAAATTCTGGTCCTTTGCAACCCTTGACAATACATGATCTAGCTTTTTCTTGCCTTCTAGGAGCTTGATATTGAATCTAGTGTATCTCTGTTATTTCAGATCCTCAATATCTGATTTTCGGTCCTGTAGTATTCCTATAAGTCTTCTTTCCAATGCCATAGGTCTGACCCAATTTGGATTCTTCAAGGGAGATTTATACCCAATCTCTCACAATGCCCTAATTATGGACTGTTTTGAGCAGAGTGAAATTGTACGGCATGCCACGTGTCATTGTTTCTTCATTTGGCTTTGAAATTGATAGAGAGAATAGTACATACTGTTCAATATCTACCACTTTTGATGGAATTCCAATCTGATACTCAGAGAGAGATTTATGACAAATTTACAAAGGTCACTTCTTTGAGATGAATTTCAGGAGCCTGCAAAAACCCTGACTTCCACAGATCATATCTCAAAAAATGTTGTGCATCTTGATCTGAAATTTTCACAGAATCTTCCCCAAGACTTTGGCTTCGCCTCATAAAAATTTCACCTTCTGAACCTTCGTAGAAAAAATGTTAGAGTGCAAACTCCACGATGATCTATTTCAGATGGCGAAATCCCTTGCCTATGGAGGAAATGAAGATCACAATTTATATAAATGCTTAAGTTGAGAGGGGCTTCATAAAGTGAACGTGGTAGGAATTTTAGGAGCTTAAAAAATATTAATTATGACTTTTGAATGACCCATGCCCCAACCCCATTGGGTTTTATCCCACTAACTCTGGGTACAAACTTCAAACATGAATATCTCTCAAACCGTGAAGAATTACATGGCGTGCCATATATCAATGGAAACATCTCGACAAGCCAATGAAACCATAAAAAGCGTTAACCCAAAATATATTATTTTTTTAGGTCAAAATTCCCATTCAATATTGGGTTAGCCCCTGGTGCTACTTGGGTTGACATCAATGACAACCGCTGATCAACAACTATTCCTCTAAGTTAACTAATAGTTAGTCCTAATTTTCTTCTATATCATTGTAAATATCCATTGCAAGTGTGTATATTAGATTGGATGTTTTATTTCCATGGTTGAAGCCCAGAGTGAAGGCCCTAAGCTCTGAAAAGTAAAATGTCATAAGTATGAGTTTTTGCAAAAATAAGGAGAAAGTTACAGGATTATCATGGTCAAAATGGAAGGCTACTGATCTTAGAGTTCTTGACATTTCACCAAGAAATGCCATCCCCATGTGAAGCCATTGTTAGGGTCCTATAACTATAGGATTCATAATTTGGAATTGACTTATGATAATCTTGTAAAAATATGTACATACCTTTCTTTCTATAAGTTGTTTTCCCATATTTTGTAAAAAAAAAAAAAAAAAAAAAAAAAAAAAAAAAATTAAAAAGAGGGTAAAAGTCCTAAAAGAAAGATCAAAAGACTTAGAAAAAATAATATACCCCAAAAGAAAAAAGAAATGAAATATGAAAGTGTGCAAGTTCAAATGCCACTACTTTTTACTGATGATTATGGTGGAGTGTCAATAAATGCCATAATGCATGATGAGTTGAACTGCTTAATCTTGACTTGTCATGTTTCAATTTTATTGTTGTAGAATAGTGAATAAAAATTAGTCATACAGTTTAATCCTGACTAATTAGTAGATAGGTAGAGAATAAAGAGGAGCTCATCAGTTTAATCTAAGCCTTCGGATGATATAAGGTAGATTTAGATAGTTTTTATTGCTTTCAAAAGATCAAAATATTTAAGGTTGCTAGCTCAAATGCACCTGCAAAAGGAAGAAAAAATGTTAGATTAAAATTGGGTAGGTAGAAAGATGTGGGAAGAAGCATGTAAATATCCATCACCGGGCAAAAATAACTAATTTCCCCTCCCCTATAGTTATTTTGCATTCTAGACATTCAGTCAAAGAGGCTCAGAGCATTTCTATGACTTATGTTGGGACCAGTCCCAAGGCTCAATGACTATTAAGTTAAAAAATGTTGAATTTCTATAATAATCACTAGTTGCCATCATTTACCCTTCATGCATCCATTTCATAAGTAAAGACCTTTTACTTAACGAAAAGAAAATCCCCTTTGACTAATTTTCTTCATTCATAAAGACATAAAAACCCTCCAAAAGTATTATATTCTAAGTTAAAGTGATTAAATTATAAACGGTTAAAGCTTTTTGCTTATTATATTATCACTTTGCTTAAGTTATGTAATTACATTTTGGTGTTTTCATTGTCCCTTTTTCATATTAACTTCTAAATTATCTATTAATTCCCTAAAAAGTTCTTGTCCTATTATTATAAATCCTTTTATTTTATTATCCCTAAAAACCCACTTCTATAAGCTTTTTATGCTAAAGTAATTACCCCACATGTTGAAAATAACTCCCAAAGATATCTCTTTGGCACAAAACTAACCATATAAATATTCTCGCGCCCCTATAGTTTTTTAGACCATTCAAAAATTCTAATAACTATATAATAAAACTTAAAAAATACAAAAGCGTGTTTTATTTACATATCCAATGTATTTAAAATAATGTGAAAACATTTCATTATACATTATACCTTTGTAAAATACATTGCTAACCTCGCACCTTAACCCATGGTCATACATTAGCTGCCCCCTATTCATCTCTTAACCCCCGGCTAAACCCTTGTAACCCTTCCCATGCACCTTTACCTTATATATAAACTTGGTTTATATATATAACTCATCATCCAGTAAACAAACCCCGCACCTATATAACTTTCCCATATGTTAAAACTTTATTATAAATCATATAATATATAAAGTTTTATTAAATAAATCATTGCCCGACTCATATAACTACCTGGGTCACACTAAAACTTTCCACTGCAAATTTTGAAATAATCTTGACCATTCACTTGACCATTCCATATCTAACGGTGCATGATCAGTTTCACGTTCTGAAACTGATCGATCACTGTTGTTTCAAAATCCTGCGAAATAGGTTGTATTATGAAACCACCCAACGCAACATGGCACCATATTATTCAATCGTGTTTGATTTGCATGAAACAACTTACCACCATTTTTTAACACGAAAACCACCGATGTTTTTGCAATTTTAAAATCTAAACCACTCTCGCCAGCAGATTTGACCTGCATTGAATGCATTAAAAATAATTCATATATTTAAATTAAAACCTTTGATATATCATTTCTTATGTTTATTCGTGCATTCTTGATTGATAAACACTCTGCTCAACTGTGTAAAGACTCTTTTGCACAATTTTCAGACTTATATCCCGAGAAAATCCCATTTTCACCGCAGGTCCCCTGTTTAAAGACCTAGAAAGCCATTTTCTACTCCAACAAGTCGGATCAAAGCTCAAATTCAACCTAAAAACTTCAGAAACCTAGTCAAAGCATCAAAATACCTGTGAATTGAGGTATTTTTCAAATTAAAACCCTACAATCAATTCTGAAACCGTCTTTAAGTAAAGGAGGCTTTTAATTAGAAGAATCTACTGGATAAAAATTGCCAAAAACAGGCCAAACCCTGGCCATTTTTTTTCAGGAAGCCTGAATTCCTCTATCAGCCTTTAAAAGTAAAAAATCTTCAGTTTACATAATCTTTTAACCCTTGAAGACCAATTCCGAACACATAAGAAGTGTAAAGGCCTACAGATTGATTAAAAGACTTCTTTTCCACATTTGTGCCATTTAGGAAACCATGTTTCCTGTCTTAATCCAGTTTATCTCTAATAAGCCCAAATTGGGCAATAAGCAAATTTTTGAAGATAATCCTTTCCCAAAAATTGCTCAATTTCCCTTTATTTGTGAAAATTAAACTATAGCCAACTAAATAAAGGATTATTCCCACAGTTATACCTACTGCTGTCCCCTCTACATTGGCAAAACACTTAGCACCAAAAATGCCACTGGCAACTACAGTGGCAGTGCAATCTATTGATACTTTAGCCACAGGATCATCCACTACACAGGTACATCAAGCAGGTGAAGCAGCAAATATAGTAAAGCCATGGAGGAGATGTCCCTAAAAAAAAATGAGATAAACTATTTAAAGAAGGCCATTCAAACTCTTGAATCATCCAATAGAAATGCTTTAGTAACATCAAAGGCACATGTAAAACAATGAAGCTAAGAAGGAAAAACAAAACAACTTACGTGATTTTGGTTTTTTACTGCTGATAAGTATCTTTTACATCAGTGAAAGGGTAAAAGGGAAATCCAAGTATGACGGTGAAATGATAAGAAACTGAATTAATTTTTCTACCACAGTGAAAATTTCATTCTACAGCTATCAAAAGGTTAATATATTAGTTGAAAGTGTATCAGGATAAAGAACAGGGTCAAAGAGTATCAAAGAAGAAATAACCAACTCATTTTTTACTTGTAATTTCTCTATTTTACAAGCAGTAAAATGACAGATGAACAGAGTGAAAGAGTATCAGGAAGAAAGACAACGTTAAAGGGTGTAAAGTGAAAAGAGTATCATTCACGCAATCTTCAAAGAGATATTTTCCAAATATGCATGCAATCATGTACACCTAGTCAATGAACTATTTTGATTAGATAAGTTGGCTCTATATTTTCCAGATAAGAGGACAGCTTGCTAAAGTTGTTAAGAAGCTGGCCATCTTAGTGTGTTAAGATATTTTATTTTCCTAGAGTTATTCCTAGATTTCTCTAGGATATTTGTAATAAGCATTTTATATAAATACTTTTTTTTTATGAAGTGTTTAGGGTGGAATAAAATTGCTAAGAACATTATAGGCATTTTGCTGGTACGTTGGAGGCTCACATGTGTTGATTTCAAAGCAACAGTCTAGACAATTTCCAATTGGACTTCATAATTCAGGATTCATGCGATAATTTGAAGAGTAAAGTGCATCTATCTTGTCATTGTTTACTTTCTAAGTTCCATTCATTTCATATATGTTGTTCAATCTTAATTATTAAGTAGGAGTATTACTTCAGGACTAGTGTTATAACTCCATGTCTTAACTACTTAATCATTTAAAAGTTTTATGCTGATTTCTGGATTTAGGAATTCTTAATTGCTCCTAGTCTCGTTTGACCCCTGCCTCCTTCCTCTTTTTCTGGATCAAAGGATCCTTCATTGCCCTTTATCCTGAAGCAAACCATCTCATCAAAACAATCTATCCAAATCTCTGAGGGTTATCTACCTTTCCCTGAATACATTAGCATCCTCTAGGCCTTGCCTTCCAGTGCTGCTTGCTAGACTTTGACTCCATAGCCCAATGGAATAGTAGATCCCTCTTTAATTTGTCTTCAAGTAATCTTATTTTCCACCAAAAATTTCAAAACCAAAACCAAATTGAACTATCATAACTAGCCTAAAATATTAAACAAAACAAATTTAAATCATAAAGAGGGAGCCCTCTCTGAAATTTAGGAAGGCTAGATACTAAATTTCCAAAGTAGGTTTTTGGTTACCCCTAGTCTTCTTAAAACTGAAAAATCAAAAAGCCCACAATATTTAGAAATTACTAGGGTGATAACATACTGGCGACCATACTAGGGACTAACCAATTTCCAGTTTTAAAATTAGTCTTAAAGGAAGATATTTAATCTATATTTTTACTTTAAAGATTAGTTTTAAAGGTTGTGGGTATTCATAAATAGTCATTATGGCTTCTATAAAAACTTACTATACTAGATCTAACCCGGATCCTAAGCCTGCAGTTATAGTATATAACCCCGAATAGATTGGAAAAAAGAAAAAGAAAAAACAAATTGTCAATTTAGAAGCTGAAGTGCCCTTAAGTAAAGATAATTCTTTACCCAAAGAGTTAGTGAGCTTAACTGATATAGATTTTTATTTTAAATTTGAATAGTCATTGTTTAGAGTTAAATCTGAAACTGATTTAAAAGAAATTGTCATAGATCTTGTTTTTACTTCTTTTGTGAATGAAAAACAGAATATTATTTCGGCAAAAATAAAATCAAATAAATCTAAAACTCAAAGTCCAGTAGAAAGGGTTAATGTTACACGGATTAAAGATGTTTATGAAGCTATTAAATTAGCTCAATTTTTATCTCACTTTAAGCCTCTAGCTTCTCAATTGCACACAACAATCTTTCCAGCAGCAGATTCAACTCTGTATGCTGTCACTTCATTTTTAGACTCCACTATCAGTCCATCCATAGAACCTTTTATTCCTGAGTTTCCTTTGTAGCCTAGGATCATATTTTCATCATACCCTCAATCCACTGCATCCACTTGTTTTATAAGCACTATATCGTCAGCTATCATATCCAGCACTTCTCCTATAGTTACTGTTATACCTCCTAGTTCAGCAAAACTCCAAGCCTTGGTTGCTAGGTATGCACCTCTTGTCTTACCCCAAAACCTTCATGATATGCCCTAAGATTATCAGAAAAATATACCTTTATTTGAAGGCATGTCACAAATTAATGCTAGACAAAATGTTACTAAAATGACAGACTATTTTGAAATCTATGAAATAGATGAATCAGATGTTCAAGTGAGGTTGTTTGTTCAAATTTTAACTGGGGAAGTTAAGAAATGGTTTAAAAATTTAGCTTCTAGTAGTATAACTGATTTAGCTGCATTTGATAGAGCATTTCTGAATAAATGGGAAAATAAGAAAAAACCTTTTCAAATTTTATCTGAGTTTTATTCTTTAAAAAGAGCTCCAAATGAGTCTGTTCAGGATTACTACACTAGATACAACAGTATCTACAATTCTATTTCAACATATCTTAAACCTACACCATATTATGTGCTTCTTAAGTTACCTAATGGATTTGATCTAGATATGGCTTACCAACTAAGAGAAAGAAATGTTGAAACATTAGAACAAATGAAATTAGATGTTGTTATTGTAGAAATTAATATTTTAGCTAGAAAGGCCAGACTTAGGAATGAAAGGAGCGTCACAATCAAAGAAGAGAATTCAAACTTAGAAGGTAAATTTGAATTTTTTTCCAAAACTTTAGAAATATTAATTGAGAGATTAGACAACATTGAGAAAAAACCACAATGGGATAACCAAACCCAAATCAGAAATCTCAACTACAGAAAAACAACAATCCTAGAAAAGTTAAAGAACCTTCTCCAGATCAAAACATTATTCCCCCATTCCAAGAGAACTACGCTAAAAGTTCTCAAAACAATGACGATGAAGATGAGGATGACATCAATATAGTAATGGGGATAGATGAAGAAACCACTATTTTCCTCACTCAGGAGGATCAAGAACTTTTTGAGCTTCAACAACTCAAAATATAATCTAGTGAATCCTTTGATTTTAAACAAGGTTATGACTTTTCCATTAACGAAATTCACAGTTAGTATAACCTTAGAAATAGAAAAAAAAAACTGAGCCTTCTACAAAAACACTTCACAAAATCAAACTAAAAAGAATGTAGAAGCACCAAAGACCAAAATTTTGCAAATTCTCCTAAGGGAAAACAAGCAAAATTCCAATCCTCCCAGTCCTAAAAAAGGGCCAAGTCCAAAAATTGCAGACATTACTAAAGAAATGGCTCAATCCTCCAATAATGCCCAAAATGCCAACAATGCTAAAGCCCCTAATTCAGTAAAAATCAACAATTTTTGATCCTAAGAAGAATCCTGTTGATTCTAAATCAGCAAATCCCAAAAATGTTAACACTTAAACTTCTGCTAAAAGTTCAAAGTCTGAAAAAGCTCCTGCTGCCCCTGAATCTGTCCCTGAAAAGAGAACTAAAGACAGCAAGAGTCAAGAAACTCAAACAGAAAATAAAAGAAAAACTCAAGATAAGAGTACATCTGCTAAAACACCTGAAAAACCCACTGAGATAACTGTCACAAAAGATGAACTAATCTATATTAGTAAATGTCAACCAACATTTAATATTCAAACTGAAATAGAAAAGTTAAAGATACCAATTCCTTTGACAGAATTGGTAAAGAATGATGAGTATAAAACAAAAATTACTTAAACTTTGAATATAAATATTGGTGAAGATTTTATTAATCTAAATGATGATCAGCCTAAATTAATTTTTGGTCCGGATGTTAATAGTAAACATTCAGATGGATCAACTCCTCCCTTCTATATAAGCCTTACTATTCACGATCGAATTCTCCATAATGCAATGTCAGATTCAGACGATTCCCACAATTTAATGCCAAAATCTATCATGGAAACTCTGAATTTAGAAATAACAACGCCTTACAAAGATTTATTCTCTTTTGATTCAAGCAAGATCAAATGCATAGGATTGATAAAAAACTTATGTGTCAATTTGGTTCAATATCCCGGTAAAATTATGGTCATGGATATTGTAGTAGCTGATATCCCACGAAAATATGGTATGCTTGTTTATCGCTCATGGGGAGCTAAGTTGCAAGGATCTCTATAATTAGACATGAGCTATGCCACCATAATAGTGTTTGGACAACCTAATAAAGTTTACAGAGAAACTTTGATGAAATACATGGTCAGCAATGCTGAGAGATCAATCAATTATCTAATTTACTCAACACCAACTGATCGAGATTCTTTCATTTTATGTAACTCATATAATAATGGGATCCAAACTGAATTAATTGGCATAAAGCCTAAACCAAACAATGATAATATATTTCACCAAGCCCTTTGGCACTTAGACTTTGATCATTCATTCAATAAGTCAGGAGCAGGAGCTGGAGTGTGGATCACAAACATTGAGACCAGTCATTCGAAAGGACATGCCTTTAGACTCAACTTTAAATGCACCAACAACATGGCAGAGTATGAGGCACTTATCTTAGGTCTCAAAATCATCAGAAATTTAGGAGGTAAGAGAATTTTAATCATGGGAGATTCAGAATTAGTTATTAAAAAAATAAATGCTGAATATTTTGTTCATAATCCTAGATTAGCCAGATATATAGATGCAGCAATTGACTTGGTTGATGATTTGCTAGAGTTTAAGTTTGCTATTATTCCTAGAAATCAAAATTCGCAAGCACATTTCCTAGCAAATTTTGCTAGCACATGTAATTTACCTTTTCAACCAACACATAGATATATCACTGAAGTTAAATACATAACCATTGTCCCAGACAATGTCAAATATTGGCAAATTTTCTCTGAAGATGAACAGATTTACCATTTTTTGAATAGTGGGGATGAATTTCAAAATTGTATGATAGACACAGATTGTGATTTAGATTCAGAATGCAACATAGATTTAGATGTTAATTGTAATATAAATAATTTATATGCACATAAACTTACCAAACCCACTGTATTTACTCAATCTGACATAGATAACTTAGAGAAGGTAGATATAGACGAAGTAATTGAAGATGAAATTGAAATGCTAGATTTGAACGATAAATTCTTACCTAAGGGTTTAACTCCTTTGGAAGACTTGTTTGATTCCAATGATGTGCCCAAAAAGCCTAAAATGGAACCAGTCAAGTCTGACATTGAAGAATGTAACATTGGTACAGACACAAAGCCAAAAATGATTAAATTTTCAAAACATTTACCCCCTTAAGAAAAAGAAAAATAGATCGAAATTTTAAAGGAATACCAAGATGTTTTTGCATGGAGTTACGAATATTTAAAATCATATGACATTAACATCATTCAACACAAGATTCCTATAAAATAAAATAAGAAACCATTTAGACAAAAATTGAGGAGGATTAATCATCTCCTATTACCATTTATTGAAAAAGAAGTTAAATGCATGTATGATGCCCAAATCATTGCACCAATCAGATATTATGATTGGGTTTCTAACTTAGTACCTACAAGGAATAAAACTAGTGAAATCAGATTATGTGTAGATTTTAGAAATCTCAATAAAGTATCATTAAAAGAAAATTAACCTTTACCCAAGATGGATCAGATTTTACAAAGGGTAGTTGAATCTTCCACGATTTCTTTATTAGATGGTTTCTCAGGATATAACCAAATACTAGTTCAACAAGAAAATCAACCTAAAACAGCTTTTACCACTCCTTGGGGCACATTCATATATGTGAAAATGCATTTTGGTTTGATGAATGATGGAGCTACTTTTCAAAGGGCTATGGACATCGCCTTTGCTAAAAAAATCCATGACTTTTTGGTTATTTACTTAGATGATATTACTGTGTTTTCTAAATCTCGTAATGAACATTTGGATCACTTGAGATAGGTATTCATTAAATGTATAAAATATGGTATATCCTTAAACCCCAAAAAAAGTCTTTTTGGATTTGAAGAAGGTAAATTATTAGGACACATAATTTCCAAGGAAGGCATTAGGATAGATCTAGCAAGGATAGAAGCCATATTTCAAATTCAACCACCTAGGAACATTAAGGAGTTACAAGCATTTTTAGGTAAAATTAACTTTTTAAGAAGATTTATTTCTAATCTAGCAGAAATCATCAAGGAATTGAATAACTTGTTAAAAAAGGACTATGTTTTAAAATGGACAGTTGAAGAAAAATAGTCATTCAAATCTATTAAAAATTCTTTAACAAAAACACAAGTCCTAATCAGCCCAGACTTCAAGAAAGATTTCATAATCTTTTCATTTGCCTTAGAACATACCATAGCTGCAGTTCTACTGCAGAAAAATGACCAAGGTTTTGAACAGCCCATAGAATTTTCCAGTAAAACCCTTAGAGATGCACCTTTGAGATATAACATAATAGAAAAAAAAGCTTTAGCCTTTGTTAAAGCCATAAAACATTTCAGAGTGTACATTCTTTACTCCCACATTATTGCCTATGTCGCTAATACTGTAGTCAAATATATTCTTACACGGGATGGGCCAGATGGAAGAAGAGGAAAGTGGATTGCCACTATCCTTTAATATGACATAGAGATTAAACCAACCAAGCTCATAAAAGGACAAGGTTTAGCTAGGTTAATGGCTGAATCCAATTGTAATGCTTTGGATATAAATTTTATTGCCCAATTTGATGGTCAGGAAGAGATGGGGACTCCATCGATTAGTGAAGCCTTTCCAGACTCACCATGGTACTCAGATATTATCTTTGTACTTACCAATTTACAATCTCCTCCTGGATTAACTAGAACAAAAGCTAGATTCATCAAAATTAAAGCAATGAGATATTGTATTCTAGATAATATGCTTTATTGGAAACAAAAAAGTGGGATTTTACTGAATTGTTTACTGAAATCAGAAGCTGACAAAATTCTTGAATATTTTCATGCAGGTGATTGTGGGGGACACTTATACTGGAAAAGCACAGCAGATAAGATTCTTAGGGCTGGTTTTTATTGGCCTACCTTATTTGCTGATGTGAAAAAAGTTGTTACTTCATGTCACAAATGTCAGATCTTTGAAGGAAAAATGAAGTTCTTACCTTTACCACTCAAACATATTTCTACTAAGATGCCTTTTCAACAATGGGGTTTAGACTTCATTGGAGAAATTCACCCTCCATCCTCTGGCCAGCACAAGTGGATATTGACTGCCACAGATTATTTCACCAAGTGGATTGAAGCCATTCCAACCAGACAAGCCACTGACTCAGTCATTATATATTTCCTAGAAAACAACATTTTCTCTAGACTTGGATGCCCACAAAAAATTATTACTGATAATGCAGCTGCATTTAAATCTAAAAAAATTATTGCCTTTTGTCACAAGTACCATATAAACCTAGGCCACTCTACTGATTATTACTCTTAAGGTAATGGCCTAGTTGAATCTTCCAATGAAAGCCTTGTGAGTATCATCAAAAAACTACTTGAAGAAAATAAGAAAACTTGGAATAAGAAGTTATTCTATGCCTTATGGGAAAATAGACTTACTACCAAGAAGTCAATTGCAACATCACCTTACCAGATTGTATATGGGATGGATGCAGTTTTCCCATCATCTTTAGGTGTCCCAGTTACGAAAATTATCCAAGAATCACAAGTAGAACTCAATGATATATAGAGAAGGATAAATCAGACTATTCATCTGTAGCAGACTACGAAAGAAGTATATGAAAAATCTCAAGTAATTCAAGATAAAATAAAGAAAATATTTGATAAAATAATAAAAGAAGATGACTTTGCCATAGGAGATAAAGTGTTAAAATGGGATTCCAGGAGAGAGGAAAAAGGAAAAGATGGAAAGTTTGACTTTCTATGGAAAGGTCCTTATGTCATTTATGGATACAAAGGTAAAAATGCATTTTTTATCATAAATTTGGATGGAACTGACATTCCTGAAGGACCAGTGAATGGTATAATTCTCAAACACTACTATTGTTGGAAATATTGAGGGGGGGGGGGGGGGGGTTGAATCACTATTCCTTTCAATTAGAGAATTAGTTAATCTTCAATTATTATCAGTGTTTGTATAATGATAGCAGCAAACAAGAGGAACACAAATGCACACATTTTTTAAGGTGGAAACACACTCTGGGACAAAAATCACCTAATGCTTTCCTAATAATTCTTTAATATTCAACTACAATTGAAAATAAAGCTCCAACTTCCTAGAATCTAGAAAATCATTCTTCTCCAGCTCCCACTGGATGGACGCTCCAATGCCCGAGATTCTTCATTAGTCAACTGAATGGATGCCCCAACACCCAATGAGCTACAACTCACCCTAGCACCACCCTACCACCCTATAGAAGAATAAAAGAAGAATTGACTCCCGTACCAGGGAAAATGGTCCACTTTACAATGATATAAAATGATGTAGAAGAAGAAGATATACTAGACCATAACCCCAACTTTGACACAACCACCGAATTATGATCCTAGACCTCCCAACACTGCCTCTTCAACCCTTGGCAGATAGACACTAGTACAATTTGAAGAATAATATATTTACAATGACTAAGTACAATGATACCTTTACAATGATTGTATGCAGTGCTGCCCAGTTGAAGACTTCATATGATGAACTTCTTGATGTTGTTATGCACCTTGGTTGCTTCTCTTGTCATGCTACCCTCTGCTACACCTTGCTTTTCTTTGCTTCCATAGAAATTCTTGTCCTTTGCAACCCTTGACAACACATGATCTAGCTTTTTCTTGCCTTCTAGGAGCTCAATATTGAATCTAATGTATCTCTATTATTTCAGATCCTCAATATTTGATTTTCGGTCCTATAGTAGTCCTCTGAGTCTTCTTTCTAATTTCATAGGTCTAACTCAATTTGGATTCTTCAAGGGAGCGTTATACCCAATCTATCACAATGCCCTAATTATGGACTGTTTCAGTAGAGCGTACTTGTATGACCTGCCACGTGTCACTGTTTCTTCATTTGGCTTTGAAATTGATAGAGAAAAAATTATAGATTGTGAACTATCCGCAATTTTTTACGGAATTCTAATCCGATACTTAGAGAGATATTTATGATGAATTTACCAAGGTCACTTCTTTGAGATGAATTTCAGGAGCCTGCAAAAACCCTGACTTCCACAGATCATATCTCCAAAAATATTGTGCACCTTGATCTGAAATTTTTACAGCAGCTTCCTCAGGATTTCAGCTTTGCCTCATAAAAATTTCAGCTTCTGAACCTTCATAGAAAAAAAATTTAGAGTGCAAATTCCATGATGATCTGTTTCAGATGGTGAAATCCCTTGCCTAAGGAGGAAATGAAGATCACAATTTATATAAATGCTTAAGTTGAGAGGGGTTTCATAAAGTGAACATGGCAGGAATTTTAGGAGCTTAAAAAATATTAATCATGACTTTTCAATGACCCATGCCCAACCCCATTGGGTTTTAGCCCACTAACTGGGGGTACAAACTTCAAACATGAATATCTCTCAAACCATGAAGAATTACATGGCATTCCATATATCAATGGAAACATCTCGACAAGTAGAAACCATAAAAATAATTAACCTAGAATATATTAATTTTTTAGGTCAAAATTCCCATGCAATATTGGGTTAGCCCCTGTTGTTGCTTGGGTTGACATCAATGACAACCACTGATAAAAAATCTCCCCCTTTGGCATTGATGGCAACACAAGTACTCCCCCTGCGATCATGACACCTCTTCCTACAACATTCTCTACCCCTTTGACATCAATGGCAAAGGGTAACTCCCCCTAAAACAAAACCATCCTTCGGACCTGTACACACTTCCACTCCCGTTGACACACAACCATCCTGTAGACCTGTAATCTAATGAGAACTTGGGAAAATCCCAAGCTTTTGACGAAGATATTCAAATGCTTCATGAGGTAAAGGTTTAGTGAAGATATGAGAAATTTGTTCTTTTGTACAAACATACTCAAGTTTGATATTCTTTTCAGCGACTTGTTCTCTAACAAAATGATATTTGATCGGAATGTGTTTTTTTTTAATGCATGACAGGATTCTTGGAGATGCTGATGGCACTAGTGTTCTCACAGAATATGGGAATAGGCTCACTAAATTGTACTTGAAGATCTTGAAAAGTTTGTTTCATCCAAATAACTTGAGTACAACATGATGTTGCTGCAATGTATTCTACTTCCGCTATAGATAATGAAATTGAAGTTTGCTTTTTTCTCAACCATGATATGAGACAACCACCTAGATAGAATGCTACTCGACTAGTACTCTTACGATCATGAACTCTTCCTACCCAATATTCATCTGTAAAGGCTTCAATAATGATATTTTTACCCTTGGGATACCCCAAGCCATATTCTTTGATGCCCTTTAGATATCGAATAATTCTTTTTACGGCAATAATATGTGATTCTTTTGGTGCTGCTTGGAATCTTGATACTTGTCCAACTTCTTGCATAACATCTTGCCGAGAGGCTATTACATATAGAAGACTACCAATCATAGATATTTACAACCTCTGATACACATCCTTAGATGAGTCGTCTATGCTCAATTTGCAACCTATTGCCATTGGAGTAAGGACGGGTTTTCAATCTTCCATTTTGAATTTCTTGAGCATTTCCTTGATGTACTTGGCTTGACATATAAATATTCCTTTCTCTTGATGAGATATTTGAAGCCCTAAGAAGTATGTCAGCTCACCAAGTAAAGACATCTCAAACTCACTTTGCATCTTTGTAGAAAATTTCTTACTTAGTTGATCATCATTGCTACCAAATATTATATCATCCACATATACCTCAACGATTGTTAAATTATCTTTATCTATTTGTACATAAAGATTCCTATCAGCAGTACCTTTCTTGAACCCTTGTTGACGTATATATCCATCAAGACGAGCATACCATGCTCTGGGAGCCTGCTTGAGACCATATAGAGCCTTCTTTAACCTGCAGACATAGTCTTCTTTTTGTGATAGTAGAAAACCTTCAGGTTGTTCGATGTAAACTTCTTCTAATTCTCCATTCAGAAATGCTGATTTAACATCCATTTGGTAGAATTTGATTTTTCTTTAACATGCATAGGCGAGAAACATTTGGATGGCTTCCATTCTCGCAACTGGTGCAAATTTTTCGTCGAAATCAATTCCTTCCACTTGTGCATAGCCTTTGCAAACCAATCTTTCTTTGTTTCTGGTAACCTGCCCATCTTCATTCAATTTGTTCCTGAACACCCATTTAGTTGCAATGACATTTTTATCTTTTGGTCATGGAACCAATTCCCAGGTGTTATTCTTCTCAATTTGATCCAATTCTTCAGTCATATTTGCTATCCAATGTTTATTCTAGCTGGCTTCCTCAAAACTACTAGGCTCAAATTTTGCTAGAAAAGCAACGTGAGTTTGTTGTGATGCATGAAGCTATCGACCTTCATTTATGTCACCAATGATTTGATTTGATGGATGGTTCTTTTTAGTCCACTCTTTTGTTCTCCTTGGAGGATCTTCTTGTTGTTTTTTTGGTATATCTTGATGATCATTGTTTATTTCTTCCTTGTTGATAGTTGCTTCTTGTTCTACAATTTTATCTATGTCTTTTTTAGCCTCTGTCTCAAGTTTCAAAGATTCTAGATCCAGTCATATGCGTTGAGAAACCACTGTCAACATACCACACATATTTATTTTTTGAGCCTTGAGAGTGAGAGCACAATTATCAGTCTTCTTCTTCTTCCATGTTCATTCATTCTGTGGCTTCGAAGATTCTTCTGGAGGATTTTTAAGTCTACAGTCTCTGGCTATGTGTCCAAAGTTATGACATTTGTAACATTCCATATTATTTCTTAAATGTTCAAATCTATTGATGTTTCGTCGAACCCTGGGAGGTTCATATTTGAAGAATCTCTTGGAATTATATTGGTTCCTAGGGTACGTGAGACATTCTACAGCTTTATGACCAAATTTTCCACATGAATAACAATAGCCATGAAAAATATGTTGGTACCTAGATGTAAATCTTCGTCGAGGAATCGTCTTCCAAGGATGTGCTTGCAAATCTTATCCAATGAAGTCTATAGGTATGTCAGATCTCATAGGTTCATTGTATTTTGTTGTAGAAGGTCTTGCTTCTTTTTCTTTGTAACTAAGGCTAGTTCTGTCGTTGTAAGATCATTGATTGTTGATGATTTCTTCAAATTCCCTTAAGTTGTTGGCATAGTTTTGGATAATTTTTCCCTCCTTCACTTCCTTACGCAGCGAGACTAATTTGGCTTATAATGCTTCCCTTTCTTGGTTTCTTTCTTCCAACTTCTTTTGAAGTGACTCTTCAATACATTTGTGTTCTTCAACCTCCATTTTGAGACCTTGAAATTGTTCTTCAAGAGTATTGGAATGGATCTTCTCCGCATTGACCTCTTTTATAAGCTTGATTTCCTCCTCATAAAATTCTTCTATGGTCAACCCTTCTTCTTCATTGTTTTATACTTCTTGTTTATTGTGCTTAGCCATAAATGATACTTTCTCATTGGCTTCTTCTTTGCAGTCACTTTCTTCATCAGATGATGAGCTATCTTCTTTAGAGAGAAAGTTCCTTTTGGATCCTTTCTTTTTTCCTTGATTTTTGAATTTATTAGAGCCTTTCTTTCCTTTTTAGTTTCCATCACTTTTATTCAGACATTTTTCTACAAAATTCCAAACCTCACCACAACCGAAACATATCAATGGAAGTTTACCTTAGAAATTTCCCTTACTAGGTTTTAGTGTTCTCGTAAAGTAAGCATATTATTCATCTGAAAGACCTTCTCCATCATCTCCCTTTTCTTCACACTTGCAGGTGCATGTCATTTCAATTGAAGGTTGTTTGTCCTTATTGGTTTTCCTAGATGCAACGAACGCAGTTTCTAGATTTGAAGTACCCTTTTCTTCATCAAGTCTCATTGCATATGCTATGAGAACTCCATGTAATTCTTCCTTGTTGAGTTTGTCCAGATTTGCACTGTATTCTATGACCAATACCTTTGTGTTGAATCTCCTTGGTAACATTCTAAGAATCTTCCGTATAATATTCTTCTCATCAAATGGCTCTCCCAATCCTTCCAAAGTATTGGTTATTTCATCAATGTATTGGAATTATGCAGCAATGTTGCAATCTTCTTTCATTCTGAGTTGCTCAAATTTTTCTCTATAGATTTGAAGCTTTGCGTCTTTGACATTTGAGTCACCTGCATATATATTCTCAAGCTTGTCTCATACATTTTTGGTGGTTTTACAACCCAACACCTTATGATAGCCAGATTCAATAAGTCCACTGATAATAATATTCTTTGCTTTTGCATCATTTACCAAATTCTTCTTACCTTGTTCATCTGCGGTTGATGTAAATCCATTTTGAACAGTGTCCCATTCTTCGTAACCTTTCGCCAAGAGATAGACCTCCATTCTTCCTTTCCATAGTGCATAATTATTTTCATTGAATAGAGGTACACCATTCTTGGTATGCTCCATGACCTCCTTCCAGCTATTAAACTGCTATTCAAGGAACCAAGCTCTGAAACCAATTGTTGGAAATACTGAGAGGGGGGGAGTGAATCAGTATTCATTTAAATTAGAGCATTAGTTAATATTCAATTATTATCAGTGTTTGTAAATTGATAGCAGCAAGCAAGAGGAACAAAAATGCACACAGTTTTAAGGTGGAAATCCACTCCGGGATAAAAACCACCTAATGCTTTTCTAATAATTCTTTAATATTCAACTCCAATTCAAAATAAAGATCCAACTTCCTAGAATGTATAAAAACATTCTTCTCCAGCTCCCACTGGATGGACACTCCAATGCCAAATATTCTTCAGTAGTCTACTGAACGGATGCCCCAACACCCAATGAGTTACAACTCACCCTAGCACCACCCTACCACCCTATAGAAGAATAAAAGAAGAATGGACTCCTGTACCAGGAAAAATGGTCCACTTTACAATGATATAGAATGATGTAGAAGAAGAAGATATACTAGACCATAACCCCAACTTTGACACAACAACCTAATTATGATCCTAGACCTCCCAACACTGCCTCTTCAACCCTTGGCAGATAGACACTAGTACAATTTGTACAATAATGTATTTACAATGACTAAGTACAATGATACCTTTAAAATGATTGTATGCAGTGCTGCCCAGTTGAACACTTCATATGATGAACTTCTTGTTGCTGTTATGCACTTTGGTTGCTACTCTTGTCATGCTACCCTCTACTGCACCTTGCTTTGCTTTGCTGCCATAGAAATTCTGGTCCTTTGCAACCCTTGGCAACACATGATCTAGCTTTTTCTTTCCTTCTAGGAGCTCGATATTGAATCTGGTGTATCTCTATTATTTCAGATCCTTAATATCTTATTTTCAGTCCTGTAGTAGTCCTCTGAGTCATCTTTCCAATGCCACAGGTCTGACCCAATTTGGACTCTTCAAGGGAGAGTTATACCAAATCTCTCACAATGCCCTAATTATGGACTTTTTTCAGTAGATCACACTTGTACAGCGTGCCACGTGTCACTGTTTCTTCATTTGGCTCTAAAATTGATAGTGTAAAGAGTACAGAGTGTGCACTATCCGAAATGTTTTACGAAATTCCAATTCGATACTCAGAGAGAGATTTATGACGAATTTACCAAGGTCATGTTAGCCACCCATAAAATTCTGTCATATCAGATGGTGGCTAAATGATGTTGGATAGCCTTCAAGAAACAATTTCATTACTAAAATTGCTGATACTTGAAGAATTTTGATAATATCATATCCTTGGATAATATTCACTACTGTTTCCCTTCAGAACTCATAAATCCTGCTGATTTCCAAAGCTAAAATACTGCTGCAAACCCCATTTTCCCTTTGCCTCCTTCCCAAACTAACCTCATTTTCTATTCCCCCATTCCCCATGAAAATCCCAAAATTTCATGCTTTTTCCTCTTTCCACTCTATAAAAACCCTTGATAAAGTTCTAAGACCCCTTCTTAGCCTTATCGGAACCTTCATCTCCTTTGAAAAAACATTGAAAAACCATAAAAAATGCATATTTTCTATGCATCAGACTTTAGCCCCTTTCGCTAAGTCCCTAACCCTTTCTCCATCCATGCGTCCTGGCGCCAGAACCGGTCGCTAAGAAATCAGGCGCTAAACCAATGAATAAATCCATTGTCGGTCCTGTTTTTCCTTTGTAAAGTCTAAAAACCCACATTTCCAAAGTTTTAACGTGAAAAATCAAGTCACGTGTTTTTATTTTTAAATGGGTGGACCCCCCGTGCAAACGCATCACAACCGTTCATCCAACTCGCAGATTCGATGGTGCGGAGCGCACCTCCCTGTGGACCCCCCCTATCCATTCGCTGTTTTCCCAAAATTACGTGGTATCTTTCACACCACCTTAGGGCGAAAAGTGGTTTTCTCCCAATCGGCAGTGATTCCATACGCTTGCCACCACGCGTCCCTTGTACGATTTGAAAACCACCGTGAAACCGTCGTCCACCGCACGTTATAGTCCGGACCAGGATGCCCAACGAAATCAATCTCCGTCATCCGATCTGAGCCCACTCATCCAACGACTATTTCTCTTCGAGAGTGTCTGATGTATAATCAAAGTGCCCGCGTGATAAACCACCCTTCGTACCACAACAAATCAATCTCTGTCGTCGATCTGATCTACAGATCGACGGTCCATATTTCATCGCCCGATTCCGTTGCCCAGTCAATGTTTCCCCTCGGCTGACTTTCCATCGCCCAATCCCGACCGTCGATCTCTGCGCGATCGACGGCTCAAATTCATCCTTCTCCGCTGACCGCCCCTTTCGATCTCGACCATCGATCTTTGCAGATCGACAGCTCGGATTTCATCTTGCATTCACTCATTCCAAAATCATTCTCGATAAATCTGGACCGTTGGATGATGCCAACCAATGGCCATGCTTCCTCTGCGCATTCCAATGCAGTAAAACCCATAAAAGTAGGATTTTATAACAATTTGTTTGTATTTCATAGGTTTTCGAAGGTTTTCACTATGAACGAAGAAAATTAGGAAGAAGAGGGTGACGACTCTCTTTCTTTCGATTTACTAAAGGAAATCGACCACCGGATTTAAAATTTCATATTTATCAATGTTTCATGAACCATTGATGCATTACAGACCTTGTGCAGCCCTACGCAATAGCAAGAAAACATGGATTAAGCGCAGAAAAAGAGTATCAGCGCCGAAAACCATGAAATTATCAGAGCAGAGGATTAATGGACTATTTACAAGGATTATGGCCCAAAATGATCATTATAAACCTAACACCCAGGTTAAAGCAGAATTCAAAACAAATCCAAAGGGTTTCACCGACAGGAAATCCTCCACCGCTACAAATTGAGGCAAATTGATTCCTCCCAGCGACTAAAAGTGCCACCTGTGCCTCAAAGTATTCAATCAGGAGCTGAATTTATTGATCAAGATCAGATATTTTTCCTCAACGCAGCCGAAGAAGTTATTCCTGCCAGGAACTTCAATGCAAAGAATATCTGCAGAGTTACTTCGACGCCACACAATGCCTCAAAGGTCAACAAAACTCCTACCAAGCTTGAAATCATTATGTAAATCATTTAATACAGAGGATATGTATGTAAATCTCCTCATTTGAGCCCCTCGAAGGCCAATGAGCCATTTAATTCTGTATTAATTGTAATTGAGATCTTTTATCAGATCTCACCTCCTCGTCCTTCTATATATACCACAGCAGAAGATGAGTGAGTGTTGGTTGTTTTTTGATTACAAGTTGTAACATTGAAACTATAAAATAAATATACAAGTCTATTGAAGTTGAAGAATAAATTGAAGTCTTGGATGTCTTGATGATGTTGTTGCATGTTTGTTCCTAAGAAGGCTCTATCATTGGATCCATGAGCTTGGCTGTTGGTGAAGTATTCTAAACTGTTAAATGTTTTCCCCTATTTTCATTATGTTCCATAATTTCTTACTATAGTAGGTTGAAAGTTTTAGGCTAAGAAATGACTCTTGGAAGCACCTTAGACCTGTTCACCCTTCACTGTTTAATGTTTTCTGATGCTGAAGTATTTTAGAGGCTTTAAACTTTCTCTTTATTATTAATGCTTGTTTATTTCCTTAGTAGCTCAAATAGTTCATTTCAGCATGATTTATGGTTCTCCCTACTTGTCTGCTATCACTTGAAAGCTGTTATTGAAGTCTCCCTTTGAATTACCATTGTTTGAAGTTAATCAAAGAGGTTGGTTTTGATCTTGCCCTTTGCCATTTCTTGAACAGTTGTTTTGAAGGTCTTTATAGTTGTAAGCATAGATGTTATTTAGGTGTTCCCTCTTCTATGACTGTAATTAACAGTGAATCTTTCATGTTTTATAAGTCCTTTAAAATAAAATCTTTGAGGAAATAGGGTGTTCCCCGAATCTTAGAATTCATTTCAAAAGTTGTCTCGAAGTCATTATTTGCTTAAAGAATGTTTGTAAAATTTAGGGTTAGCCTTGTCTATAAAATATCTCTTTATTGTTAAGTTATGTTTTCAAGTTTCCTTTGTTGAGAATTAAACTTCTCTTCCCAAATCATTAATGTCCATCTCATTCCAAAACAAAGGATCCTGTGGCCAAGTTAGATTTGCCCTTTGATATCCCATATCCATTGATGAGTTTTTCATGACCTTATTTTGACTCCATTACCCAATGAACCAGATATTTCCTCTTTCTGTCTATCTATCCTAGACCTTTCATGTTCTGTTGTATCAACTCAATCCAACCAAATAAACATCTGCACTTAATAACTAGTCTAAAATCTATACTCAAAGCACACAAGATAAACCTTTGCAAACAAATATTTGAGAGATCCCTCTCTGAGAACAGGAGGACTAGATCCTATAACTCTAAAGAATGGTTCTGATGTTGCCTTGTCTTTTGATTTTCCAAACTGTCAAAACACGGGACACCAACATAATGGCGATCACGGTTTGACCTACTAAGAATTAGAGGTTTCAAAACCTTTCTTTAAACTTTTTAGGTCCAGTATAACATAAGTAACTTTCTTCAAGCACTGCCTAACAAATGGCAATCATGATAGGACTTAATTGAATCAGTGACAAACTAAGTAACCCTTAGGATTCCTTTTAACCCTTGTCAAACCTTGAAGGAACTAGTTACCAAGCCATAAGAGAAACTCTGTTTGTTTGAGCACCTTAGCTAAGTGAAAAATCAAACTTAGAACACTCTCTTAAATAACTCAGAAAACCCCATAAAACATTTCAAGTTTGGCTTCTTAATAAACATGGTAGTGGACCATAAAACCTTTTACCTCCTCAGGAGCTAGAAACTTCCACTTTGTAATAAAACACTCATTCTTATATATCACTTATCTTTTGATGTGTTTTACCTTGTACTCTTAGACAGAGTCTGGAAAGGGCCATGTAGCCTCCGGATCTCATCCTCTTTTTGAGGTGAAATATCTGGTGAATGCCCTCCTAGTCAATCTCTGGTTAGAGTTTGTTGGGTTTCAGGATATCCTTGCAAAAGGATATTTCGCAAACACTGTGGTGGACAGTATACCTCTTAGAAAACATTTTAAACTTCCCACCTGGCGAATCCACAATCCTAAGCAGACTTTAAGACTCCACTGGGAAGAACCCTTATCATTATAATATCATTCCAATTCAGTTAGAGGACTGTAGGATTAAAATTTATGTAAACAGATCAGTCAACCTCTCAAAGATTGTCATATCTGGTTGAAATTTTCCTTTTATTTGGGTCTAAAAACACAGCATAGTGGCTTCTAGAAAGATCCACACTAGAGCCCATGCTGACCCTAATCCACCTGAGATAGTTGCTAACCTAGAAAGAATCCTTAGGAAGCCTCCTAAGATATAATTTTCAACTATTTTTAGATCACCCCAAAGAGCTAATTCAGTCCCTGAAAATCTTTCAGCTCTACAACAATCACAAGCTGACTTAGTTAATCCCTTTAGGACTAAGTCATTTGGTGATTTAGATCAGCTAGATTCTGAGTCCTCACTTTTATCTCCAGAAACAAGTGAACATTTTGGTAGAAGAGGAACAACACCTCTTGATTTACATTTTCTTCTTAACTTAGGTGTCTCTCATCCAAGATCAGCTCAGCAATCTACTGTTGTTCCATCCACTTCTGTCCATCCTTCATCCACTGTTCAAACCACTCCACTTCGTCCCACATCTCCTTTTTTCAATCCACCCCTTGTAAACCCACCCCCATCACACATCATGGCAGCATGGTATGCTCCCTTAGTCCTTCCTCTACCGTTAGTCAACCTTCCATAGGACTATCAGTCCAAAATTCCATTATATGATGCTAGCAATGTTGTAACTGCATCACAACATGTGGATAAGATGGATGACTACTTTGACAGAAATGAGATCGATGATGATTCTGTCAAGCTTAGATTATTTGCACAAAGCTTAGGGGGAGATGTAAGAAAATGGTTTAAAGGTTTAGTCCCCTGTATTATTAATGATCTCCAAGGCTTCCACTAGACATTCTTGAACAAATGGGAAGTAAAGAAGAATCCTCTCCAAGTCCTTGTTGATTACAACAATCTCCGTAGGAACCCTAGAGAAAGTGTACAAGCCTATTGTACTAGATTTAACAGTGTATATAATGCACTCTCCCCAGAACTAAAACCTCCACAAGGCTCAGCCTTAAACAAGTTTCCTGAAGGATTTGACTCTGACATGACTTATTCACTAAGAGAAAGAGATTTTGCAACTCTCGAAGATATGCAAAGGGGTTCTCTTTCTGTGGAAGTTAACTTAATAGAAAAAAGAGCGAGAATGAAAATTGAAAACAGAGTATCTTTCAGAGAGGAATCACCTCCTTCTACTTCAAGCTCAAAAATGGAGAGGATTATGGAAGAGATGATGAAAGAGATGAGCATAATTAAGAAAGCACAAGAAAATCAAAACCAGACTGTACTTCAAAACAATCAAAACAGAAATAGAAATCAGAATTATAGAAGAGATAACAATCAAGATAAGCAAAAAGAAAGTGACCAACAAATTAAACCTCCCTTTCAACAGAACTATGTAGATCAATATGAGGAAGACAGGGAGTTGGAAAGGTTGGAAGAATCACATGTAAACTTGATTGGATCAGACAGTGGGGATGATGTTTTCCTCACTGAGGAAGAACAAGGTTTCTTCTCTGATGATCAAAATACAAACACCTATGAAGATTCTGAAGACTATAGATTGGGTTTTGAAAATGCAATCATGGAGGTACACAAACAGTATGATCTTAGGAGCAAGGGAAGTATCGAGAATTCAAAAGATAAGACTACTAGCACTACTGTCAAGAAAAACGCAGAAAACCAGCCCAAAAAGACAGCAGAAAAAACCAACATTTCGGCCAAAAAACCAGATTTAAACAAAGACAAGGGAGTCCGGCTAGATGTTGAACAGAGTACCCCTAGCACTTCAGCTAGTGGTCCTAATAAAACTATTCCTACCGCTAGTCCAAACAAGGTTCAGCAAATCAAGCTGCTGAAAAGAATTCAATTGAAAAAACAGATGTAAATATTAACAAGTCAATTATTCCTTTCATCCTTGAGGGAGAGATTGCTAAGATAAGAATTTCCATCCCCCTAGCTGAACTAGTAACCCAAGAAGTGTAAAAAAACCAAGTTTTGAAAGCTTTGAATTTAGGAAGTGATACTGATACCTTAAACTTGATAGATGACAAACCTGAGCTGTTGTTTGGCCCAGAGGTTGAAGGAAAATATCAAGAAGGACCAATCCCTCCCTTCTACGTTAGTTTGAACATACACGATAAAATTCTACACAATTCCATGTTAGATTCTGGAGCTTCGCACAATCTAATGCCCAAGGTGGTAATGGAAAGATTAGGCTTAGAAATTACTAAACCATACAAAGATTTGTATTCTTTTGACTCAAGCAGAGTCAAATGTTTGGGTTTAATCAAAGATTTATGTGGTAACCTAGCTCAGATCCCTACCAAGAATCTAGTAATGGATATAGTTGTAGCTGACATTCCCCCTAAGTATGGCATGCCCTTATCAAGATCATGGTGAGCCGAACTTCAGGGAAACCTTCAAATGGACATGTATTATGCCACCATCCCTGTTTTTAACCAAAACAGAAGACTATACAAAAAATCCCACATGAAGTACATGGTGAGTAACATGGACAAACCAAACAACACTCTGATCTATTATATTCAACCAAGTTTAGATTCTTTTATCTTGTGTAACAAATATGAAATTACTCAACAAGGTAAAGAAAACATAGACCCAATCAGTTCACCAGAACAATCCAATCTTACCTCGAATCAAATTCAAAACATTGACGATCAACAACAACAAGAAAGTGAAAATGAGTCAAATATACTTTGGACAATAAATTTCGATGGATCTTGTAATCAAACCAGTGCAGGGGCAGGTGTTTGGATTCAAAACACAAATCAGAGTTTTTCATACAAGTTAGACTTCCCATGCACTAACAATATTGCTGAGTATGAAGCACTTCTCCTAGGCTTACAACTGCTTAAAAAATTAGAAGCCCAAAAGATATCTATTTTAGGGGATTCTGAACTTATCATCAAAAAAATCAAAGGAGAATACTCAGCCAAGAATCCAAGGCTTAGGGAATATCGAAATGCTGCTCTTGAACTATTAAAAATTTTCGAAAAATATGAACTCATTTTCATCCCTAGAGCACTGAATCATCTAGAAAATGAGCTTGCCTTCACTGAAAGCAATTGCCAAGTACCTGAGATAAATGAACAAATCAGTATAAAGGTGAAAGACAGACCTGTTTTGTCTGATAACGAATATCATTGGCAGATATTTGAATCCGACAAGCACATAGATGATTTCTTGAAATCAGAAAATGATTTCAGCATACCAACACCAGAAACTGGCCTTAAAGAAAACTTCTTGTATATTGAACAAATCCCAGAGGTTGAAATAACATATCCTGCTAATATAAATCATTGTGAGAATCCTTTTGAAGCATAGATAATGAACAATGAAGACCAAGAAGACTTGGAAGTCTTACAATGCAAAAATGATAAAATCCCAAGAGGTCTCACACCTTTAGAACACCTGTTTGATCTCAACGATGTAGCTAAGGAAGCAAGAATGAAGCCCGTGGAAACAAATGTAGAAGAGCATAACATAGGCAGTCTAGCAGAACCCAAGATGATCAAGCTATCCAGTACCCTCCCAGCTCACATAAAATTGCAATACATAGAGCTTTTTAAAGAGTTTAAAGATGTGTTTGCTTGGGAATACAAAGACTTAAAATCATATGATACCAGCATCATCCAGCATAAAATCCCCTTGAAGGAAAATCAAAAGCCTTTAAGAAAAAAATAAGGAGAATAAATCCCCTTTTACTACCTTTAGTTAAGGCAGAAATTGAGAAAATGTATAATGTTGGGATCATAGTACCCATTAGATTTTCAGAATGGGTATCAAACTTAGCTTCTGTTAGAAAGAAAACTGGGGAAATCAGGCTCTATATTGACTTCAGAAATTTAAACAGAGCCTCTTTAAAAGACAACTACCCCTTACCTAATATGGACCATATACTTTAAAGGGTAGTTGGGTCAAGAAGAATATCCCTATTAGATGGGTTCTCGGGTTACAATCAGGTGTTAGTGTTCCCAAGTGATCAAATCAAAACTTCTTTTACCACACCTTGGGGCACCTTTATGTATCTCAAAATGCCTTTCGGATTAATGAATGTAGGGGCCACCTTCCAAAGGGCCATGGACATAGCCTTCTTTGAAGATATTGGCTATTTTAAAATTATTTACCTTGATGACATAATCGTTTTCTCAAAAACTGATGAAGAGCATTTGATTCACCTAAGAAAGGTTTTTGAGAAGTGTAGGAAATTTGGCTTATCATTGAATCCCAAGAAGACCCTCTTTGGTCTCCAAGAAGGGAAACTTCTTGGTCACATAATTTCAGAAGAAGGAATCAAAATAGACCCTACAAGGATAGATGGCATATTGCAAATTAGCCATCCTAGAAGCCTCAAAGAATTGCAATCTTTCATTGGAAAGATTAATTTTTTGAGAAGTTTTATTCCCAACCTTGCTGAACTATTAAAAAACATTACAAACATGCTTAAGAAAAACGTGGGTGTAAAATGGACTTTACCAGCTAAACAATCATTCGAACTGGTCAAACAAGCTCTTACCCAAGCACTAGTCCTGATTAGTCCTAATTTTACCAAAGACTTTTACATTTTTTATTTTTCATCTGAACATAAAATAGCTACATCTTTGCTTCAAAAGAATGATTTAGGGCAAGAAAAACCAATATCCTTCTTTAGTAGGGCCTTAAGAGATGCTCCTCTCAAATATAACATCATGGAGAAGCAAGCCTTAGCATTAGTGAAAGCTTTAAAGGACTTTAGGGTCTACATTTTACACTCTCACATAATTGATTTTGTTCCACATACCGTTGTCAAGGACATTATATGTCAAGACCCTGATGGTAAGAGGGGAAAATGGATTGCAACTATTCTCGAATATGACCTAGAAATCAGTCCCACCAAACTAGTAAAGGGGCACGGATTAGCAAAACTTATGGCTGAGTCTAAATTCCAAGCTTTAGACATGAATATGGTAGATGTGTTGGAAGAAGTAGAAGAAGCTATTGCTCCTTTCGTTGAGGAAACATTTCTGAATTCTCCTTGGTATGCTGCCATTATTTATGTGCTTTTATATCTAAATGCCCCTCCTTCTTTATCTAAAACTAAAGCTAGATTTTTGAAACAGAAAGCTTTGAGTTTTTGTATATTAGATGGAGTGTTATATTAGAAAAATGTTGTTGGATTTTTTCTTAAATGTTTACTTGAAGATGATGCAGGAAAAATCATGCATGAGTTGCATGATGGTGAATGTGGAGGACACCTCTACTGGAAGGCCACATCAAACAAAATTCTCAGATCAGGTTACTATTGGCCTACCCTTCAGACACTCAGAAGTTGGTCATGTCTTTCCATAAGTGTCAAATCTTTGATGGCAAGAGAAAACTCCTTCCCTTACCTTTACATCCTATCAGAGTTGAGGCATATTTTCAACAATGGGGGTTGGACTTCATTGGGGAAATTCATCCATCCTCCTCAACTCAACATAAGTGGATCCTCACAGCCACTGACTTCTTCACCAAATGGATAGAAGATATACCTACCAGGAATGATAATGACTCTGTCATTATCAAGTTTCTTGAAACCCATATCCTATCCAGATTTGGTTGTCCCAGAAAAATCATAACAGACAATGCTGATGCTTTCAAATCTAAGAATATGGTTGATTTTTGTCACAAATACCATATAACCTTGTGCCATTCCACTGCTTACTATCCCCAAGGAAATGGATTAGCTGAATCCTCCAACAAGAGTCTCATCAATATCATTAAAAAGTTGTTGGAACAGAATCAGAAATCATGGCACAGTAAGTTGGTTCATGCCTTGTGGGCTGATAGATTAACTACAAAGAAATCAATAAATATGTCCTCCTATCAGTTAGTTTATGGCATGGATGCAATTTTTCCTACCTCATTGGGAGTTCCAGTCATGAAGCTCCTTCAAGAAGTGCAGGTTGAAGAAAATGATATGCAGAGGAGGATCAACCAAACAATCCATTTACAGCAGATCAAAGAAGAAGTTTATGAAAGAACACAGCTAGTCCAAGAAAATATGAAGAAGCTATTTGATAAGAGGACTAAGGCAAACAATTTCTAGGTTGGAAGTGTTGTTCTTAAATGGGATTCAAGAAGAGAAGAGAAAGGGAAACATGGCAAGTTTGAGAACTTGTGGAAAGGGCCATATATTATTCATTCTGAGAGGGGTCATAATACATTTTTCTTGAAAGAATTGAATGGAGAAGACCTATATGGACGTCATGTCAATGGCAGGATGCTCAAGCATTACTTCTACCAAGAATCTTAAGTTTCAAAGAATTTTTACCATTGTAAATATCATATTCAAACCATTGCATTCAAAGTTATGAAAAATCAAAAATAAAAAAACAAAGAAAAGAAATAAAAGAGGGTAGATTGTGAAAACAAGAAAGGTATAGCCCCATATCAAAAAAGAGAAATAAATCCAAAATTGTGCAAGCTTAAATGCCACTACTACAAAACACACTTCTAGTTAGTCAAACAGTTTAATCTTGACTAATTAGTTTTAAATTTTTCTATTGATAGGATAGTGAATTCGATTTGCCAAACTATTCAATCTTGGCTTATCAGTAGATAGATTAGGATAGAAATTGAAGGTTCAAACAAACTCAAAATCTGAACCAAAGTTTCCAAAAGGAGATAACTCAAATCTATGTTAAATTCCGAGTCAAAGAAATGTAAAGATCCGGTTCTAACCAGCTTAAAACTTGAACTAGAAGAAAAGCAAAGACAGCTCAAAAACAAAGCAAAAACAGAGCTGTGAAGAAAAGAGAAGGCCATGATGAGAAACTTTCAAATCTTAAGCCTTTTATTTTGATTTTTTGATTTTCTGAAAATAATAATCTATGTGCAGCTTGTCTTTATGCCATAGATCACAGCAAGTCAAACAGCTTAATCTTGACTTGACTGTTTTTAAATTTATATTATAGAATTTAGAGAAAGAAAGTCTGTTGGACATTTTAATCCTAACAGACAGTAGATTAGGTAGAGAAATTATCTAAGCTCAACTGTTTAATCTGAGTTCAGGGAGAAATAAGGAGTAGAATTAGATTATTTTTTATGCTTTCAAAAGAATAAAATGTTGTAAGAGAGTTTTCCAATCCAAGTGCACTCTGATGAAGAAAAAATGTTAGATCAGTAGGATTGGGTAGGTAGAGAGTTTGTTGATGAAAGCTCCATTGTTTTTAATGACTGATAACTCGTTTCCAGAGCACAAGAAGATCATTCAAGCAGAAGGAAATAGTCCAATGGATGAGGTAACTGATCAACCTCCCAGAGAATACAAGTCTGCAGTTCTTGATGCCTTCAAAAAGGCACCATCCCCAAGTGGAGCCACTGTTAGCCACCCATAAAATTTTGTCATATCAGATGGTGGCTAAATGATGTTGGATAGCCTTCAAGAAACAATTTCATTACTAAAATTGATGATACTTGAAGACTTTTGATAATATCCTATCCTTGGATAATATTCACTACTTTTTCCCTTCAGAACTCAGAAATCCTGCTGATTTCCAAAGCCAAAATACTGCTGCAAACCCCATTTTCCCTTTTCCTCCTTCCCAAACTAACCTCATTTTCTATTCCCCCATTCCCCATGAAAATCCCAAAATTTCATGCTTTTTCCTCTTTCCACTTTATAAAAACCCTTGATAAAGTTCTAAGACCCCTTCTTAGCCTTATCGGAACCTTCATCTCCTTTGAAAAAACATTGAAAAACCATAAAAAACGCATATTTTCTATGCATCAAACTTTAGCCCCTTTCGCTAAGTCCCTAACCCTTTCTCCGTCCATGTGTCCTGGCACCAGAATAGGTCGCTAAGCAATCAGGTGCTAAACCAATGAATAAATCCATTGCCGGTCCTGTTTTTCCTTCGTAAATTCTGAAAACCCACATTTCCAAAGTTTTAACATGAAAAATCAAGTCACGTGTTTTTATTTTTAAATGGGTGGACTCGCCGCGCAAACGCATCACAGTCGTTCATCCAACTCACAGATCTGACGGTGCGGAACGCACCTCCCTATGGACCCCCCCTGTCCATTCGCTGTTTTCCCAAAACTGTGTGGTATCTTTCGCACCGCCTTAGGGCGAAAGGTGGTTTTCTCCCAATCGGCAGCGATTCCATACGCTTGCCGCCACGCATCCCTTGTACGATTTGAAAACCGACGTGCAACCGTCGTCCATCGTGCGTTATAGTCCGGACCAGGATGCCCAGCGAAATCAATCTTCATCGTTTGATCTGAGCCCACTCATCCAACGGCTATCGCTCTTTGAAAGTGTCCAATGTATAATCAAAGTACCCGCGCGATAAACCACCCTTCGTACCACAGCAAATCAATCTCCGTCGTCGATCTAATCTACAGATCAACAGTCCATATTTCATCGCCCGATTTCGTTGCCTAGTCAATGTTTCCCCTCAGCTAACTTTCCATCGCCCAATCCCGACCGTCGATCTCTGCGCGATTGACGGCTTAGATTCATCCTTCTTCGCTGACTGCCCCTTTCGATCTCGACCGTCGATCTCTGCAGATCGACGGCTCAAATTTGATCTTCCGTTCACTCATTCAACGATCTTTCTCGATAAATCCGGACCGTTGGATGATTCCATCCAATGGCCACGCTTCCTCCGTGCATTCCAATGTAGTAAAACCCATAAAAGCAGGATTTTATAATGATTTGTTTGTATTTCGCATGTTTTCAAAGGTTTTCAATATGAATGAAGAAAATTCGAAAGAAGAGGATGACAACTCTCTTGCTTTCGATTTACCAAAGGAAATCGACCACCAGTTTTAAACTTTCATATTTATCAATGTTTCATGAACCATTGATGCATTACAGACCCTATGAAGTCCTGTGCAACAACAAGAAAACATGGATTAAGCGTAGAAAAAGAGTATCAGCGCCGAAAACCAAGAAATTATCAGAGCAGAGGATTAATGGACTGTTTACGAGGATTATGGCCCAAAATGATCATTATAAACCCAACCCCTGGGTTAAAGAAAAATTCAATACAAATCCAAAGGGTTTCACCGAAAGGAAATCCTCCACTGCTACAAATTGAGGCAAATTGATTCCTCCCAGTGACTAAAAGTGCCACCTGTGCCTCAAAGTATTCAATCAGGAGCTGAATTTATTGATCAGGATCAGATATTTTTCCTCGACGCAGCCGAAGAAGTTGTTCCTGCTAGGAACTTCAATGCAAAGAATATCTGCAGAGTTACTTCGACGCCGCACAGTGCCTCAAAGGTCAACAAAACTCCTACCATGCTTGAAATCATTATGTAAATCATTTAATACAGAGGATATGTATGTAAATCTCCTCATTTGAGCCCCTCGAAGGCCAATGAGCCATTTAATTCTGTATTAATTGTAATTGAGATCTTTTATCAGATCTCACCTCCTAATCCTTCTATATATACCATAGCAGAGGATGAGTGAGTGTTGGTTGTTTTTTGATTACAAGTTGTAACATTGAAACTCTCTGAAATAAATATACAAGTCTGTTGAAGTTGAAGAATAAATTGAAGTCTCGGATGTCTTGATGATGTTGTTGCATGTTTGTTCCTGATAAGGCTCTATCATTGGATCCATGAGCTTGGATGTTGGTGAAGTATTCTGAACTGTTAAATGTTTTCCCCTGTTTTCATTATGTTCCATAATTTCTTACTACAGTAGGTTGAAAGTTTTAGGCTAAGAAATGACTCTTGGAAGCACCTTAGACCTGTTCACCCTTCACTGTTTAATGTTTTTTGCTGCTGAAGTGTTTTAGAGGCTTTAAACTTTCTCTTTAGTCTTCATGCTTGTTTATTTCCGTAGTAGCTCAAATAGTTGGTTTTAGCATGATTTATGGTTCTCCCTGCTTGTCTGCTATCACTTGAAAGCTGTTATTGAAGTCTCCCTTTGAAGTACCATTGTTTGAAGTTAATCAAAGAGGTCGGTTTTGATCTTGCCCTTTGCCATTTCTTGAACAGTTGTTTTGAAGGTCTTTATAGTTGTAAGCATAGATGTTATTTAGGTGTTCCCTCTTCTATGACTGCAATTATCAGTGAATCTTTCATGTTTTATAAGTCCTTTAAAATAAAATCTTTGAGGAAATAGGGTGTTCCCCGAATCTTAGATTTCATTTTAAAAGTTGTCTCGAAGTCATTATTTGCTTAAAGAATGTTTGTAGAATTTAGGGTTAGCCCTGTCTATAAAATATCTCTTTATTGTTAAGTTATGTTTTCAAGTTTCCTTTGTTGAGAATTAAACTTATCTTCCCAAATCATTAATGTCCATCTCATTCCAAAACAAAGGATCCTGTGGCCAAGTTAGATTTGCCCTTTGATATCCCATATCCATTGATGAGTTTGTCATGAACTTATTTTGACTCCATTACCCAATGAACCAGATATTTCCTCTTTCTGTCTATCTTTCCTAGACCTTTCATGTTCTGTTGTATCAACTCAATCCAACCAAATAAACATCTGCACTTAATAACTAGTCTAAAATCTATACTCAAAGCACACAAGATAAACCTTTGCAAACAAATATTTGAGAGATCCCTCTCTGAGAACAGGAGGACTAGATGCTGGAACTCTAAAGAATGGTTCTGATGTTGCCTTGTCTTGTGATTTTCCAAACTATCAAAACACGGGACACCAACAGATCACTTCTTTGAGATGAATTTCAGGAGCCTGCAAAAACCCTAACTTCCACAGATCATATCTAAAAAATTACTGCACATCTTGATCTGAAATTTTGACAGCAACTTCCCCAAAATTTTGGCTTCACCTCATAAAAATTCTAGCTTCTAAACCATCGTCGAAAAAAATTTAGAGAGAAAATTCCATGATGGTTTGTTTCAAATGGTGAAATCCCTTGCCTAAGAAGGAAATCAAGATCACAATTTATATAAATGCTTAAGTTGAGAGGGGCTTCATAAAGTGAATGTGGGAGGAATTTTAGGAGCTTAAAAGATATTAATTATGACTTTTCAATGACCCATACCCCAACCCCATTGGGTTTTAGCCCACTAACTGGGGGTACAAAATTCAAACATGAATATCTCTCAAACCGTGAAGAATTACATGGCGTGCCATATATTAATGGAAACATCTCGACAAGTAGAAACCATAAAAATCATTAACCCAGAATATATTAATTTTTTAGGTCAAAATTCCCATGCAATATTGGGTTATCCCCTGGTGCTACTTGGGTTGACATCAATGACAACCACTGATCAGCAATCTCCCCCTTTGGCATTGATGGCAACACAAGTACTCCCCCTGCGATCATGACACCTATTCCTACAACATTCTCTCCCCCTTCGACATCAATGGAAAAGGTTAACTCCCCCTGAAACACAACCATCCTTTGGACCTGTACACACTTCCACTCCCGCTGACACACAACCGTCCTACAGACCTATAATCTAATGAGAACTTGGGAGAATCCAAAGCTTTTGACGAAGATATTCAAATGCTTCACGAGGTAAAGGTTTAGTGAAGATATTAGAAATTTGTTCTTTTGTACAAACATACTCAATTTTGATATTCTTTTCAGCGACTTGTTCTCTAACAAAATGATATTTGATCGAAATGTGTTTTGTTTTTGAATGCACGATAGGATTCTTGGAGATGCTGATGGCACTAGTGTTGTCATAGAATATGGGAATAGGCTCACTGAATTTTACTTAAATATCTTGCAAATTTTTCTCATCCAAAGGACTTGAGTACAACATGATGATGCTACAATGTATTCTGCTTCCGCTGTAGATAACGAGATTGAAGTTTTTTTTTTCTCAACCATGATACGAGACAACCACCTAGATATAATGTTGATCCACTAGTACTCTTATGATCATCAACGCTTCCTACCTAATATGCATCTATAAAGGCTTGAATAATGATATTGTTACCCTTGGGATACCACAAGCCATATTCTTCTGTGCCCTTTAGATATCGAAGAATTCTTTTGACAGCAATAATATGTGATTCTTTTGGTGCTGCTTGGAATCTTGCTACTTGTCCAACTACTTGCATAACATCTGGCCGAGAGGCTGTTACATATAGAAGACTACCAATCATAGATCTGTACAACCTCTGATCCACATCCTTAGATGATTCGTCTATGCTCAATTTGCAACCTATTACCATCGGAGTCAGGATGGGTTTGTAATCTTCCATTTTGAATTTCTTGAGCATTTTCTTGATGTACTTGGCTTGACATATAAATATTCATTTCTCTTGCTAAGATATTTGAAGCCCTAAGAAGTATTTCAGCTCACCAAGTAAAGACATCTCAAACTCACTTTGCATCTTTGTAGAAAAGTTCTTACTTAGTCGATCATCATTGCTACCAAATATTATATCATCCACATATACCTCAAAAATTGTTAAATTATATTTATCTATTTGTACATAAAGATTGCTATCAACAGTACCTTTCTTGAACCCTTGTTGATGTATATATCCATCAAGACAAGCATACCATGCTCTGGGAGCCTGCTTGAGACCATATAGAGCCTTCTTTAACCTGCAGACATAGTCTTCTTTTTGTGATAGTAGAAAACCTTCAGGTTGTTCGATGTAAACTTCTTCTAATTCTCCATTCAGAAATGCTAACTTAACATACATTTGGTAGAATTTAATTTCTCTTGAACATGCATAGGCGAGAAACATTCGGATGGCTTCCATTTTGGCAACTATTGCAAATGTTTCGTTGAAATAAATTCCTTCCACTTGTGCATAGCCTTTGCAAACCTATCTTGCTTTGTTTCTGGTAACCTACCCATCTTCATTCAATTTTTTCCTAAACACCCATTTAGTCCCAATGACATTTTTATCTTTTGTTCGTGGAACTAATTCCCAAGTGTTATTCTTCTTAATTTTATCCAATTCTTCATTCATAGCTGCTACCCAATGTTCATTCTGGCTGGCTTCCTCAAAACTACTAGGCTCAAAGGTTGCTAAAAAAGAAACGTGAGCTTGTTGTGATGAACGAAGCTGTCAACCCTCATTATGTCACCAATGATTTGATTTGATGGATGGTTCTTTTGAATCCACTCTTTTGTTCTCCTTGGAGGAGCTTCTTGTTGTTGTTCTGGTATATCTTGATGATCATTGTTTAATTCTTCCTCGTTGATAGTTGCTTCTTGTTCTACAATTTTATCTGTGTATTTTTCAGCCTCTGTCTCAAGTTTCAAAGATTCTAGATCCTCATCATTACTCACTAGAACACAATCTTCGTCAAATGTAACATTTATGCTCTCCACTATCTGTTTCCGTCTTAGATTATAGCATTTATAGGTCTTTCTTTTGCGTGAGTAACCAATAAAGATACCTTCATCAACACGTGATTCAAACTTACCCAAATTTTTATCTTCTCTTTTGATATAACATTTTCTTCTAAAGATTCTGAAATATTTTGCATTGGCTGGTTTTCCTTTCCATAATTCATATGGAGTCTTGTTGCAATTATTTCTAAGAAGACTTCAGTTGATAATGAAGACTGTCGTATCAATTGCTTGAACCCAGAATTTTTCATCCAATTTTGATTCCTTCAACATTGTTCTACCCATTTCCTGTACGGTTCTATTCTTTCTTTCAGCAACTCCATTTTGCTAAGGTGTTCATGCTGTTGAAAATTACCTTTTTATTCCATTTTCGTCATAGTATTGCTGAAATAATTTGGAAGTAAATTCTCCACCATTATCTAATCTTAAACACTTTATTTTCAAATCAGTTTCATTTTCAACCAAATCCTTGTAGATCTTAAAGCACTCAAATGCTTTAGATTTTTTCTTTAGGAAACTGACGGTTGTCATCCTGGTATAGTCATCTATCATTAACATGAAATATAATTCTCTGTCTAAGATTTTTGTTCTCACAGGACCACATAGATCAGTATGTATCAATTCCAATGGATGTGATGCAAAGTGTTCTTTTGTTTTAAATTGGAATTTTGTCTGCTTGCCATGCCGACATGCCTCACATAGTGTGTTGGAAGGTTTTGAGATTTTCGGCATTTCTCGTACTACTTCCTTTTTGCTTATCCTGACAATATTGTCAAAGTTTATGTGACCCATTCGTTTGTGCCATAACCATCTTTCATCTTCTTTAGCTAGTAGACATGCTTTAGTTGCTTCGTTCAGAACATATATGTCGTTTGGAGCTTGACTTGCTGTAGCCACAATTTTACCATACCTGCCTTTCCTGATTTCACATTTTGTGGAGTTGAATAGTACTTGCGTGTCCTTGATCACACATTTGGACAATACCGAGTAGATCGTGATTCATGTTTTCAACCAATAGAATATTCCCTGCCATAACATATTTTCTTCCGAGAGTGACGGTACCTGATCCTATAACATTTGAAGATCCATCATTTCCAAAGGATACAGCTCTATCCTTCTTCTCTTTAAAAGATACAAATTTCCTTCTATCTCAAATATATGCATTGAGCAACCATTGTCAACATACCACACATCTTTGTTGTTTTGAGCCTTGAGAGCGAGAGCACAATTATTAGTCTTCTTCTTTTTCCATGTTCATGCATTATGTGGCTTCGAAGACTTTTCCGGAGTGATCTCTTTCAAGTCCTGGCAAATTTCCGGCTATTTGTCCAAAGTTCTAAAATTTGTAACATTCCATATTATTTCTTAAATGTTCAAATCTATTGATGTTTCGTTGAGCTCCCGGGAGGTTCATATTTGAAGGATCTCCCCGGAATTGTATTGGTTCCTTTAGGTACATGTGACATTCTACATCTTTATGACCAAATTTTCCACATGAATAACAATAGCCATGAAAAATATGTTGGTACTCGGATGTAAATCTTCGTCAAGGAATCATCTTCCAAGGATGTGCTTGCGAATCTTGTCCAATTAAGTCTACATATATGTCGATCTCATAGGTTCATTGTATTTTGTTGTAGAAGGTCTTGCTTCTTCTTCTTTGTAACCGAGGCCAATTCTCGTCACTCGTAAGATCATTGATTGTTGATGCGTTATTCCAATTCCTTGAGCTATTGGCATAGTTTTGGATATTTTTTCCCTTCTTAACTTCCTTACGCAACAGACAACTTGGCTTCTAATGCTTCCCTTTCTTGGTTGCTTTCTTCCAACTTCTTTTGAAGTGACTATTCAATACATTTGTGTTCTTCAACTTCAATTTTGAGACCTTGAACTTGCTCCCCGAAGAGTATTGAACCATCTTCTCGCATTGATATCTTTTTATAAGCTTCATTGCCTCCTCGTAAAAATTCTTCTATGGTCAACCCCTCTTCATTGTTTGATACTTCTTGTTTATTGTGCTTAGCCATAAACAATAATTTCTCATTGGCTTCTTCTTTGCCGTCACTTTCTTCATTGGATGATGAGCTATCTTCTTTAGAGAGAAAGTTCCTTTGGATCCTTTCTTTTTGCCTTGCTTGTTTAATTTCTTAAAGAATTTCTTTCCTTTGAGTTGCCATCACTTTTGTTCTGGACATTTTGCTACGAAATGCCCAACCTCACTACAACCAAAACATATCAATGGAAGTTTACCTTTGAATTTTTCCCTTACTAGTTTTTAGTTTTCTCGTAAAGTAAGCATATTCTCTTCATATCCGAAAGACCTTCTCCATCATCTCCTTTTCTTCACACTCGTTGTGTGCATGTCATTTCAATCAAGGTTGTTTGTCCTTATTGGTTTTCTTATATGGAACAAATGCAAACTTTATAAATTTGAAGTGGCCCTCTTTCTTCATCAAGTCTCATTTCATATGCTATGAGAACTCCATGTAATTCATCTATGCCGAGTTTTTCCGCATTTGCACTCCGTATTCTAAGACCAATACCTTTGGGTTGAATCTCCTCGGTAACGTTCTAAGAATCTTCCATATAATAGTATTCTTGTCAACCTGCTCTCCCAATCCTTCCGTAGTATTGGTTATTTCATCAACGTATTGTAAGTATGCAAGAATGTTGCAATCTTCTTTCATTCCAAGTTGCTCAAATTTTTCTCTATAGATTTGAAGCTTTGCTTCTTTGACATTTGAGTCACCTACATATATATTCTCAAGCTTGTCCCATACATTTTTGGCAAACTTTTACAACCCAACACCTTATGATAAGTAGATTCAAGAATTCCACTCGATAATAATATTCTTTGCTTTTTGCATCATTTACCAAATTCTTCTTACCTTGTTCATCCGCTTGCTGATGTAAATCCATTTTGAACAAGGCCCCATACTTCATAACTCATACAAGAGATAGACCTCCATTATTCCTCTCGCAGTGCATAATTATTTTCATTGAACATAGGTACACCATTCTTGGTATGCTCCATGACCTCCTTCCAAACTCGTTAAATCGCTATTGAAGGAACCAAGCTCGATACCAATTGTTGGAAATATCGAGAGGTGAATCAATGTTCCTTTCAATTAGAGAATTGGTTAATCTTAAATTATTATCAAGAGCCAGGTAATGATAGAAATCTAAACAAAAAGGAACACAAATGCACACAGCTTTTAAGGTGGAAACCCACTCCGTGACAAACCACCTAATTATTTTCTAATAATTCTTTAATATCTCAACTCCAATTGAAAATAAAGCTCCAACTTCCTAGAATCTAGAAAATAATTCTTCTCCAACTCCCACCGGATGGGCACTCCAATGCCCGTGATTCTTTCGCATTTAATTGAACTAGATGCCCCAACACCCAATGAGATACAACTCACCGAAATAGCACCACCCTACCACCCCGTAGAAGAAGAATGGACTCGTACTCGTGAAAATGGTCCACTTTACAATGATGTAGAATGATGTAGAAAAATAAGACACACTAGAATAGAACCCAAACTATTACACAACCACCTAATGATGATCCTGTATCAATTCGACACTCGCTCTTCAACTCTTGGCAAATAGAAACTAGTACAATTTGTACAATAATGTATTTACAATGACTTAGTACAATGATACCTTTAAAATGATTGTATGTAGTGTTGCCCACTTGAAGACTTCAAGTGATGAACTTATTTTTGCTGTTATGCACCTTGGTTTCTTCTCTTGTCATGCTACCTTCGCTACACCTTGCTTTGCTTTGCTTCCCTAGAAATTCTAGTCCTTTGCGCCCTTGAAAACACATGATCTAGCTTTTTCTTTTCCTTTCTAGGAGCTCGATATTGAATCCGATGTATCTCCGTTATTTCAAATCCACAATATCTCGATTTTTTAGCCTTTTAGTAGTCCTCCGAGTTATATTTCCAATGCCAGGTCTAACCTAATTTGGATTCTTCACAGAGGGAGTTATACCCAATATCTCACAATGCCCTAATTATGGACTATTTCATAAGAGAGAACTTGTACGCAGTACCACGTGTCACCGTTTCTTCATTTAGCTCTAAAATTAATAGAGAGAAAACTGGCGCTCTGGTGCAATCTCCGCCACTTTTTACGAAATTCCAATCCAATACTCGCAGGGAGAGTTATGAAGACTTTACCAAGGTCACTTCTTTGAGATGAATTTCGTATTCGCAAAACACCGACTTCCACATCTTATTCCAAAAATGTTGCGCACCTTGATCTAACATTTTCACAAGAACCTTCCTCAAGATTTTGAATTTTCTCATAAAAAATTTGAGCTTCGAACCTTCGTAGAAAAAAAAGTTAGAGCAAAAATTCCATGATGACCTATTTCGTATGGTGAAATCCCTTGCATAAGGAGGAAATGAGGATCACAATTTATATAAATGCTTAGGTTGAGAGGGGCTTCAAAAAGTGAACGTGGGAGGGATTTTTAGGAGCTTAAACAATATTAATTATGAATTTTCAATGACCCATGCCACAACCCTATGGGGTTTTAGCCCACTAACCGGGGGTATAAACTTCAAACATGAATATCTCTCAAACCGTGAAGAATTACGTGGCATGCCATATATCACCAGAACATATCGACAAGTAGAAACCATCAAAAGAATTTTTGAACCATAATATAGTAATTTGCTGTGCCAAAATTCCCATGAAATATTGGGTTAGCCCCCGGTGGCCGCTTGGCTCGACATCAATGACAACTCCGTTGATCAACAAAGAGGGGGCTAGGTAATGGTGGTACTGCCAAGAGGTAAACGAGAAAGGGAAAGGGGCTTCTACTAGAAAACTTGGAAGAGAGGTAAAAGGCCTGGATGCAGAGAACATGAAAACATACTACATGCATTCAAATACCTGACTCAAGCACAAGTCAAAATTATGATATCGCCGTGGGAAGCGAAATTGAAAAATGAAGAATTAGTAGAGCCATCTCAAGAGAGGAATGGGATAATTTGATCATGGACCTAGGAACACTATGGGGAGGCTTACCATGTTCAAATAGAAATACATCTATATCGCTAATTAAATGCATCATGGAAAAATCCATCATTAAAATTCCGTAGGAGAAGGGCATCTCGTAGTAAGAGATTAACCCCAAGTAAATATAAAAGTATTTAAAATCTATTCAGCTCTAGTTGTACCACTAGTATGTCCGGTTGGGTAGAATTGAGATACAATTATAGGGCATGCACCAATTCTAAATTCCAAGTTCGAGCGCTAAAGATCCAAAGACGGTAGAGTCGTCCGAAGACTAGCTACCGGAAAAGATGTGTTCACCCTATGATGTTGTTTGACAGATAACTTTATTTTAGTATTTTTATGTTTGCTGTACGTACTTACAAGCATGCCTGGCCTAGATGGATATACTCAAAATTGCATGTTTTGAATGGGTTATGCAGCGCTTTGGTGGCCAAAAAACCTAGCTTCCTTCATGTAGCTTGAGGCCATAGAACAATATATATCTCAGAACCTTCTTTTTATGATTAATAGAAAATAAAACGATCTTCCAAATTTACATTATAGGTGGGTAGTCAACCCTAGGACCTTCGCCTACCCAATGACCCAACATGCTTGGGCTAGCTGGTGTGCCCCCTCTCGGGAATTATTTTATCCGCCCATGAAATTTATATACAAAACCTTTTCACCATTTGACAAATAGGTAGAGCCAAGAGGAACCACATAGAGGAACAAGGATTGGGCACCATTTTTTCGAGGAGGACATTCCAAGGGAGTATTCCACATAATATTCTTGTTTTGCATATTTTTGAGGAATCTTTAAGATTCCCTTGGAGTGAATTTTTGAAGGTGTCAAAATTATGCCAAGTTTATATTCAAATTGATCATAATTTCACGAGGAGTTTGATGGCATGATTGGATTTCTAATCCGAGAAGCGTATCTTTTAGGAAGAAAAATTTTGAGGGAAGAACCATGAAATTGGATCCTTAACACAAGAATCTCGCATGTAATTTGAAATTTTCCCTGGGGAGGCCCGAAAATGGCAAGCCGTAACCAATCCAACTTTATACCCATTTTTTCTCACTTTTTTTGCAAGGAATGTGATGGTGAGATAAGTTTCTTCATCCGAGAAGAAAAATTCTTAGTCAGCCCATAGAGAGTCTTGAGAATCTTTGAGATTCCCAAGGAGCCCAAATTTTACCGAGGCATAAAAGGGTTAAGTTTATAGTGATTTCACGATATTTCGTTAGGAATTCAATGGTGCAGATATTGGGTAGAGGTGTGAATATTCAAGCCATCCCCGGGAAGTGGAGATATAATATGCATCGATGACTTGTCTTCTTTTGATTTTCATTGATATGATGATTTGATGTTGAGATCCTTGTTTTCCACTTTGTTGGAGGATCCTTATATGCCACTTCATGTGAGAATTTGATATTTTTTCATGGTGAGGGAGATATTATATGAGTGATGGGCTTCTATAGGAAATCATATCATGGAGAGACATGCCACTATAGTTAATGGAGTTCTTCCTTATATTTACAAATAATATATTATGTAATAATCATCATCTTCGCATCATTTAATGAAGTGGCCTCCCCCACTCTGACACCGTGATCTGAGACGTAGTCCACACTAGACAAAATTCGTTATCAAGTTGTGTGTTTTCTTTGATTTGATGGTTTCCTTTATGTTTTCTTAAAGTATGCATATGTGTTTTTTCATACTCTTTCACATAAAATTATGCCAACATCACAAAACTAAAAGATCTTGCTTAATTGCAGCTAAGAGAATCCAGATCAAGTTTGGTATCACGTAGTCTTCTAGCTTATGTGAATTGTGAGTGTGGATGATAATAATAGATTGAACATGCAAAAAAAGAAAAGAAAATGGAGGATCATAAATATCTCTATGAGGCCTTCTACTCGATAACAAGCATGGTATATATAATGTATGCAGTGTTCTAAGGAGAAAATAGAAAAAAAAGGATGGGATAAAGAGAGAGTAGAGGATGATGCTCCATATCCATCTTCAAGATAATATTATTCTTCTTCATTTTCTCATCATTCAAATGAATAAATCAACAATATCCTTCAATAAGAGAATGATATATTAAGGATACTTCTAAGCAAGAAGAAAAAAAGAGGAGAATTAGATTGCAGATTTAGTTATGAGCTACGAATAGGCTTGGAAAGCGGGGTTGAAATGCAACAAGGGCTTAGTAAATCCATCATCATATGCTTCATAGATAAACAATGTTGGTAATTCTTCAATTTCATTTTCCCATGATGATGATGATTTTTGTGCTTTTGAAAATCATACTAGAGGATTTGGTTGAATATTAATGAAGAACATGGGATATGAAGGCAAGGGCCTAGGAGCTAACAGTAAGGCATTGTGAGTCCCATTTAAGTCGTGGAATTACCATGACATGCAAAAGATTGGGCTATGTCGAAAGTGAGAGATAAAGGAGAATCTTTCAAGGGACAAGTCCGAGACAACGAAGGATGCTAATCATACATCACAATCCTCCGTTGATCATGATTGTAGGTAATTTAAAAATGGAAGTGAGCATTCAAAGACTAGGATAAATTAAGGTATAAAAAGTATTATTATTCTAAAGTTCATTTTGATTACAAGAAAATTAGTAATAGTGAACAAAATTTGTGGCACGAAAACAATGTAGCTTTTGTGCCTTGTATAACCATGTGGTCATGGAGTGCTAGAAGAGAATGGAAGCAAGGAAAAAGACAAGACATGTAAACCCTTCTCCACAATAGGGCAGAAAGGTCAAACAAGTTTGGAGGAAGAAGATTTTCTTCGTATCCATTACAACAAACATGGGCATCATAGAGCTACATGTTGGGAGTTCCATCTAGAGAAACGACCAAAGGAAGACTAGAAAGAACATGAAAAGGAGCCCTCGTCGTGTTGAAGAAAATCAACAAGAAAGCTAGCTAAAGGAAGAGAGCCCATAACCTATTTGGGTAAGGGATGGGTATCTTTCTTAAATAGTTAAGCATGGCCACATTTTTTAAATCACATGTTGTAAAATGATTGTAAAAGTGATGAAGTGTTTTCTATCACTTATGAAAAAAAACATAGTGATATTTTTTTCCTTTTTTGTCGATAGCTAGCGTATTGGTTTATGTTATTATTATGATGTAAAATTGACCAAATATTGTGTTATAAACTTGATCAAGAATGTAGGTTTAGGTTCAACACTTATGGATTTGAAACAAAAAGGTGAAGGAGAAGGAAGTGTGTTGTTTTGGACGCTTGTTGTAAAACAAGAGAGTAAATAGATTACAGATTGTGGTATGATTTTGAGGACCAAATATTCTTAAATGGGGAGGAATGATCCGTGGCTTAAGAAAGGCTAAAAAATAAAAGTCTTCATTTTTTTTCGAAACTATGACCAGTAACGTGATCCGACTGGCCATGATTCCAAAAACTCAAATGTCATTCAAATATGAGTTCGTATGCTCAAAATACTTGTAGTCAAAGTTCAAATAACTTGGCCGCACTCACTAAATCTCGCATCAATAACTAAATTTGGAGGTTGGGATAAATTTGGTGAAACCCACAAAATTTTCCAGCTTTTTAACTAAGTAGCAAAATTGCACTTAATGGTGATAGTTTCTAACAAAGGGGGGAATGGAGAAATTGCCTTTACTTAAAATTTCCAAAGGACCCCTAAAATCCGACCAACGAGTTTTTTTAGGTTCATTATTAAATCGGGGCATGTGTTACGTGAAAATCTACCCTAAGGTCTAGGTTGAGGGACCTACCGCAGTAGAAGGAATATCATCACAAGAAGCACTCTAATTATTAGTTTTAATGCTTGAACTAAAAAATTGAGGATAGATGACCTTACCCATTTGTCCTACATTTGGGGTCGATCCCGTAGAGTGCAAACTCTCTACTCCTCATTCTTCGTAACCTACAAAACAATCAAGACAAAGCACACAAACTATTTTTCACAAGATATATGTCCTAGATTTCACTATGATAGCATATACAATATCATAAAAATAACATGAAATAAATCATTACAAGATCATTCAACATGTATAGGAGACATATAACACAAAGACATCAAGAACATGACAAAGCTTTCTTATCGATAATATGTAAAGAGAAAGTGGAGAAATCAATTCGAGATCCGCCACGTACCCAAGCGAAACCATCCTTCGGATCCATCTAGCCCTAGCCTCACAAATATTCTTCCATAAAGGGTGCACAAAGGATGTCGCATGTAAAGTGGGGGTGAACATCACAAGGAAACAAGCACTACTACATTTGGCGGAAATTCCAACACTTGGTTCCGACGCTTTTGACCAAATGTCGGAAATTTCCCAAATTTTTTCCATCCCCGCCTGAAACCGTCGCTATACCAATGTTTATAGAAAGTGTCGCAATACCGACCTCTAGAAAAGTGTCGCCATCGCGACGTTTGAGGAAGACGTCGCAATTGCGACACTATGGCCCAAAGCACGTTTATCGTGATGATCGCCCAAACGCCGCAAGTGCGACACAATGTCTAAGTGTCGCAATTGCGAAGTTTGAGGCACTACTACAATAGCGACGCTTTTCCGCCATCGCTATAATGAAACTTATGTGCGCGCTACATAAAAATATGAAACTTATATGTGCGCTTACATAAAAATGATTTTATTGTTTCGTATCCCTTTACGTGCCGCCTACATTAACGTCCGATATCACGCGCGCATTTTCCCTCCACTCTTGCGTAATAGTATTCGCCCTCAAAGATTCACCTCGCCTCTTGCGTAAAAACATTTCTCGCATTCGCCCTCAAATCTTGCACGCATTCGCCCTCGCCCCGCAAAATGGTAATTTCTTAATGCTGTACCCTTCCTCCTATAGTAGGGTTGACTCTATTTGGGTTTTTTTGGTCAATTCCATTGATTGTGTTAGGCCGTAGGGTTCTCTCGAGATGTCAAGAATCAAGATTTAATACCCTCTATTATCTTCATCACCCAATACAAGATTTAAATTTTTTCCCAAAGAAACACTTATTAATTTGGCGTACCTATTATTTCTCCCCTCGCTTTAAAAACCCTACATTTAAATGAAAACAAGCATTGCATTTCAACTACAAAATTATATTAGTGTTCAAATGTACATGTGTGCTACATTAACGTCCGATATCATGCACGCATTCGCCCTCCGCTCTTGCAAAACAACATTCGCCCCCGCATTCACCCTTAACTCTCGTTGCACGCATTCGTCCCCGCCTGCAGAACAACATTCACGCTCAGCATTTGCCCCGAGCTCTCGTTAATAGAATTCGCCTCGCATTCACCCTCGCCTCTTGTAATCGTAATTCTGTCTCGCATTCGCCGCCCCGTAGAACAAAGATTGGCCCCCGCCGCCAGCAGAACAACACTCCGCCTCGCCTCTTGCAAATGTAAGTTCTACCGTAGGCCCTTCCTCCCGTAGTAGGGTCGACTCTATTCGGGTTTTTTCGTCAATTCCATTGATCGTGTTAGGCTTTAGGTTCTCTCTGATGTCAAGAATCAAGATTCAATACCCTCTATTATCTTCATCACCCAATACAAGATTTAAATTTTTTCCCAAAGAAATGCTTATTAATTTGGCAACCATTATTTCTCCCTCGCTTTAAAAACCCTACATTTAAATGAAAACAAGCATTGCATTTCAACTACAAAAAACTATTAGTGTTCAAATGTACATGTGTGCATCACTTGTGTAGGGTATTCCTTTTCCACTTTCACATTATCCAAGAATGTGTGCATTATAGTTCATATTTTTTGTGATTTAGATTATCTTGAAAAAGGAAAGGTAAATTATTTCCCATGGAAAAAGAAGGTTTTCCTTTTTACTACCGGAAATGGTACAAAAAATTTCCATTTCTACCCGAAACTCCTATGAAAACAGAACCAAATAAAGGCCATGTCCTCAATGGACATCATTTGGCTTTGAAAATGGCCATTGCACCGTGTTGTTTCTTATATTACATCACGATAGTTTCCCAGTCATTTCTTGTTTCTTGAGATGAAAAACAACCAAAGAAATTGTGAAGATCCTTTCAAGAAATAAATGACCATTTTCAATCATATCTCAACTATTTTTTATTTTCTTCAAAGGGTTGCTTACTTTGAGAGAAATTTGACACTTTAATAAGAATATAACATAAACACAAAATGGGAAGGAATTGATGAGGTAGATGACCTTTAGTTGTTGTCAATTAAGAATTGATAATACACGATGCATGTTTTGTACTACAAACTAGATTCCTTCTTGGAGTTAGGACACAAAGTATTGAATCAAAGTTATAGTTTCTAACTTCTGTATTGGTTCATCAATCTTGAATTCAGACATTGCATGTCTTCATTGCTTCATGTTTGAATAATTTGCATCATATCGTACAATAGGAAATTAGGAATTATGATTATTATTACTTTATGGATAAGTTAAGTTACTTTTAAGTTTGCATGGTTTAGTGTGAAATTATTCTAGTGTGCCCCTAGGCCCAGGTGAAGGAATGCCAAGGACTCGAGAAACCTAGTTTTTAAATGGTATTGTTTCTTATACCCAAAAAACCCCTCAACATCACTTCTTATTAGTTCTTAACAATATTGTTGTAAACAATTTGATAATTGATATAGAAAAAAATCTCGCACTTCTCAAGATAAATTCTTAAAGCTAAAGTGTGATACCATGTGTAATTCATCACCTCCCATTGTCACCTCACCAACCTATTTTCACTTCCCTACGGCTAGCTCTCCTCCAAATCAAGGGGGTTCTCCCTAGTAGATGTTAGGGATCTAATGGCCCAACCAAACCAAGTCAAGAGCCCCCTAACTCTCTATGTTTACTATTATCAATCAAAAATATTGAATAATAGGGTCGAAATGCATCCTAAGATAAAATTGCTGTGGTATTTTTCGGGGTAATTTCAAAGGGAAAGTCCCCCAAACAGATATAATCAAGGAATTATAACATGATTTGAAAAATTAAATATCAACAAAATCGTTTAAAGGATATTGAAAGGAAAAAGGTGATGGAAGATAGAAAGTGCCTTACTTAAATGCTCTAAGGATTTTTCAATAGTTGCTCCAAAAGCTCCACTTCAAGGCCCTTCAAGATCGTCTCCAACAATGCTATACCATCGCCTTCAACAATGTTTCTCCAAAAATATCCTCAAGGTCTTCACAACAAGTTTACTAGAAGTTGCTCCAACAATATATTCAATAAGGTCTTCATTACCAACTCGTCTCTTATTTGGGTGCCTTAATGTGCAATGACATGTTTCCGTGACCGAATTCAAATTCTGCAAGGCATATTTGAAACTCTAACTCTATCTTCCGTGTCTTATTAGAAATTATTTCCATTTTAATTTTGTGTTTTCAAGTTAGATATTGTTTTCAAGTTACATTTATAATTTTATTGCAATGTAAGGCATCGATCAGAGTAGCAGAACAACCCCGAGACGGGATGATCGTGGAAAGAGGCCAAATTTTAAGAACATGTAGTTCCAAACATTGCTCTATCTTCGGTATTTTATTTATTCACATAATTGAAATAATATTAATTTTGTTCAAATATGTGACACCTAGCCATGGTACGCCGATGATTCCCTCTTGAGGAAGAGATTTATTCATCCCTATCTCCACTCGTTCTTGTTGTTGCAAAAAACGTACGAGATGCAAGGTTGGAATTTAATACTTTGATAGATGCGCCTCAAACACCTCGAAACAGAAGAGAGGATAAAACATCTTATGAGCCAGCTAGAAATATATCGGGGACAATAAAAAGTCAAAAGGATATTTTTTTTGTTCCGTATGAGATGAATTGTGATAGTTTGATTTTAATTTTATGATGACTAAACTAACAAAAATTTTCTTTGTATGTAGCGTTTTCCCCGGCACTCGTCGAACCCGGTGTTGGTGGTATGGGACACAAGGCAAGAGATTGCCCAACAACCCTCTCGTACACCTTCTACTCCTTTAGGTGCCGTTCAAGAAACACACCTTGCCCAAGCAGCACACCCACCGAACCGCCGAACGTGTTGGCAACGATGAGGCTGATATGGCCAACTACATTATTCTTTTCCGGAGCTACACGTGTCGGCTCCACAAACGGACCATTAATGGCACGTTGTTGGTGAACGATGAAGGTGTCCCTATAAAGCATGTACAAGTCCTGCAAAAAATTTTAATATTTTAACTATTTCATGTACTTTATCTAAAACATATTTATCATGATTTTTATTTTTAAATTAGTGATAATATATTTTCTTTTCTTTTTTCTCCGTGTAGGAAACAATGAGTTCTACATGTTTCGGAGAGCCACGCGTTGGTAATTTTTGGCCCAACCATACGCACAATTTGGGTGGAATTCCCGAATTCCAACCGAAAAAAGAACTTCTAGATTATATAGAAGCCCTTTTTTTGGGGCCTGGACATTTGACAACAATGCAGGGTTCTAGTATCCGGAAAATATTTGAAATATACCAGGGACACCTATAGGATGCAATTGCAATTTAACCCTAGATATGAGCGTCCTCTCGCAATTCCGTAGAGTGAGTGGAGAGTACCCATCCATGACTCGAAAAGAGAAAAGGGAAAAGAAAGAATGAAAAATTCCAACCGGACCCGCAAGGTAAATTACAACTTTAATTCAATAGCTTTAATTTTTTCTATGTCTAAAATAGTATGTGCTACGTCATATGTGACTTCAATATTTTAATGCTAGGTTGCCCGATACCTCAAAGGCAACCAAAGCTAGGATTGAAAAAAAGGGCCATCACAGCCAGCGTGTGGCTACTTGAAATTAGTCAGTAAGAATTGTAATTAAGTAGCTAAACATCTTATAATTAATTGTGATTAGCTTCTTCCAACGTTTTTGTAATCCTATCAAATATGATTAAAAATACACAATCATATGTAATGTAGGGTGATGACTTCGGAACAAAACTACAGAGGAAGATAAAAAATATCGCTTTCCATTTCGGCTATCAAGTTGTATTTGAACGTCGCGTGCTTCAAAGGGTGTCCCAAGATCCAAAATGCCCTCGATAAGGTAAAACATTAACCTTTCAATATGTTTGTTTTCATCCATAAATTTAATGTCTAACAACTTTGTTTAAATCAGAGGAGCAACATTACCGACGAGGCAAATAACCCAATTTTAGAGCCGTATGTAGATGATCCTCACGGCAACCCGATCATTGTAGTGGGGACCAGGCCGACAATGCTACTATCGTGAGGGCCGTGACTCGTAGTTAATTTCACTTATATTTTTTTATAATTATACCCTTTATTGTTGTCCTTATAACGTTTTTTGTTTAAATGACAAAGAGAATGTTTCTCGAGGGATCTTACCACCAAGAGAGGAAGACAAAAAAGGGTCAGCCCCAACGACGACAACTAGTGCACTGTAAATAATCTCATTGCAATTTTTTTTATTAATATTACCGAACGAGTTCAATGATATTTAAAAACTAACAATTAAAATTTAATATTATCTATTTTTGTAGGCGATGCCCCGTCACCGGATGAGACCGTACATCGTGACTACGCAACTAGGTCGGGCCGACGACAATCAAAATTGTAAATAATCTCATTGCAATATTAATATTACCAAACTAGTTCAATGATATTTAAAAACCGACAATTAAAATTTAATATTATTTGTTTTTTTTAGCGATGCCCCGTCACCGGATGAGACCCGTACATCGTGACTACGCAACTAGGTCAATGTCGAAACCGGTGCACTAGGTAAATAATCTCATTGCAATTATTAATATTAATGTAACTAGTTCAATGATATTTAAAACTGACAATTAAAATTTAATATTATCTGTTTTTGTAGGCGATGCCCCGTCACCGGATGAGACCGTACATCGTGACTACGCAACTAGGCCGCAAGGCGGGTCGAAAGGCACGAAACAGGAGAAGAGCATGATGATAGTTGATTATGTAATTAGGAGCTTTAGAAATAGGAAGAAGAAAAAAGAAAAATTCGATAATGTAAAATATTGTATTATTATAAGACAAACGTTACCATACTTGGAATGCTTTTTGCGTTATATAAAAAAATCATTTATCATACTATTTTTATGTCAAGCATTAATTGCAATGTTTCCTTCCGTACTTTTTGTTGAATTGTTTTTTTATTAGTTATTGAATATATATGCTCATGAAAGTAAAAAATGAAATATAGATCGGGTATTGGGGAATTGAGAGTGATGTGAGAGGGGCCATAAGAGCTTCCACCTTCACGTGGTTGGCCCCGTTTAGTAGAGAACAATTTATTGGAGTGATTTATCTGAGCAAACTCCTTGATCCAACAGAGCAACACAAAATTCACCGTTGACTTAGTTGCTACTCTTCAGATCGGGAGGCTTGTTCCAAGTTCATGACTCCAATAAATTGTTCTTGAAATGAAGAGGAGCTTATTCAGGTATGTTTTGAAATTTTCAACATATGTTCTAACATTATCATAAGAATGCATCGTAGTGTAAAAAATACTACATCAATTACTTGTATTTATTTTATAGATAATGATGGATTTTGATTGACTTTGGAAGTGCAGTACAAATCCTCTGCATCATGAGCAATACAACTTGTCAACCAGGGTCATGTCTAGGATATTTTTGCTCGTGCACTTGACCAGGTTCGTAATGTCGGATTTTGTAAGTTCCTTGCCAGCTCATAATTCAATATTAAGCTTGTTCATGATTATTATCTAGGTTTTTTGTACGTGTTTTTTCATCTATTTGATTGTAAGCAACTCGCATGTTTCCTATTTTTCACTATGATTTCTCCCATTACCACTCCCAGGATGAATCCGACTTGCTTGTTACATAGGTTACTTTATTGTTACTATGATTTCTCCATTTACGATTTCATAGGTTACATCATGTAAAGTTGTTCTCGTACATGTTGGAATATTGAAAAAATCGTAACAATGAATGGAGAATAAATCTCTCTTCTTTTAACACAGAAAATAAAAAATTTCGACAGAGACAAAGTTTCAATACTTTGAAAACAAACTTTTATTCTCTTCAATAACTCACTATTACACTTCTTCCTCACCGAGAGGGATTAAAAAATTATGACTCCATACAAAACGCAAAGGCATAAAAAACCAACCCAATACCGTTCAAAACAAACATACTCCGTCTCTAAAACACTCGCTATGTTTTCCACTTTCACACTGCCGTGCATACACACTTAAAAAAGTTACACTCGCCTTTTCACTTTACACACCGTCGTGTAATAAAAAATTTACGTACCGTCTATATACCAATCTTTTTTTGTCCTTTTTATTTTTATATGCCGTACATATAAAACATATTATAATAAACCCTCTTTTTAAAAAAAATAAAATTAAAACTAAATTCTATGGCCCACCTTTCACTTTCGCATATGATATATATATAACATATGTATATATTAAAGCATACATAAAATTAAATTATCAAAACATTAAAGAACCCTTTCCATCGCACTTCAAAGTCCGAGTAACATTGAATTTCAAACCAAATTCGCTTTCCAAAATGGGATGCTAACTTCGCCTAATTTGTAACGCGAATTCTCAATCCAATGTGCTCTATAAAAAAATCTAGTCCGGTTGTGTTTTCGCATTCCCTTCAATTTCATGCGATCCAATATTAATGCTCCACATGTCCTCTTTTGAATTTACAACCGGGGGTAATTGTTTGTTTAATTTCCGGTTGGTGAATTGCATTAATGTTGGTTGTTGTGTTTAAATACAATCCCGTACAAAATATGACTGCGACCGTCTACAAAAAAAACTTCTGCGGTGAATTTTAAATGTTGAATTAAATTTCTCGGATTATGTGGAAGTTCCAAGAGTGACATAATCCATTCCCCACAACTAATTTATAAGATAGGTGGAAAGTATGGTGAGAGGAAAAATGGTGGACTTACAATCAACCATATTCACTTTGAAAACAATGGGGAATTAAGAGACCATTATACCTAACAACTCATAAATATTGAAGTCGAGGTACAAATACATGACAACAACCTTTATACGAGAATTATTTTATTTGAGTAAGGGAATAGTAGTTGTAACTTAAGGTTGCAACAATGGTTCCATAAAACAATTACTTGTATCCGATCGGCAAAGAACTATGGATTAAAGTTGCAACAAATGTGGCTTGAGGTTGCGAAGTTGTGACTCGGGGGATGCAACATTTGCGACTTAGAATAAAACACATTATATATATATATATATATATATATATATATATATATAAGGAGATTATTATACCTCGAAAAATACTTGTCAATATTGAAGTTGAGGCATCGATACACGGTAACAATCTTTATACTAGAATTATTTCTTATTTGAATAAGGGAACAATAGCTATAACTTAAGGTTGTAACAACGGTTCCATAGAACATTTGCTTGTATCTATTTGCAGTAACTATGTGTTAAAGTTGCGCCAACTATGGCTTCAGGTTGTAGGAGTTGTGGCTTGGGGATACGATATCCGCGACTTAGAATAAAAAATATTATATATGAAAGAAAGTATATATATTAAGAGATCATTATACATAACAATTCATTGTAAATATTGAAGTTTACGCATAGAGACATGACAACAACCTTTATACGAGAATTATTTTATTTGAGTAATGGAACAACAACAGTAACTTAAGGTTGCAACAATGGTTACATAAAAATATTGCTTGTATCTAGTTGTAGTAATTGGGTGTTAAAGTTACAAGAGGCTATGCCTATGAATTAGAATAAACAAATTATATATAGAATAATATATATATATATATATATATATATATATATATATATATATATATATATATATATATATATATATATATATATATATATATATATATATATATATAGAGAGAGAGAGAGAGAGAGAGAGAGAGAGAGAGAGAGACATTAGAAAATATATTACAACAATATTTATTTAACTAGTATGTTAAAAAAATAAAATTTACCTGGTCGCAGGTGTGGGGGCATCTAGAAAGGTATGGATACCAATCCATTTATAATATACATGGCATCAACACCAAAATCTGTGATTAGTTTTTGAATATGGAAGATGAAAAACAAGAGATACATGCCTAAACAAATTAAGAAATGCTACTATTTTGATCACTCACACTTTTACATATGCTATCAGTTTCATGCACCTTCCATTGGTGGATGATTATCCTATTTCTTGCAAGATATAGTAGATAGGACTAGTATGTGAAGACTCATTAGAGCTCTAAAATCATTTTGGGTTTCATTTGGAATATAAGTAAACCTACCTGCATTTCACCATCACTTTCAATGATTTGGAAGATATGTTAGAAAAAAACAATCAACCAAGTGCACCCATTTCAAAACTTGGGATTTATGTTAAGATTTAATGACTATAGTATGGAGATTGGTTGTTTCCATATCAAAAAGTGGAAAAATAATCACAATATGGTTATCCCTTGGGTGGCACATTAACCTTAGTAGTGTCCATACCAGGATATTGGCATTCCAACCTTATATTCTTGTTGGTATCTTGGGAAATATTAGAAAAAAATGCTTTTATTTTGTCTAGAAGGAAAGGAAAAGCAAAGGAGGCATCCCTATAGTAAAATGGAAATGGATTTACAAGCCAAAAATCACATGATTCTTTGATACTAAAGAATATTCATCATTTTTGGAAAGCATTATTTTCCAAGAGTCTTTTGGAGAATCATAAAACATTTAGGCTTGTGGCAGATGTAATAAAAATCAAAGTAAATAGGCAAAATTTCAAGGATAAATTTTACAAAGTTCCAACAATGCTTCCCACCATTTATCTTCTGCATTCTCGTCTTCGTTGAAGTTTTCTCAAAGTTTCATCACTTCGTATATCCGAAAAAGGTAGGCCGAATTGGAACAAATGCTTTACTTCATGCTCAAGATAAAATAAATTTTCCAATCTATCATGAAGATTTTTTCCCCGCTTCAAGAATGTCGCTTCGATGTGTACCGGTTGAAGAATTGGCCCGATTGTCGCATACTTGTCCAATTTTTCAACATAGCTTTCAAGGTCCATTAGTTTATCCTTCCGAAACTATAAGACTCGAGCAACTTTTTTTCAACAAAATATCAAATCTTTCTCTAAAGGCAATGATTTATTCGCATATCCGAGCACCTCGTTCTAGATTCGCATAAGGGTTCTTAGTAAAAACTCTTTTTATTTCCAAAATTGTTCCTGGGCCCTATCCCGAATACCAAGTTCTTCAATTTGGTGTCTAGTTTGAGTGTTTAGAGACCGTATGTGAGTTGATTGGCTTCCCAGGCCTATTTCCCAATTTTTCTCTTGTACTTTAAACTTCTTCTATAGCCCAATTTGACTAAATCATTCTATTCATACATAATCTCGAATTGAAGACCGTACATCATTTATTGATTGGATAATTTTGTCCCCGAAGAATTTCATTTATTTCCTTTAAAGGTTTCTCCAATGTGAGATCCTTTTCCAATGCTTCTTAACCAATTTTTCTAATCTTTTGACCTCTTGTTTTATCGCAACACTCATTTTTGAGAGATCATATCTTTGTTCTAAATTAATAAGTCAGAATTTTGTGTGCCGGAGAGTTCTCATATTTGAAGTTTCAATTCATTCATTGACTTTATTAATTTTTCTGTAACTCAAATTGGAAGTATTTACCCGTGATAGTTCGTTGGTCGAATTCGTTGTGATGTACCCGTACCGTAATTGGCTTCGTTGTTGATGCTAGAATAGTAGACTCGGTTTTTTCTTTAATGCCTGCTTCAAGGTCTTTTTTCTCGTTTCATTTAGTTGCTCATTCAAGCTTCAAAATCAAGTCCATCATTTCTTCTTCTGTAATTTTTTCTTTATCATCTCTTCGCCTCGTGGATGTCTTGAAGCCGGAAATTTCAATCGCTTTCAAAGCCGCAAGATCATCATATTTTTTCTTGATTAGGGCCTCTATACCTTGACATCTTTAGGATTGTGACCCAATCCAATGATTATTTCCTCCAATGTCTTTATCCTATTGTCTTTGGCCTCGAGAAGAGGCTTTTTCAAGCCGCAATTGTGCATTAGTGTTCTCCAAAGAATCCCGCAACTTCCGTGTTGCCATTGCTTTATCGATCGTAGGAATAGATCATTTCACCGCCCGCTTATGTAACTCAATCCGATCTAAAGATGAAATATCCTTTGCTAAGACTTCAAAATTTGTTCTAATATAATCAAGTGTACTGAGGCTACCGCACTATTGGTTTGAAGTGACTCATTATCATTTTGCCTTGCTTAGTCATAATATACATCAATTCTTGGATTCTTCTGTGGAGCCATCTTCAAATACCGACGAAAACCCGGAGTCTTAGTGATCATTCCCCGGCTTTTATACTGATAAAGGTTTTCTTTATATCTCCCGCATCTTTAACTCGGTGGTTTTGAAAGAAGATATTTCAACACTTTGTTGCTTTTGGCATTTTTTTTCTTCGTAAAGTAGTGGATGCCCCACCGACCGTACCTATTTTTTGACTATCCAAATCTTCTCTCTAGCTATCGTGAATTTCCCGAAAAAAATCTACTTCGGAAGAGGATTTAATTTTTGTCTTTTAGCATGAGGCCGTTCAAGATCCACCAATAGGGGTAGCAACTTCAAGATCTCTCTTCTTTCCTTTTTTCTATATTGATAGGAGTTTGAAATTGAAATTTCTGGCTTATTGATCCGAACAGGAGGAATTTGTACTTGACCTTGTTCTTTAGAAGTCTCAAAGCTGTTCGTCATCGTGAATTTTTCAAATACTTGTATGTCGCTCCTTTTTCTTTTCCTTTAGATCAGACCGTGGCCAATGCACCGATCTCCCGTAAATTTTGCCGAGAAGTCCTCGTGTATTAGTGACCAATACCTCGGTATCCGTTAATTGTCCAAAAGAGTATAGGTCAAGTGTTTTCTCAAGGTATTTCATTACATTTTCAACATTGACCCGCTCAATGGTCCTCGTTTCTAATTACTGTCTTTGCATCCATTCATCCATATTGGCATATTGTTCAATTTATGGAATTTTGTGATGAATGAGGTGATAGCTATTTTTTCATTCTTCTATCATAGATAAATCTATTTGGGTCATAAGGCACCTAGTAAATTTTTTTTGTAATTCGAGATATTCTTCTAAAATTCTTTCGCTTCCTTCAAAGATCTCTAGAGTTACAAACAAAGGGACCTAATTGACTTTTGATCCTAGTTGAGCCTTTTTCTTTGTAATGTTTAAAATGAACTATATTCGATTTAATCATCTACCCGAAATACTCTAGTGCAAAGAGTCTCATGGGGACATATTTGGGAAACTTGAATGGGCACAATTCACATCCATATATTTCGATCTCAAAGGTGATTTTGATACAAGTGTACTCGGGCCACCTACCCCGTATCGTTTTGAGCCGTAGAATTTTTCTTGATTTCATTATTGACTCTAGGAGGGGAAACCCTATTAACAAAGTGGTTGCAGGTGTAAAAATAGGTCAATAAACTCGTCATAGGAGTATGAGAATCAGAGGAATTATGGGTGATGGCAGACCAAAATATCACTGCATCGGTATTTCCTTTGGCATCAAGTTTCTGAACATGGAAAGGGAAATCCTTTATGGTTTGTAATAAATCATGAGATGATATATGTCGAAGAATATTTGAACACTTTTTCATTCTCAAATATCATGAACTCGATCATGAATTTTATCAAACGGTAGGATGCAAAATCATACTTGACAAATAGGACCTGGCCCAGGGCAATATAGACAACAATACTAGGTTAATTATCAACATATTCACTAGTATTGAAACTCCATGATAAATGATATCATATTCCGAATAAGTCCGCCCACATTAGTGAAAAAGTATAACCATAGGGGAGGCTTTGGGCCGATGCTCGGTAACATGAAGGTTTGACAAATGCGATTTAACTCTTCATGGGACAAATTGGTAGACTTTTCAAGTAATTCTCCCATGGACAGGAGTGAGGGCTTGACTGTGTTGAAATTGCAAGATTTCATTTATTGATCGAGTAGTGACTGGGAAAAAGGATGTTATGACTCAGTGGAAAAAATTGCTCGATTGGGGTCATAGTTTGCATGGCGTAATGAATTAACTCAGAAAAATATGGAATGAGGGAGAAGATACATGGGGAGATTGATTCCCATAATCCAATAATATCGAACCGTTTATAAAGTTATCTCGCAATGAAAAAGGTTCGAAGAGGATTTTCACAAAGAACGAGGTCTTTAATTTGAAAATCTTTATCTCGCTAGGGGCAAATACTAAATCTCCGTGAGGGGCATTCAAAGGTGCGACGTTCAAAGCCACCGGAACCTCCATTTTCCGGTTCTTGTGGATTCGTAAATGAATTTCGGGTTTTTGTGAAGAACAAACACAATTACAAGTTTTGGGAATGCAATTTACAATTTCGGGGATTGAACAAGACCAAATTGAACTTTGTTTTTGTCTTCGTGTCGCGAATTTAAAAAAAAAGCTAGGATTTCACAATGAAGTTTTAATACGGGAATTGGGGGGTAAATACCGTTTTTTGGGAGATGAACAAATGATTAAACAAAGGCTGTGCTATGGCGTACGAACTCGGATTACCGGTATGCAATTGTCTTTAGCAAAATAAGGTTTTGATGGCGAGCTGACGTTTTGTTTTTGAAATTCTCTCCGCATGAGACTTTGGTCATTCACAAAATAATGAAAATGACGCTAGAAAAAATTGTTTTATTCACAAAGTCCAAAGGGTAAGATGGGGTTTTATTTTATTTATTTAATGGATGAAGTCGCGCAGTATGGAGGATGAGTCACGAGAGGCAAGCGTAAGCGGTTTCCATCGCACCTCTTGGGGAAAAAGTGGTTTTGGGCAGAGGGCGAGCGATTCCATGTAATGATCGACGCGTGGCATGGCATCGTTTGAAAAATGACTCGGCTATCGCGCGTTATTGTTTGGACGTGATGGCTAGCGATATCATTAATAACCGTTGATCTCGTATGGGCTGATCGAACGACGATGGGGACATGGAAGTGATGGGGATTTAATATGGAGGGCCCGATGCAATTAAACATTAATTAATCTCATCGAGGGGAATCTAATTGGTGGAGTTAATTAATTGTGAGGATTAATCAATTTGTTTATAAAAATGCAGAAAGTGATCGGAAATGATTTAACCAAGGTTAGCGTTAAGGGAGGTATTGGGGGATTTTACAAAGGGTTTATAGTTTTAACCTCGGGAAAGGGAGCTCTGGGGATTAAAATACACAAGGGAAGAATTATTTTTGTATTAAAAACACGTAATAAAACATGTTTTAATTATTTTTTCAATATATATTTATTATATGATAATTAAATCGTATTAATCTAATTACCATAGGGGGCGGAATTTAATATTATGATATATTTAGCCAAAGGGGGTACAAAGTGGGTTTTTTATTTAAACATGTGGGAATAAATAACTTTGGCTAAAATTTATTAATGGGTTTTTGGGGATATTATATAAAAAAAGAGTTATATATAATAGGAGAAGGTTATTTTTGTAAGGATTTAATACATAAAATCAATGTTAATATGACAAGGGGACAATGTAAAACTCAAAATACATTAATATAACTAAGAAAGTGAATATTTAAAAGCAACCGCATTATAATCACTTCATCACTTAGACTTGGAATAAAATGTGATTTTGAGGGTTTTTTTATGAAATACTGCATAATTTTCCTAAGTAAAATGGGATTTTACTTAGGAAAAGATGTTTAGAAATGAGTGAATGTTATGAAGAATGACTTCAAGTACTTAGGCTTTTTCCACTATTGGGTCGAGGGTCCGGTCCTCTCCAAAAGTCAAGGAAATGCCTTTGAGCCCCCTAATTTTCAAATACCTTAGTAATTAGGGAAATTAGTGAAATCTTTAGGGGAAGATGAGAAGGGAAGTTAATAACTTTGAATTTTCTTTGCTTTGAATTTCTTCCTGAAGATGTTGTCCGCCTTTGCACTTTGTGATGAAAATAAATATTAACACATTTAGAGTCATCATTCATCACATGCAATTCTCGCAACGTCATCTACCTACCCTACCTACTTTACTCTACCATTTTTTTCTTCTTTATTAGGGTGCACTTGACCGGAAAACCCTTATCACACTTTTCTTTTACATGTAGAAATCTATCTAATTCTAACCTTATTATATCCAAGGGCTCAAATTAAGCTATTGAGCTCCTTTTTATTTACTCTACCTATCTACTTATCTCGCTAAGATTAAACAAGCTTTGGTCACGTATTTTATTCTCTATCTCTAAAACATGAAATTGAAAGATTAAATAGCCAAGCTTAAATTGTTTGACTATTCATAAATTGTGGCATAGGATACAAATTGCACACAATTTTATTTATTACATAAGAGCAAAAAAGTAGTGGCATTTAGACTTGCACACTTTCCTTGGCCTTTATTTTTGTGGGGGTTATTTTCTTTTACTTTTTTGGCCATTTTTAATCTTTTTACCCTTTTTATTTTTCTTTTAGGGTATACCCTCTTTACATTTTTTAAATTTTTTTGATTTTTTGATAATATGGAAAACCTTGCAACAAGAAAAGGTATGAACATATTACATATCCCATCAAGTCAATCATGAAATATGACACCTATCGGGGTATAGGAGTCTAACACTCCGGCTCCACTTGGGGATGGCTTTTCCCGGTGAAAAGTCAAGAATGTTGTGCCGATTGTCCCCATCCATTGACCTTGGTGAACCCGTAAATGTCTTCTCGTCTTCTACAAACCGAAACTGATCCGAAACTAAACAACACACAAAAGTTTTCTAACCAACTTAATGAAAAACTAGCTGAAAATTGAAAACTATGCTCAAAATTCTGAGCTTATTGGCACTCATCTACCTACTCAATCTACTAAAAATCTTATTGAATCGTGTAATACAAAAATGCCAATGAAGACAATCAAGTAGCCGTAACAATAAATGGAGTAACCGATTTCTTGTGATCAAAATTGGAAGTATATTATGATCATGTGCCTTTATAATAAATGATATGATGTGTAAAGGCCACTTTTGATGTATTTGATCCTTATAGAGAAAACATGTTTGGCATTTGGGCTAAAAATATTCTCCATATAATCCGATATAGGATCAATAAAAGTATGATGTATGTTATTTCTTTTGTGCCCTTCAATGACTTGCTGCTCAGCTTTTATTCTCGACATTAAGCCTTGAAACTATTTCTTCTCAGACAGGTTTGAAAGAATAATCATCCTCAATATGTGAAACAAGATAGTATTGCTAATTTCCTCTTGCTTAGGAGAAGGAAGATTTTCAAAGAATTCTTTAGGATTTCGAAATTGTATGACCGAATTCCAGAATGCAAAAGTTTAATTTCATTTTCATAATTTTCGTAAATTATCTCAAGAACACATATTTTTCGCTTTGGGAGAATATTTTTCTTGATTTCAAAAAGAAGAAATAAAGCTCTTAAAAAATCCTCATCAAGCCGAAGTTCTAATATCTCATCCCTCAAAATAGCTAGTGATTGTTTTGTGAAATTATCATAATTATCATCATACTGATCATGTAAGTCTAAAAAATCTTCTAAGAACCTTGATTTTCTTAGGAATAGGTCATTTTGTAATAGCTTGCATATTTTGAGGCTCCAATCACTCCTTCCTTTAAACAATATGAACCAAATACTCGAATTCTTATTTCCAAAAGCACATTTGGATATTTTTACATAAAAATGATTGTTCTCAATAATTTACATAATTTTTCCATGTTTACTAGTGTGGTATTCCCATGATTTATTATAAATATGTATTATCAAAGAAAACCAACACAAATTTTTTAAGATGGGATCAAAAAAATTGTTCTTAAGTCGAGCTCGCCGACTTCAAACTAGCGATAAACCATAATTCAACCAAATTTCCGCGTTCCAAAATACCGCCGACGTCGCCCAATTTTGTGATGCGAAAACCAAATGAATTTTGCCCCACATTTTTTCGGTCGAAGTCGGGCCGGCATACGGAGGGAGAGTTGTGACGCTAATTTCTTATCAAATTCGCCCCTAATGATGTTTTCAAGTCCGGATTTCCCACCGCGCGAGCGGCCCAAACAAAGATTCACTCCAATCAATTTCTCGCCACGTGTCCTCCATCGTGGCTCTGTTCTCGCTCCCGACCGCGGGTGCATTCGATGGCGTTTAAGGTGATGGACATGGATGTGGTGATTTCATATCAATCGCATTAAGCTTTAACGATGTTCAATTAAGTTCCAAGGTTTTCACATCTAATCGCATTAAGTTTTAACAAAGTTGTTCAAGATCGACCTCCACCTCGTTAGCGATTCCACATGCTCCAATATGATCCGGCCTTTGGCTCTCATTAATGATCGTAGATTAATTATGATGGGCGTCCTTCGATTGCATTGCAATGCGGTTGATAAAATGGCATTTCGCTATGGTTTTTCGTACGAGCTACTTGTTGGGTTACACTTCCTCGCTTCACTCGTGACGAGAAGGAGAAGTGGCCACCGAACCGTTGTGTAGACCTTGCCGCATATCCGCATTTCTCTCGTCCGGTCCTTTGTCCGTCTTCCTCCTCGTTTCTGGACTCGCTCGTCTCCCCTCTCGTGCCCACCGCGTGAGACCGCACCCATGTGCCTCGCGTGCGTCAAAGGATGCGTTGCCGTTAGGGATACCAGGAGGTCAACTCTTGCACGCTCCTCCAAATTTCCCCTCAACCGAGTTGTCTTCCGCCTACCCAATGATTATTACGCAGGTCACTATCCAAATACTAGGAGTGGGCGGGTTAAGTTGTAGGATCTAGCCACCGTATGGACTCCCCCGCTCCTCGTTTCCTCACCGCTAGTTCACCTCTCCCACGACGCGCACCGCACAATTTTTCCTTTAATTTCTCTCTCAACCGCCCCGCGACCAGGAAGCCTACCACCGTGGTTTTCCGCGAGGAGGCCCAAACAAAGGAAGAATGCACCCGTCCGCGGTCTAAGCCCTGGAAAAGCCGGCCGCATCTCTGGGTTTTGCGAGGGGAGTCGTGGCATGAATGTGGAGGTAGCACCGAGCGATCCCGGACCTTCCGAAGGATGGTGCCGAATCGTCGAGGAGCCGAAGGAGTAGTTTGGCTAATTTGTTTTTCTTGCTTCCCGGCCCACTTAATTGGGCCGCTTATATTATTTTACCGTGCCGGACCTTTGTAATATTTTTGAATTCTATAAATTAAACGTTCAAGATCGGTTTCCTCGTATGAGGGAAATATTCTTAATTTTTTTGATTTTTTGATGACAAATTTGCCATGAGTCCGGGGCAATGATTTTGACTTTGCAATTTTATTCCCAATCGTTAATAGATTAAATTTACTTAGAAAAACAAATGTTTCCCCGTTTCTATTTTAAACTTGTTTTTTGAAATACAGAGCCATGTTTATATGGTCTACGTATTATACTTTTCCGTATATCTAGTACAGAACCTTTTTTGCTATGAACAAGATGGATGTCAGAAGTGCTACTAATGGAAACAAGCGAGCCCGAACCTTACATCTCGGATGCAACCGTATGGTTACCAATTTGGAATCAAGCGAGCCCGATCTTACAAGCGAGCCTAGGTTTCGCAAATGCTTATCACACTCCTCACATTATTAGCGTTTTTCTCCGTTCAAGGATTTTGGGTACTTTAATTTGTATTTGGAACAATGGACGGGGTACTCTATTTGTTGCTTTACTATTATACATATCGCTATTTCACTTTCTTATAGATGCCTCGGCATATTTGGATGCTTTCGCATTTGTCGATAATCTCCATGTGGACTCGTTAATCGGGTTTTATATCATGTCCTCGTATGTGACATGGGGTATTTTTCTATCATTGTCCGGGGGTGGGACTCACACTTTTCCGGATGGATATTTGGGTTCCAATATTCATATGTGAAAAATGTAATGACTTCATGGACCTGCTTTACTTCATAATATATTCAAAACAACGTTTTTTCTCTTGTGATGATTAATGTTTATCACTTTGCCTTCAAAACTAGCGTATGCCGGTCTATGTTGTCAGTTTATTGATATGGTCCGATGGTATTTTTATATTTTGGACATATCACACTCCTCACATGATTAGCGTTTTTCTTTGTTTAAGGATTTTGTGTACTTTAATTTGTATTTGGATAAATGGACGTTTCGTACTCTATATGTTGCTTTACTATTCTACATACTCGCTATTTCACTTCTCTTATAGATGCCTCGTGCATATTTGGATGCTTTTCGCATTGTCGATAATCTCCATGTGGACCGTTACCTGGTTTTTATATCATGTCCCCGTATGTGACATGGGGTATTTTTCATCATTGTCCGGGGTGGGACTTCCACTTTTCTAGATGGATATTTGGGTTCCAATATTCGTATGTGAAAATGTAATGACTTCATGGACTCGTTTTACTTCATATAATATATCTGAAACAATGTTTTTTCTCTTGTGATGATTAATGTTTATCACTCGCCTTCAAAACTAGCGATGTTGGTCTATGTTGCGTTTTATTGATATGGTCTCGATGGTCTTTTTATATTTTGGACATATCACACTCCTCACATGATTAGAGTTTTTCTCCTCGTTCAAGGATTTTGGGTACTTTAATTTGTATTTGGAATAATGGATTACGTACTCTATCTCGTTGCTTTACTATTATACATATCGCTATTTCACTTTCTTATAGATGCCTCGGCATATTTGGATGCTTTCTCGTATTGTCGATAATCTCCATGTGGACCGTTACTCGGGTTTTATATCAAGTCCCCGTATGCGACATGGGGTATTTTTCTATCATTGTCTAGGTGGGACTTCCACTTTTCCGGATGGATATTTGGGTTCCAATCTTCGATGTGAAAATGTAATGACTTCATGGATTGTTTTTACTTCATATAATATATTCAAAACAAGCTCTTTGTGAAAAAAAATGATTAATGTTTATCACTTACCTTCAAAACTAGCGATGCTAGTCTATGTTGCCGGTTTATTGGATATGGTCTGATGGTATTTTTATATTTTGGACATATCACACTCCTCACATGATTAGCATTTCTCTCTATTCTAGGATTTTGGGTACTTTTAATTTTTATTTGGAACAATGGACGTCGCATTCTTATTTGTTGTTTTACTATTCTACATAATCGCTATTTCACTTTCTTATAGATGCCTTGGCATATTTGGATGCTTTCTTAGATTTGTCGATAATCTCCATGTGGACCGTTACTCGGTTTTATATCAAGTCCCTATATGTGACATGGGGTATTTTTTCTATCACTCGTCCGGGGTGGACTTCCACGTTTCGGATGATATTTGGATTCCAATATTCGATGTGAAAATTTAATGACTTCATGGTCTCGTTTTTATCATATAATATATTAAAAACAACTTTTTTTTCTCTTGTGATGATTAATGTTTATCACTCCGCCTTTAAAACTAGCTATGCCGGTCTATGTTGTCGGTTTATTGATATGGTCCGATGGTCTTTTTATATTTTGGACATATCACACTCCTCACATGATTAGGAGTTTTTCTCTATTCAAGGATTTTGGGTACTTTAATTTGTATTTGGAACAATGGGATGTCTGCATTCTTATCCGTTGCTTTACTATTATACATATTGCTATTTCACTTTCTTATAGATGCCTCTAGAATATTTGGATGCTTTCTCGCATTGTCGATAATCTCCGTGTGGACTGCTATCGGGTTTTATATCATGTCCCTATATGTGACATGGGTATTTTTCTATTATTGTCCGGGGTGGGACTTCCACTTTTCCGGATGGATATTTGGGTTCCAATCTTCGATGTGAAAATGTAATGACTTCATGGAATGTTTTACTTAATATAATATATTCAAAAACAACGTTTTTCCTCTTTTAAAGTTTCATTTTTTTGCAAATTGAACCCGCCATCGCTTATACCGACACCTTGTAAGCCCTAATCAAGGAAGATTAAAACGCTCTGAAGAGTGATAGTATAAAAAAATTCGTGACGAGTGACGTTCAAAACGTCGAACCACATTTTGTTGAAATTGCGATGTACTTAAAAAACGCTCTAAGAGCGACGTCCAAAATGTCTTTTGACCACATTTCGTCGAATTGTGACAAACTTTTTTACAATCGGTTTAAGAGCAACGTCCAAAACGTCGACCACATTGCGTCTGACTATGACAGCTTACAAACGTCGAAGAGTGACGTTCAAAACGTCGACCACATTTTGTCGTAATTGTGACATTTGGCTAAACGTTCGAAGAGCGATGCTCAAAACGTCGACCACATTTTGCCTGGCATGGCGCTTACAAAGGTCGAAGTGCGACTTGACGGGGAAACATCGGAAGAGTGATGCTTGTTTGGAAGCGACGTAAAAAGTGTCGATAGTGCGACACTTTTTAATTGCGTCGAATCGCGACGATATGGAAAACCACGTTTTTCCCACCTCGAACCGTCGCTCTTGCGACGACTATGTGCTCCGAATACACGAATTCGTCGCGTTGGAATTTCCGCCAAATTTTCTAAAGGGAAGGGTTTCCCCGAACCCGGGAAGTGCATGAGGCACAGAAATATCGAATTGATCAGTGGATATAATAGGCTATAATATCAATAACATTCTATCTCTCCCTTAGGCCATTCCCCTTAGGTGTATTTATACTTCCTCAAATCAATAGTTGGGAAATAGTTTGGCCACTGGATGGGATAGTTAAGTTACAAGAAACCCGTAAACCCCACCTAATTAGTAGGAATTTTTATATTTTTTTAATATTTTAAATAGAATACGTGTGTCGAATATGAGTGGATCCACGCTCCGCACGTGGAAAAATCGCAGTCACGTATGGAATTCAAAATACTATTTTTTAAGAAGTTTGATCAAGTCTCGAATGGAAGGGTTTCCCAAGGCCAATGAATAAGTCATCACATTTATGAGGTGATAAATGATGTTATAATAGATTCCCCCTAATATTTAAGGTCATAAGGGGTACATGATGTCCAAAATGTATTATGTGCATAAGAAATAATTATTCGAGGACTAGAGGACTTCACGAGATTTCAAATTTCCTCGCTAAAAAACCAATGATAGAAATCGTAAAGAAAGCTCATCTCCCGAGGCGGGCATACCCATGCTCAAAGGAAATAAAAGCATGTAAAAATATCAAATATAGAGTAGATCCAATATGTATACAAGTATAACTAAACCGTAAATTATAGAGTGAATCATCTCGATCAATGTCGAAGTACATATCAAAATCATGTCCAAGTATCACATATAAAATATTGATCAATGATGTTGCAAAGGATATTCGATCACCGAAGTCACAACCGAATCTCCTAGTACCAAATCATAAGTGGTGGAACAAATGATATCGCACGCAACTCGAGTGCCAACATATAAGATGTTGCCGAAATGAATTGCAACATATAAGGTAGATGGTGTCACCGGTAGAAAACTAAAGAAGTCAAGCTAAAGTGAACCAAAAACATTTTGATGCAAACCCTAGGTCTTCATCGATCACCATGGCACAATTCTACACAATGGGAATAAATGAGTTGAGGTCGACCATGTGAGAAATTTTTTGACTACAGTTTATTGATGTATACCGTTAACAAACGTGAGACAACCCACCGATAATGATGATGAGAGTCAAGGTGCTCCCAATACAATATAACAAGTGCAAAAAAATGAGTCAAGTTAAACACTTGATATAATCTACCAATCAGAGACATCGATGTATTCTCGTTGTCGATAACGAATGAGTCCGCCACTAATGATTAAAAACCCTCGTATCGACAAAAGGGATTCCTGTGACCTTATTCCTAGAGCAATAAGTCGAGTCGATGGGAAAGGATCTACCGGAAGGAAGGAATTAAGGCATCCCACATCAATCCAGAAGACGAGTGTAACCCGCGTGTGCCAAAATTTGGAAGGAATCATACGAAGAAAAGTGAAGTAACCAACTCGTAGTACGTTTCGGCATGCAAAAAATGTAGCTAGCACACGACGTAAACCCTCTCGAACCAACCAATAATGAAAGCTAACAAAGAGGCGAGGAATCCACCGATAGGGTCAAATGGAAAACCAAGGAATCGCATGAATCGTAGGTGTGATAATGTAATATGATTTCAAACACAAGGGAAACCACTCGACTAAAGACCCATGCCGTTGATCAAATGTTGAGCAGGTTCACCTATCAATGATGTAAATAGGGCTGCCCCGTGCGGCTCTAGGTTTACTCTTAGAGAAATTTGTCGGGGTCGATAAGAGACAAAACCACCGACAATAATTCAATTGAGACCTTTCAAACCAAAGACGCAGAAAAGGACCAAATAGCTAATGTGATAGAACAAGACTTCCATTGCATAGATGGCCGACTAAAAAATGAGTCAAGAGACACTACAAACGTAAAGGTATGATGACTCGTGTTAAATTCTCTTTGAAAAAAATCAGAATAATTTATTTTCAGACTATGGCATAAAATGATAACTTGTATAAGTTTTTCCATGCATGAGGCATAAACAAACCCTCCATATGATTGGAAGAGATAACCAACCGGGGGAGTATCGACTTGATAACAAGGCTATGAACTTCTCCTAAGTCAAAACTAAACCCATCCCAAATAGAGAAAATAATTATCTTTTTTTTGTGCTTTGTTCAAGGGAGACACAACCGACACTTTAGTTGCCATTATAAAATATGGAAGTAATGTCACATTCCTTCTCTTTTTTGAATATATATATTTTTTTCATATTTCAAAGCCCGAAAAGGAATAAAAGAATGCCTATAGTGAAATGGATAGAAAGAGTGTCAAGAACAGATGCACTAGTTCCCGGTATAGGAACAATCCTATGCTCAATGCAAGGTGGAAAAACTCGGTAAGTGACACTACAAAGGAACGTTCTATCCATGGGAAAAGTTGTCAAGTCGTGAAGGCTAAGTGATTGCACGGTTGACTTTGTAGAAATGCATGGTAAAAATATGGATTAAACATGAGTACAAATGAATCTCGATAAAGGCCAAGATATACAAATGGTAAATATGAAATGCAACAATAAAACTCAACAACACAATGGGAGCCTCCAAGGTATATACAAAAAATAGCGAAGAAGAAGAAGAATGAAGCTTCAATGCATAAGTCATGGTGGGGCTAAAGAGGAATCTCGAGCCTACATAAATTGCGCATGGGTGACAAATCCTAGTGAGTAACTAACTAAGAAGCCCATGTAAAGGATGGTTACCCATCATATCATGATTTATAGGTCGTAGAGTGATATTGGTTTAATATTCCTAATATGATGGGGTCGACCCTATGGAAAGATTTCAAAATGGGGGCTAGTATGCATCAAAGGCAATGGAAAGTGAATTTCTAACCTATATGCTAGTTCGTAATAAACTACCTACCATGACAAAAGTCAATCGTCATGGATCCAAAGAAAAAAAATGGAATCATCTCAAAATCACCGTAATGGATCCGAAAATAACCTATCCCAACACTTATAATCCAAAAAGTTAAACAAATATGAAAAAATTTTCAAAAAATGACCACAAACGAAATTTGGAATTTTTGATTATATGATTTTTTGTGAATTTTTCAAATTATATGAAAAATGAGAAAATATTTTTGTTTAGGAAAATATGACTTACAAAGTTTATGGACCATGATGCAGAAATGGGAATGCTGAGACCTCGATGGTTTCCGAGGCATAGACACCATAGAAGAGAAGCTATGATGCCGCAAAAGACCTGGTGAGAACCCTCCATTATACAGAGAAACTTGGAGAGTTTGACTCACCAAGTCTCTATGGCTTCAATAGAGGATCTCCGAAGCTATAGAGAGACATGTGGTTGGAGTACCATGTGATTGGGTGCGGATGTTCCATCGTGTGGCGAGAGCTATAGTGTTCTTCCATAACACCAAATCCTGTGTAGGGCCCATGGATAGATTTTATTCGATCGAATAACCGTAATATTTTTTAATTTTGTAGGATATGATCGTCCGATTTTTGTATATTTTGAACACAAATCTGATATATATATATATATATATATATATATATATATATATATATATATATATATATACAATGATTTTATATGATGTGATTGTCCCAAATGTACAATGATGAATGATGTTTTTGATATTTAAAGTGTTGAATGATTAATATGCCAATAAATTTCTCGATTAGCTAATGACCCTACAAATCAATTATCCGAATGAGGAATTTGAATGAATGTAACATATTGAAATGAACATTGTAAAAAATTTACTCTCGTAAATAATCGATATAAAAAATAGGTCTCGACACGATAGGTGTTATTTAATTGTGAAACCATCATTGTGAATCCAAGTATACTACTAACAAATCAACACCAAGAGATATTTCCTCCGAGAGAAGCTGACCACTATAGTGTACTCTACCACATTTTTCGAAGCAGACCAATGCATACACCCTTTGAGGCTAGCAAATCGAATTTATGGATAGTGGAATTACCCAAGTCACTAAGAAATATTATAGGTATGTCTACTAAAGACCATTGGCAAAGCCAAAATTACTCATCTCATCCAAAAAAAACCTGCCAATTTGCATCAAAATCATAAAAGTCACATCAAAAATTGATAAAAACGTACATGTACAAAAAATACAATATATACAAACAAAGCAAATGTTAGGAAAATCCTAAAGTAATGGACGCCTTCGTATGCTGCAGCTCATTTCGGGCTCCGCCAACTCGTTTCCATCGAAATCAACCAAGTACAAGCTCCCTTTTTCAGACCTTTTTAACAATAAAAGGGCCATGCAATATGGATTTCAATCCTTCTCGTCTCCCAAGGCATCCTTGTCTTCGAGCATAGACTAAAACAAGGTCACCCGAAGAGAAAACCCTAGGCTTGACCGCCTTATCATATTGAACTTTCACTCATTTCTTATGAGCCTTGTTCATCGTCACTTCATCTCAGCGCTACTCATTGATATGTTCTAGATGAAAAAGGTGTTCTTAGATACTTGAAGTGTCGTAAAGAAGCCAAACTTCCAAATTAAGGGAAGGACTTTTGCATTCAATAGGAAATATTGATTTCTACCATAAAATACTAGAAAAGAGCAAATTCGGGTTGCAATATTCATAGATATCCAAGATAGCCAAATTGCATGATACATATATGCCAATTGGGTTTTCCTTTATCAATTATCCATTGAAGGATAACCTTTATGACTGTTTACGACTTCAACCTACCCATTGACCCGGAGACAATACAGATGAATGCTCCGCCTAAAACCTAGTTTGAGAGCCAATTAAACCATCATAGTTTTCTCTCGAAAATGACTACCATGGTCGTTGACAATCTCTTTGGGGATACCAAAGTGAGAAATGACTTGGTTGAATAGAAATAGGCTTTTCGTTTCACCATCGTTCGCAAAATTAAGCATAGCCTCGAAATTCCCCCACTTCGTAAAGTAGTCTACCGCTACAATAATGTACTTATGACCCTTTTACAAAGGCAAAAGTTACAAGTAGTATAATCAAGACTCCACTTTGTGAATGATCAACGTTGACAACATGAAATAGAGGAGCTAGTTGAGCACGCATATTCTGAAGTATAGACTTGACAAGGATGAAATTTTTGACCGCCTCAACACAATCTTTTGAAAATAGAGGGCCAAAAATATCTTTCACACAAGATATTTTGGGTTGTAGCAAGCCTAGATAAATTACCACTACAAGCTCCATTATGGAAATAATTCAACACAACCTCGCCTTTCTTAGAGATTTAAGAAATTTCTAAGGATTGAATTGACCCCACGACGATATGCTGCAGTGTCACCAATAATAAGATAATTTCTTCTAAGTGACGCAAATTTCGACGTTCATCTTCGAAAAAGCTAAGGGAAACTTTGAAGTCTAGAGATAAACAATGAGATCTCCATACCAAGGATCCTATGAAGAAATGAGAAAAACATGTTCATTAGGGAACGAATCTTCATAAACAATCTCTTCTCCACAAGAAAAATCATAGATCAACTTCGGAAATACCAAAGTTTTTTTGGATTTAAAAGACGTAATTTGAGATCAAACTCTTGCAAAATGATAATCCATCGGGACAGTTCCCCTAACCGCCGCCTACCGGATGAAACGGATGGATCGCTCCCAAAACATAAGTTTGGTGAAGGAGAAAGTAATGCCCGAGTTGCTCGACATCATGGACAACACGTCAAAGCTAACTTCCTCAATGAGATAATATTGTAGTTTAGGACCCACCAAGCCCCGACTAAGGTAGTAAAGGCGTTCACAAAGAGCCTCATATTCCCGAACTAGAACCATACCGATAGTAGTTCTACCGCGCCGAGATACAAAAGAAAGACTCTACTATAATCAAAGACCTCAATAATGGAGCAAGAGGTCAATGAATTTTTTCAAAGCATCGAACAAGCATTGAGCAAATTCATCCAAAAATAATGGAACTCATTTCTTTAACAACCTCATAAATCCTTTCGTCACCTAGACATAATTAATGATAAATATCCTTAAGAAATTGGCTTTACCTTGTAGAATTTGAAGCCGACGAATAGAAGACTCGAGGAAATGAAGTGATTGCCTCAACCTTGAAGGTATCTACCCGAACTCTTCCGTAGACATGATGAATCCCAACAACCGACCGGATGTGATGGCGAAAACCCACTTATTATGGTTCAACCGAATTTTATAATAATGACACCGTTCAAAAAACTTGTCAAGGTGAAGGATGATCAATTCTCTTCGAGAATGAGTAGCTAAATCATCAAAATATGATTTGATAATATGCTTGATGCCATGGAAAGAATAGGACATGGTCCGCCGGAAAGTATCTCCAACATTTTTAAGGCCAAAAGGCATATTTTTGTATGAAAATGTATCCCAAGGGAAAATAAAAGCAAATTTTATGCCGATCTTCAAGACGAATAGTAATCCGATTGTATCCCGAGAAACCATCTCGTGAAGGAGAAAAATCTCATTCCTCTCACACTTATCAATAATTTTATCAAGAATGGTGTGGGTAATTATATTTTGGACATGCCTTATTTAAATCCATGAAATCAAGGAAAACTTAGATCATTCCGTGTTTCTTGTCCACAGTGCACCGGATTCGAAACTCACTCGCTAACGGAATTGTGGTATATGAAACTCCGCCTTTAGCAAATTTTCCTCTTCAACCTTGGCCTTGATAGTCGCTACATTACTAGGTTTGACCAGACAAAGCTTCTATCGTATAGGCTTATAATTTTTTGTAAGTATTGATCTCATGTCAGATACCAGATGGATCTATTCCAGAATTTCCTCATAGGACCAAGAAAACACATCCCGAAATTCTCTAAAGAGGTCGTTGTAAGTCCGAATCCCTTCATGGGAACATTCAGCTCCAATGAAGACATTCTCAATAACATTGGGATCTTTAGGGATGTTCACCAGGGTAGTTTTAGAAATGAAAACCATGTTCCCTCCAAGAAAACCCGTGTTGGAGCTAAGGGGTTCAAGATCTGGGTGAATAGGACTAGAAGACCGAGGGCTAGACAATATTGTTTCAACTTCTTGCAAGTCCGGTAGAAAATAAGACCGATGATGCAAATCATCCCATGGTATTTCTACTCTAGTCATCGCTTTCAAGGAAATCCCGAGCAAGAATATGAACTAAGAGTCTAAGCCGTGAGCCACATCTCCATCCAGATCCCTTCCGGTGAAATAGAACCGGAACTGGTGTCCCAGAGTTAACAATAGATTAATAGGGAATCTTAGCCGCAGACATAGGGAATACCATTCCGCCGACTTAACCTTCCCACGCAGGTAGGAGAAGGCAAGGTCCAAGGTCTAAAAATAATGAGTTTGAAATAAATCTCTTTGAGTAAGAGCCCCGGAGGATGATATAGCATTAATATGAAACCGAGGGAGGTGGAATATCAAAAGCACCAATCAATGATGTATACATTCTAACCCCAAAATTCTCAACAAGTTGCTTTCATCATTCACCAAGCGTACAATAGAGTCAATAGATGCATTTATCATAAGAGAACAATACATCTCATCAATAGTGACAATCATCCCTTTGAAAACACAATGTGAAATAATGATGACGCAGCATCCATATCATAAATCCAATTCCACCCCCAACAAGGTTGTGGTCTAAATTTGCAGCATCAACTATATCGACTCAATATCGTACAAATTTCTTACCCCCAAATCACGATGGGTAAAGCTAGAACAACGCCATGTGGCCTATGAGAATGACCATCAAATTTTGTAAGAAGAGTAGGTATGACTTGCTTACAGGAGATCCAATTTCTTTCCAACATGAGATAGACATGACATGTGGAAGCACCCCCATCAACTACTGTTTCGAAAAAATATTGATCTTCCGATATGTAGACTTAATCTGGAAAATCCATGTGATGAGGAAGTCTCTTCTTAATATTTGACACGTGAAATTTGATCATAAGATATTTTTTAGATCAACATCCCCAATCACAATGAGCAATGTACCTATTTGTGTTGGTCACGACCGGAGTACCTCTAACGTAGACATGGCACAAGGAATTTGGGCCAGATATTCTACAATGGGGTAGTTCTAGGCAAACACTTTGGCATTAGGATTGACCGCCGTACGCTTCATAGACCCTTTCGACATCCGAGACAGGCTTAGATGTGGCTCCCTATATGGTGTGGCTTAGAATTACTAGAGGGAGAACCCTTAGATTTTGAAGACTACCTTCACCATAATCATGAGATCTCATAGTGATATCAAAGGTGAGAACTCATCATATATATCGAGGAATTTTCCTAGTTGCCCCTTGTAGGAGCTACAAGATAGCATCCACGCAAACAAGAAATTGTTGCCCTCAAAAAGGGTTTGTCGCATAGTCCGGGATATAAACAGGAACCCCCGCCGAGCTAACAAGCACCAGCATCCCGAATTTTCTGTGCAGGTGAGTAAGATGGTTCCAAGGCATAACTTTCATGGAAACTTAACCTTCTTCTTATTATCCCTCTTACCCTCCAACACTATCGTTGATTCGTTCACATTACCCTTCCCATCCTCGTATTTCTTCTTATTATTCCACCCCTTCTTCTTCCCATCGATTGTTGATTTCCTTTCCTTGTGTTAGAATCCCTAACAACATTACTAGTCAACAGGCTAATAAGGATTCACACAATCTTCATGACATAGCCTAAAAAAAGGCACAGATTGTAAATAATAACGTCGTAATTGGATTTAGCATGTTATTCATGCCACTATCACTCAAACCGATAAGCCCATCAAGACGAGGACCTTGCTTCATTTTTGGCTAAATCTACTTTGGAATGAGGAGTATATGATAAAATCTTATTAAGGACCCCGTACTAAGAATAGATCAGCCTTGAATCGTTAAGCCCTAAAGATAATATGCTTCCTCAGAATACCCTAGAAAGGATACATCCTTCGAGATTTCTAGTTGTAAATATTTAAGAAACTAATCAAGAAGGAACTCATTCGTAATATAGGTTTCTATAAGCCTCTTTCCTTCTCCTCCATTCCCGAACATGATCAGAATGTGCTCTTGTCTTGTCCCGTTGGAAATTGGCCAGGAGATCAATCCCGACATCATAACGAATGTACACAACCGGAAATGGCTAGAAACATAGTACTAACTTACCAAAGTAGCAAAACTACCCCCGTCACCAATGTACCCATTTTGCATCATTTCCGCTAGGGTGCATTAAAATAGCCTCAACCTAATCGAATCGTCGATAAGGGAGTTCGACGAACACCATAATTGAAAAGTGGTAACATGGCCGCCTGAATCCTCAATGGTCTTCCCTTCAAATTTGGGAATATATGAGGGAAGTTTAGTAGGGACCGAGGCTAACCCAAGTTATATCAAATAGGATCATTCGTCAATTTTGATAAATCCGGCAAGTTTAAAGTTGCCAGGAAAGGTAAGCACATGAGTTTGAGAATTCCATCCCCCAAAGGAAGGATTCCCAACATTTTGAAAATAATACCCCCTGATTTGTTGAGGCACTAGGTTGCCAAATATTGTTCATAGAAAGGGCCGAGCTATAAGAGAAAACTTATGGCCCAGACATCGTAGAAGGAACTCCTCCCATAGAAGGATTACCATAAACAAAGGATATTTCCTTCAATAGAAGTGTTAAATGAAGAGGAAAACCCTTTGGTAAGGGTTCCAAGCATCGTGTGAATGGAGAGAAACCCCGAGATGCACCTACCGAAGGGAAAGGTAAATTCCCTTGCCGATGAGAGAAAAATTGATTCCCATCTCCCAACCCCCGCAAAATTTGGGTTCTAGCCTCGTAAAGCATTGAGTTTTGACCTCCGAGGAAAGGACAAAACCTGAATTTAGGAGGTGAAAGGGAAATATCCTAAGGAAGGGTTCAAATGAGGAATGTGACCACTCTCCAAGGGGAAACCCAAAAGAAGCTCTACCCACTAGCAATTGAAGGCATACAGTAGAAGAGACAACAAGCGCAATGAGAAACAAAGGAATTACACTAGATGGAATTCCAAAAGAAAAAGGACCAGAATGGGAAGCAAATGCTTGGGTGCCCCAACTCAGAGATAACAGAGGCAAGAGCCAAACATAGAAGCAAGTGGGAGTGATAGTTGAAATAACAATATTATCCCCAACTTCAACCGAAAGAGGGGTATGTACACTTGGCAACAATTAGACAGTTGTCTGCCCATGGCCATAGAAATAAAGGGATAAGGATGGGGAATAGCTGGTCTCTAAGACACAAGCCCAATGTAAAAAATAATGTTCGAAAAACTCATGAAGAGGAGAGAAAGGAGTACTTGAGGTTCGTGAGCCTCTTCAACTTCAACTTTTCTACCGGAAACATGACTCTAGAGATGAGGGAGTACTCCTCTCTATAATACCAATAGTACTAGGACCACTCGAAAGATAAACAACAACCCCCACTCAAAGAATTTCTCTCCGATGCGTTTGAAAATATCGGATGAAAATCACTAGTAGAATTGCTCCTACTCCTTCTTGAAGAAGGCTCGATACTCGCAGGAGAAATCCCATGAAGCCTCCTCGATCGAAGAGGTGATCACTACCCAATTTTAATAATTATGAGATTAATTAGACTAAAAATCTAAGAAGTTGTGGAAATTCAGGAGTGTTATTACGACTTTCATTAAAAGTCCTAAGATACAACAATCGTTATTCTTAGGGTATTTCTGCTCCAAGTGATTAGGACCGGACACCAAAATACAAGAAAGCAAAATAAAATGACCTTCCAAAAATAGCCCAGGGTAATTATGTCCCAGGCCTACTAATGAAGGTAATTTAAATAGTTACACCGACCTCATAACAAAATCCTTTGTTGGTGCAAGTATTCTAGCTTGCAAGGGCACCCTCCAAAAGTACTTAATGAAAGTGATACAATGGCTTGTTCAAAATATGGGTATTCCCCCGCAACACTGTAGATGTTCTCTAGAAAGGAAACTAAGGTCACTAGTTCGTATTGGGCAAATTTGGGAGAAATGGTCTTAGGTCAAGACCAACAAATAGGAGAGGGGGCTTTCTCTACCTTCACTATCCCTCGCGCTTAACTCTCTCGGGAGGTAGAGCTTTCCCGATCCACTTAACAAAGTTTGATTTCACTCATTAATCAACTTCTATGCTCGACGCTTTTGAGTGGCCTTAGAGAGTTAACCTCCACTCACCTATTCCAAGGCCCTATGACCTAGACTAGTTGGTGTATAATTAATGACAACACAAAAACTTCTAGCTCATTTTAGTTAATCGCTTGATTTTAAATGGTTTTTATTTTAGTCACTTCGGTAGTATTGGAGAATGTAGCTTAAGATGTTTTCGACGCAAAAAAGAAATCAATAGAAAACCTACTACATGAATATACACATTGTTTTCCTTTCGATGAAAAGATATTTCTACTTCTGATTCTACTTAGCAACTATAAAAAATAAAGACTTATTTTTTATTTTCAATATCACTTTTGACACACTTCAAAAACTACCAAAAAGACTAGAATTCTTAATGGTGCAACTAATGAAAAACTACCAATGATAAATGCAAATCCTAGGACTACTCATAAAGGGAAGTGAAAGAGAGTTTTTCTAATAATATTGGTCCGATCACTTACTTAAAATCAGAGACAAGCCCCAACATGAACTTCTCTCGCAAACAAAAATTCCAAAAACAATATTGATATAAAAGAGACAAATCCAAGCAAGGACTCCTCTCAAAAGCCAAGAAATTAAACCAAAAAACAAGAAACTAGCAAATTTCCTCTAAAATGGATGAAAACCATGAAAATAAAAACCAAAGAAAAAGCAACAAAAAATAAGAATGTTTTTTGTCTTTTCAATTTTTAAGGAAACAAGAAAATATCATTGAGACAAGCACAAAACTACCAAAGGTCCCAAATCAAGAAATTGAACCAACAAGGGAACTTCCTATTGCACAAGCCAACTATGCCACTTTCATAGTGGGACTCAAACAAACGAAAAGAAGTAACCGACTCAAGAAATTGATTCAAAATAGTAGTATAAACTTCCCGCAAACAAAAACTTCAAGAAACCAATGAAAGACAACTTCAAGATTCATACTGTGACAAACTTGATCCCAAGAAATAAGAAAACCAAGAAATTCAAGAAGGCAAAAAGCCAAAAAGTGAAGCAATGCATAAGGAAAACATGAGAAAACCGACAAAGGCCCACCGTTCGAAAGGTCGTAACAAGCAAGAACTTCAAAAGAAGTCCCTAAGTAAGCACCCGCAAATCGAAATTTCACCAAACGGTAAAACCATAGAATTACTAGGTATTTACTTGAAAAGGAGAGACACCGACATACAATAAGAAGAATCACAATCCAGACACCTAAAAGGTGCCACAATGGTGACCAACAATCAGAAGGAAAGAGTTACATGGTCCCAAAATTCAATTTTTTAAAATTTTATCGGGCATGCTTACGCATCCACCGTGTGAAAAACCCTACCGTGCCTAAAGAAAGATGCATATACGAAGTCCCTTTGGAAGAAAAAAGGTATATGCAATTATGTACACACAAAATAGTGTATAGAAATTGTAATAAAGAAAAATAAAAAAAACCCGTTCTCCGATCCAAGGCGAAGATCATGGCTTTTGCCTGGATGGGAAAATAACCTACTAGAATGAAAAAGGACTAAACTATCGTGAACCCAAAATACGTAGAAAAAAAACCTTAATAGGAATTACATGCATGTAATCCCGAGTGGAGTCGTCGGGCTTTGTTACGGAAAAGATACTCCCTAAGGTCTAGGTTGAGGTACCTAACAGAAAGCGTAAGGCATATCATCACAAGAAGCACTCTAATTATCAGCTTTATTGCTTGAATCCAGAAAATTGAGGATGGATGACCTTACCCATTTGTCCTATGTCCGGGTCGATCCCGCAGTGGTGAAAACCCTCTCGCTACCTCGTGCTTCTAACCCGCAAATCAATCAAGACAAAGCACACAAACTAGTTTCACAACATATATTTCCTAGATGTTAGCATATATTTTCTCATAAAAATAACATGAAATAAACCACTACAAGATCATTCAACATGTATAGAAGACATATAACACAAAGACATCAAAATGAACATGATACAGCTTTAATGATAATATGTAAAGAGAAAGTGGAGAAATCACCTAAGATCTACCACCGCGCTCCAAGCAAAACCGTCCTCCGCATTCATCCAAACACAAATTTCACAAAGATTCTTCCATAAAGGGTGCACAAAGGATGTCACATAAAGTGGGGGTAAACATCACACTTAAACAAGGGTTCTTAACCTAGGAAGTGTAGGAGGCACAGGGAAATATCAGACTTGATCGTGGCTATAACAACCATCATATCAATATAATTATATTTCCTCCTCCCTTATGCCATTCCCTTGAGGTGTATTTATACCGCTCAAATTAGTTTAGTTGGGAAACAAGGCTACCAAGTTGGTGTAGTTAAGTTACAAGAAAAACCCGTAAACCATGCCTAATTAGTAGGGAGTTTTTATATTTTTTAATATTTTAAATAGCATACGCGGGTCAAATATTAGTGGACACGTGTCCGCACGCGTAAAAACCGGGTAAAGTCACGTATGGAATTCAAAATACTATTTTTTAAGAAGTTTGGATCAAGTCCGAATGGAAGCGCTCGCCTAAGGCTAATGCATAAGTCATCAAGTATATGAGGGTGATAAATTATGCTACAAATGCGCATGCGTCGGGTGGTCAATCAACACCATGTGTAATGGGGTGAGTGGGGATCGAACCCACAAACAGATAGGCCGACCTATGCCACGGCGGCCCCCAATTCAAAAAATACACACCAACCACGAGCAATTCTAAAACTTGAATACAAAGATCAGCCCGCCAAATAAAAACCCCATCGATCGCATGTTAAAATTAGAGGCTACGGGGTCGGCCACAATAGTTACGCCACCCAACAAACCGACAAGCTTGGGCCAACAAGTGTGCGTGGTCATCGTTTATCCCCCTCTCCATGAAATTGATATATAAACCATTTTCACCATTTTATGGACAAGTGAAGCCGAGAGGAATCACATGGAAGAACCAAGAGTGGGCACCATTTTCAAGGAGAATATTCCAAGGGAATATTCCACATAATATTCCTTTTTAGAATGTTGAGGAACCTTATCATTCCCTAGAGCCATTTTTTTGAAGGTGTCAAAATTCTTCCAAGTTTATATTCAAATTGATCACAATTTCACCATGAGTTTGATTGTGTGATCATTTTTTTGATCCGAGTAGCATATTTTTTAGAAAAAAAATGTTGAGGGAAGAAACTATGAGCAACCTTTATGACCCTGCATGGAATCTAAAAGATTCCCTATAAAGGCGCAAAAATGAGATTTTCGGTAACTGTGCCAACTTTATACTCGTTTTTCTCATTTTTTTGCAAGGAACGTGATTGTGAAATTAGTTTCTTCATATGAAAAGCCAAATTTTTATTCAACCGTAGAAGAGAGTATTTAACAAATCTTTGAGATTCCCATGGGGGCCAAATTTGACCGAGTCATAAAGGTCAAGTTGGCTACCAAATTTCATGATTTTTTCACCAGGAATTCAACTCGCGTTTAGTTTATTTCAAATAGGTGTGCAATTTCAAGCTTTTCATCCCTAAAAGTGGAGGTACAATATGCATTTATTCCACTTCTTTTTATTTTTTCTAAGATGATGATTTTATGATGAGATCCTTGTTTTCCACTTTATTAAAGGATCCTTATATGCCACTTCATGTGAGAGTTTGATATTTTCTCATGTTGAAGAAAAATCTCATATAAGTGAGAGTTCTTATAGGATAACATCTCGTGGAGACATGCCAATCTAGTTAATCAAATTATTCCGTACTCGACAAATAATATATCATGTACTCATCATCATCTTGAAACATTTACCTAGTTCCTCCCCCACTTGACACTAGGCCCGGAGACGTAGTCCATACTTGAAAAACTCTATTATCAATTTGTTTGTGTTCTTCGATTTGATGGCTGCATTTATGTTTCCTCTTCTTTAAAGTAAGCATATGTGGTTTTTCATACTCTTCACATAAAATTATGCTAACATCACAAAAGTAAAAGATATTTGTTAATTTCGTAGCTAAGAGAATCCAGATCAAGTTTGATATCATGGAAGTCTTCGTTGATGAAAATTATGACCGTGAATGATAAGAATAGACCGGATGTGCAACAATAAAATAAAATGGAGGATCAAGAAGATATCTACGAGGCCTTATATAGGATGAAAATCATGGATATAATGTATTTAGATCATGAGGAGAAAATGGTAAAAAAAGAACAGGAGAAAGAGGTCACTGTGAGAATGATGCTCCATCTCCATCTTTAAAGAGAATATTCTCTTCTTCATCTTCTCATCTTTAAAATGAAGAAATCAACCAGAGCCTTCAAGCAGTAGAATATTGAATTATGGAGACTTCTATAAGAAGCAAGAGGATAATCATAGGTTGAAACTTTAGTTACGAGCCATGGAAGTGGCTTTGAAAGGTTGAAATGCAACGAGGGCTTATTAAAGCCATCATCATCCGCTTCAAGAGGTAATCGTTGTTGGTAATTCTTCAATTTCATTTTCCCAGGATGATGATGATTTTGGTGCTTTTGAAAATCACACTAGAGTAATGTTGGGTATGTGTTATATTCTTTCCACGACTAGTCACGCATGCAATAGTCCCCCCTATATGATGCGTCGGGGCACAAGCACGGGTGACAGGGGGTGTTAGCACTCCGGGAAAAAACATTTTGACCCTATTTTTCGCAGGCGGACCCACCCATGGTTTTTTGCATGGGTTTGCACATGGTTTTGGGGCATGATGGTTTTTGGCCCCCGGTATTTTGTAGATCCCGTCAAGGGAACTACGTTTATGTTCTAATCTAGGGTTATGGATCGGGGGTTTATGTATGCTTTGGCATGCGTGTATATATATATGTGTTGTAACAATAAAAAGGAATATAATAAAAAATCAAGTTGGTCATCCCCCGATTTTGGATCCAGGGAAAATCTCTCTCGTGTATATCTCGTTTTATGTTTTATTATCTCGTATTGTTTATTTTCTATTTTTAAGATTCATTTGCAAATAATTTCTTTAAAGGGTTAAAACCTATATTTGGTATCAAATTTGTTTCACCTTCAAGGGGATGCCTTTGTTGCTAAGGGGTTTTTTTCTCGGCTTGTGGTAGACCCCGTTTAGTGGGAGGTTTGTGGGATCGATTGGCAGCGTTGAAAGAAGATGTTGTTAAAGTGGAAAGATAGAGATTGAGAAGTTTAATGGTCGCAGTTTTGAGTTGTGGAAGCTCAATATGGAGGATCTACTAGTGGATAAAGACCCGTTGATCGCGGTAGATCCAGGTACTAAATGAATGACAATGTCGATGAAGATCGGAAGAAGTTGGATCGAAGGGGAAGAGTACAATAAGATGTTTCAGGTGTGTCTAAGATTCGTATTTTGAATGAATCTCGGGGGAAGCTATGATGAATATTTTGTGGGACAAACTTGGGACTTTGTACCAATCTAAGTCTCCGGTGAATAAATTGTTCCTATTTTAAAAAAGTTGTATAACCCGAGGATGAAGGATGGAGACTCTGCGATTGCAGCATCCGAACGCCTTCAATACTATGGTAAGTCTACTTCTCATTTGTTGATATTAAAATCTTAGATGAATACAAGTGCATCGCTTTGTTGTGTTCTACCGCACTGTGACAAGCCTCCGTTATTGCAATAGGTAGCAATACAACTACCTTGAATTTCACATGACATTGTCTCAACCTTATTGTCGAGGAAATGAGATGGAGAAATATGGAGGGTTAGAATGGAGATGCCTTATATGTATGAGGAAGGTCCCATAACAAAAACAAGAATAAGGTTTCAAGTGTGAGATCTAAATCTAGAGGAGATCTAAATCTCTTGGAAAGTTTGTATGTGTTGGAAATGCGGAAAGGAAGGGCACTACAAAAGGACTCATAGATCTAAAGCTCCCCGAGAAAGGAAAGGGATCTTATTATTCTCCTTATACACAGAGGCAAAAACCACTTCGGATGAAGGTGGGGATGTGTATTTGTCTTTCTTCAAATACACATGTAGACTGTGATTCATGGTTGATTGACTTGGGTGCATACTTTCACTTCATCTCCCATATGGCGTGGTTCTCAAGTATGAGAAATATGATGGCGTGATGTCTTCTTAGGTGATGATAGGAAGTCCAAGTTTTAATCATCGAATGTGGAAAATTCAAGCTAAAGCTCCAAGGTGGAAGGATTAAAAACACTTCCCGGTGTTCCGCACATTCCCGCATTGGCCATAAATTTGATTTCCGTAAGCAAGATGGATGATGCTGTGTGTAAAAACAAGGTTCGAGAAATATACCCGTAAGATGGTTCGGGAGAACTATTAATGTGGGGAGTTCGGGATTGGAACTTTATACAAGCTTTAGGGAAACATTGTTATTGATGGGTGAAATAGTTTTGTGGTTCCCGAAAGTGGAGCGTAAATCCAGCAAGCCTCTCGGAGAAAATTCCATGCTATGGCATCAAAGAATTGGACATATTGAGAGAAGGGCCTTCTGGGATACTAAATGGAAATGGTATGGTAGAAGGTATGTCTAATAGCTCTCCGGATTTCGATTTCTCGTGAACATTGTGTGTATGGTAAGCGTAGCCTGGGTGATTTTTTCCTTCTCAAAAGCAAGAGGCGAACAAGATATTAGAACTTGTGCATAGTGATGTGTTTGGACCCGTGCCTTGCCCATCAATGGGTAAGTCCGTGTACTATGTTTCATTCATAGATGACTTCTCAAGGAATACATGGATATATTTCTTGAGGAAGAAATTTGAATTCTTTAACATATTTAAAGAATTTAAGGCTCGTGAAAACCGTACGCAGAAGAAGATAAAGGTGTCGAGGGTAGATAATGGTGAGGATTTCAACAAGAAGGAATTTGAAGAGTTTTGTAAGAAGTGTGGTATATCATGGTAGAAGACTACTCCATACACACCTCAAGAAACAGAAAGGTATAAAATAATTAATAGAATGTTGATGGAAAAGGAAAGAAGCATGCTTAGTGGTACCAGGTTAGGACAAGAATTTCGGGTAGAGGCAATGGAGACCGCATGTTACTTGGTTAACATATCACCTTCATCAACGTTGGAGGATACCTCACATGAGGTATGGATCGGTAAGCAAAACCCTCTTTCACATCCGAGGGTATTTGGATGTCATGCATATGTACATGTTCCAAAGGAGAAAAGGACTGTTGATAATAAATATGAAAGGTGCATCTTTATTGGGTATAAGGATGGTTTAAAGGGTTACAAGTTTTGGAATCCGGAAATAAGGAAGGTTGTGTACAACCGAGATGTGGTGTTTAGAGAGGTGAAAGATGTTGTTAAACATGAAGCCATACCAAAGGAACCGAGAAGATAGAGTTTGAGCTAAAGGAGGATGAATCGACTCTACCATAGAAGAAGACTCAAGAGGAAGAGCCACAAACTCCACTGTAAGAAGATCAATTCGGAAAGAAGACAAACTTAAAGGTATAGTCCATTTTTCTTCTCGTTCAAATTTTTCTTTAACTATAATTGATGATGATCCCGTAAATCATCGTGAGTGTATGAGATCTCGTAGGATGAAAATTGAAGAGCTGCATGATGAAATGGCATCCTTGCATAAAAATGAGGCATGGAGTCCGGTGGAGTAGCTGACTCCAAGTGAAGCCCATCAGAGAAAATGGATGTTTAAGAAGAAGATGAATGTGAAGGCAAGGTGGAAAAATACAAAGCTCCGTTGGTAGCAAAAGGTTATTCCTAGGTGTTTCCGGTAATTGATTTTGGTGATATTTTTTCTCCGTTGCCAAGGTTACTTCTCTTAGAATAATTTTATTTTTTGCTACCGCATTTGATTTTGAGGTACACCGCATGGATGTGAAGACAACATTTTCAATAGGATCCGGGAAGAGGAGATCTACATGAAGCAACCCGAAGGCTTTATGGTGAAGGTTAAGAAAGAACTAGTATGCAGGTTAAAGAAGTCTCGTATGGGTTAAACAAGCCACTAAGGATGTGGTATCGTAAATTTGATACCTATATACAAGGACTTGGCTTCACCAATCAAGGAGGATCACCGTGTTTATTTTAAATTAATTGGTGACCGTGTTATTTATTTGTCTGTAATCGGGATGATATGTTGTTGATCGGAAATGACAAAGAATTATCCAAGATTTGAAGACCCAACCGTTCTCCAAATTCGACATGAAGGATCTGGGTGTTGCAAACTACAGGCTCCTCCTCTGGGCATGGAAATTAAGAGATATCGTAAAAGAGGAAGCTCCCGCAAACCCGCAGGAAGTGTGTCGAGACTATATCACAGAGGTTCAATATGCAAGATAGTAAACTCGGTGAATGTTACGATTCCTATAGGTTTAAAGCTATCTACCGAATGTTGTCCCAAGACACAAGAAGAAGAGGAGATATGTCCCATGTTCCATATGCGGCAGCGGTGGTAGTCCATATGTAATGGTTTGTACTCGGACGTACATTGGCACATGCAAGGGGAGCATTGAGCAAAGCGGAGGTCAAACCTGTGGAAGGAGAGCATTGGACAAGAAAGGAAGCGGGTTTTTAGATATTTCCGTATGGAACTAGTGATTATGGCTTGTGCGTCAGTGGAAGACCAGATCGGGAAAGAGGTTGGGATATCGTTGGTTTTGTTGATACATCAGCTTGAGATCTCGACCAAAGAAGATCTAAAAGTGGGTATGTTTTTAGCCTATTTGGAGGTGTGCTTAGTTGGATGAGTAAAATACAATCCCTCGTAGTGGCTCTTTCAACCATGAGGTAGAATACATGGTGTTGTCTAGGTAAACTCGTACGTAGGTGATCCCTCTAGCCCCAGGGTGGGTCTAGAAACTACGAGAACATACTAACATCTACCTCTTCCTAGATTGAAAATTAAATTCAAGGGCAAGGAAGACACCTATCTTTGTTCGATGATATGTTGTCGTCTTCCGTCGAAGCTTCTTGATCCGTCGCTCTTCAAGCTCGACACGCCGCTCGCCAACGTTTGATTACCCGTACGGCATACCAAGACAACATGACAAGCGTAAAAACACGACAAACATAAAAACAATTACAACCTATCTAACCGATCAAGGAATGTTAGAAATCTCATTATAATTGTAAACAAGAGTGGAAGATAAACATCAGATGCATTTTATTATGATAAAGACAAGGGGAGTTACAACTGCCTTCGATGTTGAGGCTCTCCTCTGAAGAAAGTCCGTATCCAAGCACGTTGGTAACACCCTCATGAACAAGGTCCAACATCTCACTATGTTTCCAATCACACAAAAAGAATCACACTCGTTAATTATTCTCTTGAAGCTATAATTGCTTCTCCTCTATGCTAACTTTTCGAAATATTTGTCTAACTAGCACATCAATGGAAGATGGCTATATTTATATAGGAGAGGAGGAGGTTGGGATCCCTACAATAGTGGAAGGGAGGCCTTATCTCTTGGGAGGTTTCCCCATAAGGTGGAAACAAGAGGCTGAAGGAGGAAGGTCATGGTTATTCAAATTCGAACCACTCCCTATGACTCATCCATGAAGTTGTTGTGATTGAAACTTCACCTCTATTTTTAAAAATTGCATAAAAAATTGGCGCGGGCAGCCTCACTGAGACAGAGCGCCAACTGCACGAGCTTAGTGTTAATTTTCCTTACAAACTTGAGGGCACAACGGCTACCGCCAAGGGAAAAACAGGTGCTTAGGTGGTCTTCTCAGAAATGATCAACAGAGGGAATTTTGTCCTCATGGTAAGTGATGCAATGATGGTACTTGTAAGGCATGAAACTTCTAATTAGCTCGCGTAAACGACCCTCCAATGTGCGATATGGGGATTGCAGATAGTGACAAATTACTATGCAATGTATGCCTTAAAGTATGAAGTCCCGAACATGATTGAGGGAGAAATGCTTATAAGTACGTGCGAACGTACGTTATCGAGAGACTTGAAAATCAATCATAGATACATATACATAACTAAAATCTCTGTCAAAAATACATGAATCCATGGTATAGGCGCAGCAATCCATCAAGAAGAGGATCATGTGCATGGATCCTCGGCATGGACACAGCCATCCAAATAAAGGGATCATATGAAATAGATCCATGGTATGGGCACAACCATCCATATAGAAAGGATAAAAACAAGATAACCGCCGCATGGTCATAGCTATCCATCTAAAGAATCATGTATATATTCATGAATGACTCATCACTCCTCGCAACTTGGAATTTTGTGATCGAAGCCCGTGTGGTCTCGCGCTCCAACACCACCCGATCAAAGTACAAAATTCCAACATGTGAATAGACGTGTTGAAGTCGAGGATAGAAAATCACTTGATTAATGGCCAATGATGTAACTATTACCGTGCGAGAGAAACCACCCATAATGTCAAGGCTCTCAAGGTGTTACTAGTACAATCCTCACTCAATGTGAATAGTGAGTTGAAGTTGAACACTCGTGAAATCACTCGATCGAAGGCCGATGATGTGAACTCAATTGCCGAATGTGAAGAAATTTCCATTAGGGCATGTAAGCTCTAAGGTACTCGTAAAGGAGTCTCTAGATCAAATTTCCCGATAATGAGTCAAGTTCGTTATGAAGTGATCCATGTATGAGGGTCATAACGAATCCCACATCATCGACACAAAACATAGAAGTTAATATGAATTTAAATCAAGACCGAAACAAAGGATCAAGGAATGTACAAACTGTGAGAAGGATTTCTCTGAACATATCGGCGACACGACTGAATTTGGCAAACATTCAACTCAAATAGATCGTAGGTCATGTTGACAATATTTGTAATCGAATGAGAGGCAAACAGATTTCCAAACCTATGGAGGCAAAGTGACAGAGTGAAGATTCCTAACCCGACACGAACCGTGTACAAGTGTCATGTTCAAGAGTGACATACTGCCGACACAATTGATGAATAACTTCCATTTTCCCCCACCATTTCTGGAGAGTACCTCTTTATTTTTACATAATCTTGAAGAGGATAGCATATGCTTGTCATATAAGTTTGTCCTTTGACAAATCCAACCTAGTACATTTTACGAGCCCTGTGAAGGAGGAACTCGAGTAATGTCATTATGAGTCTCGATGTCATCATTTTTTAACGAGTTTGACAAAGGAAGAACTCAACGTCTTTTCATGTTTAGAGAGTTTGAAAAAGAAAACAAAAAAAGAAAAACCCTAGCCCCTTTTCATAGATAGTCCCACAGATCCGAAAAGGTAGAAAACTATGTCCGAGAGAACCTCCTCGTTGCGATAGGCTATTAGGTATTCCCGTTTTTGTAAATAATCTATCCTGTACTCGAAAAGGGGTAAACATATACTGGGTAGATATCAAAGCTGTACCATTTAACGAGTTTAAAACGAAAAAGTGTCTCGCAATCTTTTCAATTTTAGAGAGTCGAATCGTAGCCGAAAGGTGACTCTTCCCGGAGGAACGAGTGGTATAAAGGTGAATAAATAGTTTCGTGTGATAGTGGAACCGCCGTAATCGCAAAGGTTAAGAGGCTAGCCAACAAGACCACTCACGCGTGTTCCTCGTGAACGGTAAAACAACCAAGTGAAGGTATAAGGATCGGCCAAGCAAATAGTGACGATGGAGTGAGAAAACCAAGGCTCATCTAGCAAAAGGGGGTCGATAAAATGGAAATCACAAGAGGTAAAATGGGAATTGTTTCATTTTTACACAAGCTTTAAATCAGAAAATCTTCTTCAATTTGGTTTCATTTTTACACAAGCTCGAAACAAAGATAAACTATGCTTGAAACCGCTCATTTTTACACAAGCTTGAAACTAAACAACTATGTTGAGTACGGTATTGCCCCTGGGAAAGATGGTGACTCCATTTGAGGTACATGTTCTCTGCTTCAATCCATATAAAAGGCAAATGGAGTGAAGGTTCAAGTTATGAGATCAAGAGAAAGACTCGACGGATTTTACGAGATCTTAGCAAAGACTCGAATTGAACAGAACGTGTTTCATTGTTTTAACGAGGTTGACACATTGCTTTTTAGATGACCTTGTTTCATGGTTTAAGGAGTTTGACACAAACAGACGAACCATGCTCGACAAACCTTGTTTCATGGTTTAAGGAGCTTGACACAAGCATATGAACCATGCTTCTGCTGCACTTGTTTCATGGCTTAAGGAGCTGGACACAAGCCATGAACCATGCTTCGACAACCTTGTTTCATTTTTTAAGGAGCTTGACACAAGTAGATGAATCATGCTTCGATAACCTTGTTTCATTTTTTAAGGAGCTTGACACAAGAAAACGAACTCTACTCCGACCTACCTTGTTTCATTTTTTAAGGAGCTTGACATAAGAAAACGACCATGTTTCAGAGTTAATCTATTTTTAATTGAAAGTCATTATAGAAGACGAACTATCTCTAATAATTTCGTTTCATTTTTTTAACGAGCTTGACACAAGAAAAAGAACTTCCGTCCGACGACTCCTTGTTTCGCTTTTTAAGGAGTTTGACACAAGAAAACGAACTCGCTCCGACAACCTTGTTTCATTTTTTAAGGAGCTTGACACAAGAAAACAAACCATGCTCGACAGACTTCATCATAATGAATAAGAAGTCATAGCTTCCAGGGTTTCCTTGTTCGATGGAAGGAAAACGATCTTAGAAGTTCGTACCCAATGCTCCTAGCATGACCATGTGCTAATGGTACATCACTAAATATGAGCACAGGAAAGGTAGCGACATAATTGACATGCGATGGGGATGAAAGAAACCACGGATAAAGATCCGGGCAGGATGATGCAGGCTAGCCGCCATAGTAGTATTCAAATAACGGTTAACGATGGTCACGATCCGACCTCAGCAAAACACATCGCATGAAAGAGGGAGGAGAGTAAATTAAAGTCCAAGGGGCCAGAACAACCATCACGTCCATATGGAGCGCTTTTCCCCTCCCAAAAGTAACATGCAACTTCTAAGGATCCCTAATGGTTGACCGGTTCCTCCTGCAGCCAAATCGCATTCCGTGTAACAAGTATGCTTTATGGAAAAAAAAGCCTACCAAGTAGTGGAAGACGTAATACTAATATACGCGCCTTGTCTATAATGGTGTTGGGTACACTTACCGGCAATCGTATCGTTATCTCAAAAGGCACATAAGACGAAGACGTATCTTTCAAATCGACTCCAATCAAAGGAAGTGACCAAACTACTTGGAGGGGATACTATCTAATGAGATGGTTTTCCTCTGTTACGAGAGAAGAAGAGAATTCCACCTCCATCATGGAGGCAAGGACAGTCTGACCTCAGACCATGGAGGTGGAGGAGTAGCTTCCTAAACAGTAGGGACAGATAATCTTTCCCATCCAGGGAACCCAAGAACAAGAAGAACTCAGGATGTAGATCCACTCTTAATGGAAAAGACCTCATGCACCGTAGATGGGGCTAGCTCAGTCCTATCCCCACAACCAATGGTTGGTCATGGGATGGATTCATGATGGTGAATTTCCTGGGAGTGGGATCAAGCAAGGATGACTCTCGACCGATCATTGAATCAACTAGTGAAGGACTCAAAGAAAGCTGTTTGTAACTAGCCTAAGGCACGTTAAATAGGCGAGTTGTCCAAAAACTTCTTACCATCCATATACAAAAAACAAATGCTGAATGGCATGGTTCCCTTCACACAACTTACATGGATTGGCAAGCTTACCTTGCTTCTTAGGAGCTTTACCAACACTAGCCGAAGATGTGCCCCCAACTTGACTCCCGTAAGCCAAAGATAATGGCGGACGACCATTGGACCATACTTAGAGCACTTTGGGAATGCCAGGGAAATCTCGAGGAAGATGGTTTCGCACAACATGCAATGGAACTAACTTTCCATGGAGGGTTGGAAGGTTCATTGAGAGCAGGTGTTTTGTAGCTACCAAACTCGTAGAATTAACCTCTCACTTATCCGACTTCTTTTTCTTTTTCTTAGTCTTCTTCTTCTTCTTCTTAGCCACCCGGGTACTATAATCCAAACTTTCACCAGGCGAAGTAGAAGATGAGGACGAAGAAACGAGCGAATAAGGCGAGGGTTCCACTTTAGAATCAACATTATGTTGTCTGTGTGGAGGAGACAAGCTTGAACGAAGATCGAGGTAATTTCGATAATTACCTGTCGAAAATAACTAAACATGCAAATCCAACAATAACCTGTGAAGGGACAATGTTGCCATATGGTGAGCATCAACATTCCCAAAAGCAGGAAAAGGATTAGATTCCTCTGAGGGGGGTTCCTTGGTTGGTAAACTCCGTAAATGTTGCCATTAAACAACCGTAAAAAAAATGCTAAGGAAAATAACTTAACCAGAAATATTTGTGCGCTTAATATTTTAAGAGATCAACAAAACTCTACCATTTCATATTTTAAGAGTCAAGAAATGAAAAATATGACTCTACTACTTTCAAAGTTAAGAACGAGCATGAAAGGCCAAGATCTCGATGATATTTCCCTTTTCACTTTTAAAGAGTCACGAAAAAGACCAAAATGACCTGCCGTAATCTAAGCAAGAGGGTATACCAAGTTTCGTGAACTTCCATATACACCTCGGTGATCAAATGAAACAGAAATGACCAAGGACTTTGACATACGTGTAGGTAGTCTCCCCCGAATGCCGTGTTCGGTGTATCACGTTACAAGGTGGTAGACTTGGCTTCCTATGGATAAAGGATTGCAACCTATAATGGTCTCCTTATATACTCGACAAGACGAGTAGCACAAGTCCGTACTAGCACTCGTCCGGCCGTATGGCAAGCAACAAATTGCCAGGGTTTAAAGACAATCGAACATTTAAAGGCCTAGACCACTAAAATGTTTCGTTAGGTTTCAATTCTTCTCCTTAGGTTAATTCAATAAATTTTAAATTTTATCTTGAATTATGTCTCGTTTCTTGAAGGCCCTTACCGCATGTCATCCTGGAAAATCTCCTATGCAGCTACATGAGGAAAGAAACTTTCCAATTCGATGAATGCTATCTCGTTAAGGGAAGAGTTCCAAACATGATGCAACAAACAACAAATACTCGAAACAAGACTTTTTTCCAAACTAGATGACTTTCACTATCCAAAATTAATCCAAAACATTCAACAATGCGAATTATGCAATGTAATCTATGCAAAATCCTCTTTTTTGAAAACTATGCAATTGTAATTTATGAACAATTTCCTTTTTTTGAAAGAATAAGAATCCACTCAATGCATTTTTCGATGAAATGAGAATCTACTTAATGCATGCTTTTAATGAAAAATAATGCACTCAGCGATTTTTAGCTTTCAATCATTAAACAATGTGATCTAAGTTCAATGATAACTAAAAAATACTTTTCAATGTAATGTGATCTAATGTATTTTGTTTTAGAAAAACTTTGAGACGAAACTAAATGAACGAAAATCTCCTTTAATGAAGGATGAATGCAAAAGAGATGTAACAACAAACACTAAGAATGCAATCATTGTTTTAAACACTTTATAATGAAATTAAAAGGCTACAAGACATATGAGGTCAAGCACAAAAAGGAGTTCCAAACAATGAGCTCAAAACAAGGCATTCATTCCCTTTTACATTAAGCAATCAAGAAAGAAGACTTTCTCATTGAACAAAGAGCAATGTAATCTATGCTCATAAGTGAAAAAAGTATAGAGAGAACGAGTAAATCATACAAGTGCCGCAGAAAAATACCAGAAGGGAAAGACACACCGGTGAAGGATTTAGGGAAAAAACTCAATTTTTCATACACCCCGAAATTGGCACAACTTCGTGAGAAACTAGTGCCAATCGGCGCGACTTGCTCACTAACAACTAGTGCCAATGGCTAATTGGCGCGGTTGCTAATCCGAAAACTAGTGCAAATCGGCTCTACCGTTAGAAAAAAAAGGGCCACGTTCGAAGAGGAAAACAAATAATTTATTCCAGCCAGGCACTAGAACACACCACTGTGCAAAATCTAAAGACCAAAGAATTAATGAAAATCATAGAAAAATAGAATGGTCACCACCAAACCGCTTTAATGAGTCAGATCCTGGGGAGTGACCAACCTGGGTTGAAACTCCCTAGTGGATTTGCCAATTTTTTGGTGTAGTAAAATCCCTCCGCACAGAGGCAATCCCTCTAGCCCTAAGGTGGGTCTAGTAACTACGAGAACATACCAACATGTACCTTCCTAGATTGTAATGAAATTCGGGAGCAAGGAAGATGACCTACCTTGTTATGATGCTATGTTGTCATCTTCCGTCGAAGCTTCTTGATCCGTCGCTCTTCTCAAGCTTCGAAACATGTCACGCTAACGTTCGATTACCCGTATAGACGGTCAAGACAACACGACAAGCGTAAAAACACAACAAACATAAAACAATTACAACCTATCTAACTAATCAAGGAATGCTAGAAATCTCATTATAATTGTAAACAAGAGTGGAAGATAAACATCGCATGCATTTTATTATGATAAATACAAGGGAAGTTTACAACCAAGCTCAAGGCCAGGCCTCTCGGCAAGCCCGTATCCAAGCACGTTGGCAACACCTCATGAACAAGTTCCAAGATCTCACTATGTTCCTAATCACCACACAAAAACAATCACAATCCGCACTATTCTCCCGAAGCTATAATTTCTTCTCCTCTATGCTAACTTTTTCTACCTATCCGTTCAACTAGCACATCAATGGAAGATGGCTATATTTATAGAGGAGAGGAGGAGGTTTGGATCCCTACAATAGGGAAGGGAGGCCTTATCCCTTGGGAGGTTTCCATAAGGTGGAAACAAGAGGCCAAAGGAGGAAGGCCATGGTTGGTCTTGGCCGAACCACTCCCTATGAATCATCCACGAAGTTGTTGTGATCGAAACTTCTCCGCCTCTATTTTTTAAAAACTTTCCCCATAAACAGACAGGCGTGCAGCTCACTAAGACAGAGTTCCAACCGACACTCTGCCCAAACCTGTTAATTTTCCTCATTGGCGCGAGGGCATAACGGCGCCGCCGCGAAGGCAAAAAATAGGTGTTTTTAGTGGTTTTCTCAGAAATGATCACCGCAGGGAATGTTGTCCTCATGGCAATGGATGCAATGATCATACTTGCAAGGCATGACACTTCTAATTAGCCGCTGAAAATGACCCTAATGTGAAATGGGAATTGTGGATAATGACAAATTACTATGTAACGCATGGCATCCACTCATGTAAGCAAGGAAGCAGCTTTGGCTGGGCATGAGAAGCTTAAGTATGGAGTTGGTGAAAAAATCTATATGATAGATTTTGATAGCCAAAGTGCAATTTTCTTAGCTAAGAACCCTCGCTTTATCATTCAAAGAAAAAAGCACATTGATGTTCAATATCACTTGTGAGAGATATGGTTGAGGCTAAAAAGGGTGTTGATGGTAAAGGTGGAAACTTTGGAGAATATTACGATGTACTGATGAAGTCAGAGCACCCAAGTTCTCTTGGTGTAGAGAAACAATGGGTGCGTGCAGCTAGGCTAATGATCAAGCTCTCCTATAGTTCCCTCGCTGGAAGAAAACAAGTGGGAGAATGTTGGGTATGTGTTGGTGGTCTTTCCACGATTAGTCACGTGAGGGGGCGATAGTCCCCCGTACGCAAGCCGAGCGTAGTAGGGGAGTGCGTGACAATGGGGGTGACGGCGCCCCGGGGATTCTGGACCCTATTTTTTCGTTGGGTGGACCCGCCCATGTTTTTGTGCATGGGTTTTCACATGGCTTTGGGGCATGTTGGTTTTCGAATTTCCTCGGTATTTTGTAGATCCGGCCAAGGGAACTACGGTTATGTTCTAATCCAGGGTTAATGGATCGGGGTTTATGTATGCTTCGGCATGCATGTATATATGTGTTGTAACACTAAAAGGAATATAATGAAAAATCAAGCTGGTCGTCTCGATTTTGGATCCAGGGAAAATATCTCCGTGTATATCTATTTTATGTTTTATGCTCTCGCTTATCGTTTATTTTATGTTTTTAACATTCGTTTGCAAATAATTTCTCGTAAAGGGTTAAAACCTACAAGGAATTGGTTAAGGATTAATGAAGGAGCTAATGGGAGAGGAATTGTAGGGTCTCATCCAAGTCATGGAATTACCATGACATGTAGATTTGAGCTATGTCGAAAGGAAGAGAGATAAGAGAATATTCAAGTGACAATTCTCGATACAATGAAGGATGCTAAGATTACATCATGATCCTCCAGTTGATCATGATTTCAAAGTCATTTCCAAATGGAAGTGAGCATTCCAAAGAGAGGTATAAATTAAGTTATAAAAATTCTTAGTATTCTAAAGTTCATTTTGATTACAAGAAAATTCGTAATAGTGAGCAAATATTTGTGGCATAGAAAACCATGTTGTTTTTGTGTCTTGTATAACCACATGTGGTCATTGCCGAGTGATGGAAGAGAATGGAAGCAAGGAAAAGTACAAGATATGTAAACCCTTCTCCACATCGTGATAGGAAGAAGGTAAAACAAGTATGGAGGAAGAATAATTTTTTCATCCATTGTAATAATCATGAGCATCAAAGAGCTACTATTGGGAGCTCCATCCAGAGAAATGACAAAAGGAGGACCGTAAAGAACATGAAAAGGAACCCATCGTTGAAGAAAATCAATAAGAAAGCCGCCTAAAGGAAGAGAGCCCATCAACTCCGGTTTGGTAAGGGATGGGTAGCATTTTTAAATAGTTGAGAATGACCACATTTTATAAATCACATACCGTGAAATGATTGTAAAAGTACGTAGTGTTTTCCATCACTTATGAAAACATCATAGTGATATTTTTGGCCTTTTTTGTTGATTGTTGGGGTATTGGTTTATGATATGATTCTAATGTAAAATTGACCAAATTTTGTGTTTTAAAATTTACTAATAATAAAAGTATTGGTTCAACACTTATGGCTTTCAAGAAAAAAGGTGAAGGAAAAGGAAGTGTGGCCTTTTAGGGTACTTGTCGTGCAAAAGAGAGTACAATAGATTTTTCGCATTGTGTTCATTCTTTTGGAGGACCAAAATCTTCCTCAAAGGGGGGAGTAATGATTCAAGTGGCTCTAGAAAGGCTCAAAAATAAAAATAAATAAAATCATATTTCATCGAAAACTATGACCGTAACGCAAAGCTTTTCGTCCCGATTCTAATGGTGAAAGACACTCAAATATGAGTTTGTATTTTGAAGATATTTATAGTCAAATTTTAATTAACTTGGCCCCACCGACTAAATTTCGCCAAGTTGCTAACTAATTGGGGGTCCACTAAAATTGGAGGTAGACTAAATTTCGCGAAACCCGCCAAATGTAAGGTATGTTAACTAAGAAAAATGGCACTTAATGGAAATAGTTTCCGACCGTCGCGAATGGAAAAATTGTCGTCTACTTAAAATCGCTAGTGACCCCCAAAATCCAATACCGAGTTTGTTCAAGCTCATTATTAAAATAAAAATATGTATATATTAAAATTAGGGATGGTGGGCTACCAAACCCTAGTGCCACCATTATATATATATATATAGAACACGCTTACCCCCACTCACTCACAAGATAAAAAAACACCATATGTAATGGGGTCACGGGGGGATCAAACCCACCTCAACTAGATAGGCCGGTTTGTCCCACAGTACTTCGATTCAAAATACACACCAACCACACACAAATCCAAAAATTAAATACAAACATTAACTACCAAACAAAAACCACATCGGCTCCATGTTAAAGTTAGAGGTTGGGGGTCAACCCTAGGAACTCCACCGCCTAATGACCTAAAAATATTAGGCCACCGGTGCGCTTCGGAATTGTTTTATCCGCCCATGAAATTGAAATATAAACCATTTTCACCATTTTACCAATAGGCATATCCGAAGAGGAACCAATACCCTGTAACTAGGAGTGTGGAACTATTTCTTAAGAGAATATTCCATAGAATATTCTTTTTCTTTGAAGAATGTTGAGGAATATTCAAGATTCCCTTGGAGCTTATATTTTAAGGTGTCATAATTATGCCAAGTTTATATTCAAATTGATCAAAATTCCATCAGATTCTCCATGTCATGATTGGTTTTCTGATCTAAGTAGCATATTTTTTAAGAAAAATTTTGAGGGTGAAACCATGAAGTTATAACCTTGATGCAGAATTTTCATGGAATTGAAATATTCCCTCGAGACACGAAAATGACAGCTTCGAACTAGGAAAACTCTATATTCATTTTTCTTAGTTTTTTGCAAGAAATGTGATGGTGAGATCTGGGCTAGTTCGAGCAACCAAATTTATTTCAACTCACGTAACAGAGTTCGAGAAATCTTTAAGATTCCCAAGGAGCCCAAATTTTACCGAGTCGAAAGGGGTCAAGTTTATCGTCAAATTTCATATTTTTCGCCAAGAATTCAACCATGCAAATTTATTTATTCACCGCAGGTTTGCATTTTCATACCATCCCCGAAGTGGAGATAGGATGCACCAATGCCAAAGGCTTCTACCAGCCCAGATGATGATGATCGTATGTTGAGACCCTTGTTTGCCACTTTCTTGGAGGATCGTTGTATGTCAATTCACATGAGAGTTTGATATTTTATCATGTTGAAGGAGATATTATATGAGTGAGAGTTCTATAAAAAGAATGTCGCGTGAAGAGACATGTCAGCCCATTTAATGGAGTTCTTACTTGCATTGACAAAGAATATATCATGTACTCATCATAATCTTACAACATTTAATGAAGCGCCCTCCCCACTCTCGACATCGTGCCCAGAGATGTATTCCACAAGGGACAAAATCCATTATCAAGTTGTGTGTATTATTTGATTTGATGGTTGCCTTTATGTTTCCTTTTCTTTTAAAGTATGAATATGTGGTTTTTCATAATTTTCACAGAAAATTCTTCTAACATCACAGAAGTAAAATATCTTGCTTAATTCTGGTAGCTGAGAGAATATAGATCAAGATTGGTATCGGAGTATTCTTCTTGCTAATGTGAATTGTTAGTGTGAATGATAAACATAGATTGAATGTGCAACAAGAAAATAAAATGGACAATCACAAATATCTCTACGAGGCCTTCTACGGGATGACAAGAATGGTAGATATAATGTACACATACTATGAGGAGAAAATGGAAAAAAAATAACATGAGAAAGAGAGAATATAGTATGATTCTCCATATCCATCTTTAGGAGAATATTCTTCTTCTTCTTCTTTGATGGTCTAGGGTACCCTAGGGTCAAATTTGATTCTATTTTTTTTATTTGTTTAGAGTGCATCGTGCAGGTCAAGGGGCTTTGGGGCAGGTCAAAGCTCCTTCTTTTTGTAATAGGATAAAGGGTAAAACATGGGTGGTTTGAGCCCATGGCTTTTACACATTTGAATCATACAAATAGGCATGTCGAGTCAAGTTGAATCATACTTGATAGATGATTATGTACTGGTGATGTGATTTTGGGAACGTTTTTGTGATAAGTATGAGTAGAGATAGGCTCTTGCGGCTATGTGCATGGAGGCCTAAGTCTTAGGCTGTGTGCGAGGACTCTGTAGCTATGTGCATAAGAGACTGAATTGTAATCATTGAATATCTGCTAATAAAGAGAATTTTTGGCGAAAGTACTGTTTTACTTTCATTATTGATGTTTATGTATTGATGTATTGATTTTCTTATAAATCTATTGCAGTTTACATTATTGATGCGTGTCTATCTAAATTCATTATATAATTGCAGAATATCTGTATCTATTTCTATTTAAGGGTTCTTGTCAAATAATATCTGGATAAAATAGATCTCTCTGTTTGCGCAAGTCTGCTTCTATGTTAAGGGTTTTATTAAAGATAGATCTGAATCGGGAAAAGGGGGAAATTGCACATAACAATAGTAGTTAGATCAAATTGGAAGTCTTAGATCCACAACATAGTTCTCCCTCAGGGTGTCGAAACCTGGTTCCAACACCCCCCTTACTGCTTCAGGTGAGAATTTGGTCTGCGTGTAATATCCCAAAATGGGAAAGACATGAATATAGAACATTTATAACATTTCAATCAAGGAAATAACTAGAATTTAAGCACAAAAATGTAAAACGCTGGAAATGTCAGAATATAACATCAAGACATTAAAACATTAGCAGAAAAAAATGAGCCATATCATTATGTATCAACAACAATCTAGGTACATAGTTCTCCAAAAGGAATGGACTCAAGCCATAAGATGGCTGAAATACACTAATGAAACTTAGCACTAGAAAGTGTAAACTGCTACTACTGGGAAGAAGATCTATGTGAAAGAGGCTTCTGGAGTGCTCAGAAAGATCCGGGATTTCAATCAAAGACTCAAATTGAAAAACCCAGAAAATACAGAAATGGTTTGGAAATATTTTGAGTTTGGAATTTTTCCCTTTTTTGGGTTGCACACTGCACCCCTGTTGGTTGAGTTACGCACTACCTGGAGACAACTGCTGATTTGGGGATGAAAGAATGATCTATCAGCTACAATAGAACCCACTAGCCTACTAACTGAAGGGTTGGTCCCTTCTCCCGATTCCCAAGCTTAGAAACTTAGGATCTAGCTCCTCTACTGAATATGTAGTTGTTGCATGCACAACTGCCGGGAAATAATGCACTGTCTATGAGGGATGATTATGTAGCCTACTGATAGATAATACAATTCTTATCACAAGCTGCTGAAGTGATACCCAGAGTGAAGGATTAATCCCTCACAATATTCCAAGCTACGTTTCTTGGAACTTCCTATTCTCCTCAAACCCTCACTGCATAATTACGCAATTCCTGCAGGAAATGCTATTGCATAGAAGAATAGATGGATGGAATGATGCTATATATGTCAATGAAACTATCAGAATACTAAAATGAATCCATAGTGTGAAGGCCCTATCCCTCCACAGGTTTCTCAACTGAAGCACTAAGAACTACCTTCCAACTCTCAAACCCAAGTTCAAGAATGCGTAATTCCTGTAGTTGGAAGTGCAAATGAGAGTGGCTAAAAGTGGCACTAATTTTCAGATGATGATTTTTGCCCAAGAAAACCTTCCCATAGTAGGCACTCGAAGTCTCTCATGGGTAAGGATAGGATTCCCACTCAGGAACACTCGGTGCTAAATAACACAATAGACTTAGCTAAACAATTAAAGCCTACAAAGAAATGTCTTACGACACTCAACATAAAAATCCAGACTCCCATTCCTTTGCTACTCTCATCTTCCTTTTGTGGTTGTGAGCCTTCCCTTGCCTTGGCCCACCTCATAACTACACTGCACATGTGGCCACTAGCCTCCAACACTGCTACAATTTCCTCCATCGTGTGTGCATTTGTTATGTAGGTAAATCCTCTTTGCGGACAGAGATGATCCCTCTAGCCCTAGGGTGGGTCTAGTAACAAGGAATCATGCTAAGGTGTAGGTTCCTAGATATTTGAATGAAAGAGGACGCAATAAGATAGCCTACCTGTGGTCCAATGCTGTTGTCAGCAATCGTAGTGGTGATGAGAACTGCTCGCTCCTGATTCGGCAGTCACAATCCCTTCGCTTATCGCACTTGGACACCTGCACAAAGATTAGAAAACGAAAACCATATCCCACATACTAATTTCATCCAAAATCTACTAATAATTCAGATAAGATTAGAATATTGCATTCAATAGAGATAAAATGCAAGACGAGAACTAGACAATAGTCACTTATACTAAAAACTAGAAAGAAGAGATACAACCATGCTCTGACGTTACAGTCTCCTCTAGCGGGCCTCGGGTGAAGCATGTCTCAAAGCTCGTTGGGGAATTTGGACACGAAAGGGATCTCTCAATGGATTTCTCCTTATTCTACCTTCTCATAACTAGGTTATTCAAATATAGCTTAGTCTCTCAATTTCAGTACTTCAGCTGTATAATTCTCTTTGTTCAACTTCAGCCATTCAGCTAGTTTTCATAAAGAGAGAAGGGATGTTTATATAGAGGCAAATGAGGAGGTTGGGATCCCTACAAATGTGGAAGGGAGGCCTATTGTTACACCATTTTTTGGTCATCTAACCTATTATCATTAGATGGACCCAAGTACACCATGTAAGACCAATTTTACCCTAAATAAAATTGCTTTCACTATGTAAATAACTTAGTAAACCACCTTTATTAAGTTATTTATGGTCTAAACAGGAAACCCCATGAGGAAATATTAAATAAATCTACATTTGTTTGATTTTCCTCAAGGAATAATTAGTTAAACAACAGTTTAATTAATATTCCTAGTTATATTTAACCCAAAACAAGGAAATTAATTAGATAAATCATCATTTATCTTATTATTTTCTAAGAATAATTATTTAAACCTTATTTAAATAATATTCTTTGTTAAATATGACTAAATCACCCTTAAATAATTAAATAAACCATTATTTATTTGATTATTACTCAATCACATCCTTAAAATGATAAATAAATCATTTATTTATTTATTATTTACAAATAAAGGGATTTGACCCAAGTCAAATTCCTTTTCCCTCCAACAAATATAATAAAATATTCCATAAAATTTGGATCTAGATTTGGTTAATAATATTTTAATTATGCACCAATATCTAGACTAACTCAATATTTTTTTATAAATATAAGGGTTTTCCCATTCATTTACCACCTTTTGTTGCCTAAATATCACTCTGTGTCTATACGTTTGGTCTCACTATTGGTCCACCATCATAGTCATATTTTGCTACCATTTTTTTTTGGGTTTTCTACACCATCAAGAGAGAGGAATTTTAGATCTGAAGTGCTGAGGACTTACAAGAACCCATCCCATTGAGAAGAATTGGGAACACCCTCCTGTTTTTTCCTCCCAGGTGCCCTTAATACAAAATATTCAACATATTATTGTCTTGTCTATTAGATGCATGGAGTAAATATTGTTTTTTCTACTGTTTAATGTCTTCTAATGCATAGATCTAGATTTTTGCAGCATTTATCTTGATCACCTAATTGCAGATCTGAAGATATTGGCAGTCATTTCTGCTGTTAGGGATATTGGTTATGCACAGCTAAAGTGGTCTTTTTTCGTACGCTTGGAATTAAGATTCATACTAACAACTGGAGACTCCACACGGGTTTATGATTATGACCGCTATCATTTTTATGATCCTTGCATATCCAACTGCTTCAAACCCTAGGATTTCTCTTCAGCCCCTTGTTTTTTCTTTTCTTGATGTTGTTTTTAACCTATAAAACTCTAAAACGATAAAAATTATAACTTTTGCGTGTTTTTGGACTTATTGCACAGGTGACAGACATCAGCCGCAGTTGAGACAACGTTTTTTTCTAAAATCTGCCGCCGAGAGAGCCGGAAGTGTAGGTCGCACTTTTCAGCCCAAAACCTGCGACCTGGACCCTCAGGGCGCACATTACAACCCAAAAAGTGCGACCTCTATTGAAAACAAGTCAAAAACTGCGACCTGGACTGTTACACCTTTTTTTGGTCATCTAACCTACTACCATTAGATGGACCCAAGTACACCATGTAAGACCAATTTTACCCTAAGTACAATTGCTTTCACTATGTAAAATAACTTAATAAAACACATTTATTAGGTTGTTTATGGTCTAAACAGGAAACCCCAAAGGGAAATATTAAAAAAAATATATATTTGTTTGATTTCCCTCATGGAATAATAAATTAAAAAATAATTTGATTATTATTCCTCGTCATGTTTAACCCAAAACAAAGAAATTAATTAGATAAATCCTTATTTATCTTATTATTTTCTAGGAATAACTATTTAAATCTTATTTAAATAATATTCCTTGTTAAATATGACTAAATCACCCATAAATAATTAAATAAATCATTATTTATTTGATTATTCTTCAACCACTTCCTTAAAATGATAAATAAATCATTTATTTATTTATTATTCACAAATAAAGGGATTTGACCCAAGTCAAATACTTTTTCCCTCCAACAAATATAATAAAATATTCCATAAAAGGTGGATCTAGATTTGGTTAATGTTATTTTAATCATGCACCAAGATCTAGAGTGACCCAATATTTTGTTATAAATAGGAGGGTTTCTCCTACCATTCTTCACCTTTTGTTACCTATTAGATCAGTCTGGATCTATACTCTTGGTCTGACTTTGAGCCATTATCATTGTCAAATTTTCCATTATTTTCTATATGAGCTCCCTTTGAGTTCTATCTTTGTCTGGGTTTTCTACACCAACAAGAGAGAGAAATACTAGATCTGAAGTGCCGAGGACTTCCAAGAACCCATCCCATTGAGGAGAATTGGAAACAACTTCTCGTTTTCCTCCCAGGTGCCCTTAATACAAAAATTCTTTCAAAAATATTGTTCTTGTCTTGTCTATTGGATGTATGGAGCAAAACCTTATTTTTACTGCTTAATGTCTCTTTATGCATAGATTTGGATTTTTGTAGCATTTGTCTTGATCAACTAACTGCAGATCTGAAGATATTGGCAGCCATATTTGATGTTAGGGCTATAAGTTATGCGTAGCTAAAGTGGTCTTTTTTCGTACACTTCGACAAAATATTCATACTAACAACTGGCGACTCCACACGGGTTTTCAATTACGACCGCTGTCGTTTTTCATATTCCTGCATATCCAGCTACTTCCGACCCTAGGGTTTCTTTTCAGCTTTTTGTTTTTCCTATGTTTATGTTATTTTTCACCTATAAAACCCTAAAACATTAAAATTTCTAACTTCCGCATGTTTCTGGCCCTATTGCGTAGGTGACAGACATCAGCCGCAACTGAGACGACAACTTTTTCAGAAATCTGCCGTCGGGACACCCGAAGCTTCAGGTCACACTTTTTAGCCCAGAAACTGTGACCTGAGCTTCAGGTCGCACATTTTAGCCCATTATCTGCGATCTGCACAGAAAACAGGTCAGAACCTGCGACCTGCCAGTTTTTCTGTTATTTTTCTGCAATTTTTCTGGGTTTTTCTGAAGCTTCTGTCAAGGTTTTCCAACCTCTGTCTCAGCCCATTTAGACCTATTTCTGATATGTTTTGCTCATCTAAGTGGGAACATAGCCCCCTAGGGCTTCAGTACCCTCCAATTTTGGTGGAAGAGTTTTAGCTGTTTCAGGTGTCTGATTTTTTAGAGTTTCAGCCTTCCCTTTTTTCAAATCTGATACCTCCTTTTCAGATCCCTTTTAATCAGATATTCTCCCTTTCAAATCACCTCCTGAAGTTTTGTTTGGATCTACCTTTAGGGCCTCCTCCTTGTCCCTTCTGCTTTCTTGTTGATTTCCTCCTTTTTTACAGCCACCTTGCCTCTGCCTCTTAGCTGTGTTCTGCACCTCTTTTCAGCAGTTTCCTCCTTTAGATCCCTGTCCCTCCCGACCTTAGATCTATTGGCCTCCTTTTAGTGTGTTTGGAATAGATTTTTTCCCTCTTTTAGACTAGTTTTGAGAGACCCGCCTTCTTGGGTTAGATCGATGCATTGTTAGCTGTTAATTTTCTGTTATTTCAGCATTATATACTGTTCTCTGCAGATTTATTTTCAGTCACACAGCACACTTTTTCTTTTACTCTCAAAACGTATGGGTTTAAAAATTAAAATTAACACACGCCACACACTCACCCTAAGTGAAGAAGAGCCTGGTTAACACCTCCAGGAAAAAACTTTCAAACATTGTAAAATCAATTGACACTACACCTTTTCTGTCGTTATTTAGACATTGTAATCACTTGATTCTACACCTCCCTGCCTTTGTTGGTCGTTCTCCTTCCCCTTGTGCCGTGTTTGTGTTGTCATCCTTGTGCCCCCAAGGTGCACATCCCGGAGACTTCTTGGCCTTCACCCTCAGTTTCTGGTCGGTTGACCTACTCCTTCCTGCCGTCGTCGAGTTAGTCCTCCTCCGAGTCCGCACTCCGACTCCTCTTCTGATTCATTGGGTTCTCCTTTTACTTCTGGTTCTCCCCCTATCACCTTCACTATGTCTGGTCCAGGGCCTAATGCTAGCGATCATCCTGGCCCTAATGCCGGGACTACTACTAGCGGAACCACCACAGGAACTACCTCGGCTGCACCCTTGCTCCCTTACATGGCAGGCCTCAGCCTCCCCGATTTCAATCAGTTGATCAATGACCCTATCTGCCACGATGTTGGTTGGCCTACTATGCCAAACAAGCTCCCCTTCAACATCCCCAAGTTAGAAGGCCTTGCTGGAGAAGATCCAACCAACCATGTCCGCTCTTTCCACATGTGGTGTTCCTCCAATTCCATTGCCAATGATTCCATCCGTCTTTGATTGTTCCAATGCACGCTTACAGGCGAAGCTTCTAAATGGTATGTTGACCAGGCCACCTCTTCCCATACCACCTTTGCGACCCTTTCCCAAGCCTTTTTATCTTATTTCCATCTCCCTCTCCGATACGACACTGGTACAGAGCTTTTGAATTATTTCCATCAATCCTCTTCGACCCGCCTTTCCACTCATGTCCAAGACTGGCGGAGAAGATGGAGCTTATGTCGCGCTCCCACCTTCAACGATCAAGTTTATATGGACTGGTTCCTTCGCACTCTCTTACCTCCCATTGGAAAATATGTCGCCTCCCATTTCCCTCAAACCGAAGAAGCCACCCTCCAAATAGCCTTGAAATATGACCTGATCTATGCTCAGTCTGGTTATGTTTATACCGTCCTTCCTGACCTCCCCAGGCCCGGTGGCACTAATGCCCTGGGGGCATCTCATTCCGCCGACGATATCGTTGGAGCCCTTTCTCATCCATATGCTCAACCTCCTATGGGCTATGGTCTCCCTCTGGGAGGGGCTAGCACCTCTAGCACTTTTCCCCCTCCAGGTAGCATGTATCCAGGATACGGCATGCCTCATCCTTTCGCCCAACCTCCTTCTTACCTCAATGTTGCCCAACCTAACCATTATCCTTATCCACAGCCTAGTGCTCCAGCTCCTCCAACATTTTCATTTCCACCTCCCTTGCCTTCTCCACCCCAGCAACAGCACCTACAACCCCCTCCAAGGCAAGTATTTGCACAGAAGGGCGCGACTAATCCCCCTTCCTCTCAAAGAAGGCGGAAAGGCACTCAAAATCAACCTGCCCCTGGTACTTGTGGACCCAATCCTCAAAGTATTGACCCTAACACTGCTAACCAGCAACAGGGCACTCAGTCCAAGCCAGACAGGCCTATTCGCACAAATAAGCCTTGTTCGTGTTGCAGTGTTTACGGTCATTACACTCACGATTGTCCCCTTTTACCACAGATGCGGCAGATGTGGGAATCTCAAGCCACATTGCGAGGACAACATGCCTCCCCTCATGCTCCCCCTAATGTGACCACTACTCAACTGGCTGTGTTTACTGATCCTTTCCCCCAGCAAGGATTCGTGGCCGCCCAACCACCTGACGGACAGGTAGCCACTCAACCTTCCCCTTCTGGTTCCTCCGATTACCAGATCCTCATGATGAACTCTGATCCATCTCCATCCGTCGACCTTAACCTTCAAACTCGGTCTCGTCAGTACCCCAAACCTCCTGCTCAGTCTGTCTCTGAGTCCCCTTCTTCAGGTTCTACCAAGCCTCTTTCGACATCCAATGGTCCCTTACATATCCCTCAACCCAAAGTTGAGGTTCATACCAAGATTCCTAAGGGACCATTATGCCGAAATGCTGCTTCTGGTCGAGCTGCTCATTCGTATAGCATAGTAGATGATTTGGTGCAGTCTCCTGCTGCCATTTCCACATTGGAACTCCTCCAGTCATGCCCTTCCCAAAAGAAGGCTCTGCTATCTGCCATGGGTGCTATAGATCCTGCTGATGACCAAATGATTGTTTTCGACGCCCATCAATCAGAACATCCTCCTCTTCCTACTTCCGTAGCCTTCCAAATCCCAGTCAAAATCCGGAACGCTAACGTTTCTCGGTGTATAATTGATGAGGGGGCATCCACCTGTGTGATGTCCGCTTCTGTTTGGAAGCAACTCAGATCTCCTGAGTTGGCCCCTTCCATGATCACCCTTCGAGAGTGGGATGGCCACGCCTCCCAGATCGTTGGCCTCTTCCATAATTGTCCTATCACTCTTGTGGGCAAGACTGTTTGTGTCGACGTCGAAGTCATCAACGCCCCTCTAGATTACAACATTCTCTTGGGGCGAAGCTACACCTATGCCATATCTGTTGTCCCATCCGCGGTTTTTCGCAAGATGTATTTTCCTCACAATGGAAAGATAGTCACCATCGACCAGTTGACTTATCATGAGCCAAAGTCTCAGACCTCCCCTGAGACGACCATCTCTTCTATAGCCAATAAGCAAACCGTCGATTCCTTGACCAGTGTCTCTCCCGGTGTCTACAAAGACTCCTCTTTGCTTGGAAATTTCCCTGGTCTCCCTCCTCCTCCTATCTCTGATCCCAGCTTATCGAATGTTTTCATGATGCAATCGTCTCTGGCTGCCCTTAAGCGACCCGCTTCGCCTAGTCAGCAACCTCAGACTCAACCTCGCCCACCGCAACCTGCTCCTAGCCATTCATCTCAGCCATCCGGACCTCCTCCTTATGGACCTTCTCCTACAGCTGGTATCCCTGAACCCCTCTATCCTCCTAGGTCGGTTCCCCTAGGCCTCAACCATCTCGGAGCCATCCCTCCTGGTCATTATCCCGCTAGTCAGATACCTTTCCTGGCTCCCCCTCTCGGATTCTATACGGTCCCCGTCATGGCCACCCTCTCTCTTCCCAACCTGACCCTGGGTATCCCCGTATGGTACCTTGACCCTCCAGCCACTACCCCACCTGGTCACCCCAAACCCTACCTTGCTTTGACTCCGGTCCAATCGGTCCCCACCACTTCTCCCACTACCACGGTGCCTCACACACCTCAGCCAGTGCCATATCCAGTTGCGACGGTATTGGGAAAAGGGGGCAAAGCTCACACAAAATCCAATCAGGACCAAGCCGCCCTGACCAACCCTACCCCTCCTTGACCACCAAAATGCGCCATCCAGTGCGCTTTGTGCGATATCATCGGTCACGCCACCCATACGTGTCCTGAATTGCCGCATCTCAAGACCATGGTCAACAAGACATTTCCAGAATCTGATATCCCTGTAGTCTACGTCACTATCCCGGATTCTATCCCGAAACTCAAAACCTTGCACAAAAATCACCCTTGTGCTTTGTGTGATTTCCATGGCCATTACACCCACCTCTGTCCCTGCCTTGATGAGTATCGTTCCTCCTTAGACACGTACCGCCAATTCAAGGCTACGCATGACAAGATACCTTCTCACTTGTTTGCGAGTTCTACTTTGGTCAGTCCAGAAGATCTTCCTACTCCCATTCACATTCCTCCTCCTGATGTCGAAACGACAGAGCCTTCGACCACCATTTTTTACCTATCGTCATCCTTGAGAGATGATTCGCCTAACCTCCTACCTGCGGACACTCTCGGCTCCACCTCAGTAGACCTTGGATCTGCTGACGTTGCACATGTGAGCCCTTCTCCACAAGATGACTAGTCCGGTATTGCTACATCATCGGGTGATCCCATCTTCCAGTCCGATGAAGACATTATGGAAGCCATGACCAACCCTGAATTTCCGTGGGATGATATGCACCATCGCGCATACTTTCTCCCACAGTAGTCCCATGACCAATATGCTGTGGAAACTAAAGACTTCATCCCCAATGCAGTTGATTGTTTCAAAAATCCCATCCCTGCACCTGATTCTTTCGAAGAAGGAAACATGGCCAATATCTCTCCTACCATTAAAATTGACATTTCGGTCAAACCGGGAATCAAAGAATATATCACCTTGGGCGCCCAATGCACCCCAGAAGAAATTGAAGCTTACACTAATATTTTCAAAGAGTTCTGCAATATTTTCGCCTGGTCCTACTTCGAAATGCCTGGACTCGATCCCGCCATCGTCGAACATCATATCGACACATGGCCCGATGCCAACCTAGTCCATCAAAAATTGAGACCCATTAATCCTTCCAGACGTGATGCTATCAAAGCCGAGATCGATAAGCTCAAGTAGGCTGGTTTCATATATCCCATTGAACACACCACTTGGGTGTCCAACCCCGTTCCCATCCTCAAGAAACAAGGCACCATCTGTGTCTGCACAGACTTTCTTGAATTGAACAAAGCTTGTCCCAAAGACAACTTCCCCACACCATTTATTGACCAAATCATTGACGAGTGTGCGGGGCATGAGATTCTATCCTTTATGGATGGTTTCTCCAGATACAACCAAATCGTTATCTGTCCTGCCGATCAACTTAAAACCGCCTTCATCAATCCGTGGGGAACTTTCGCTTACCGGGTCATGCCTTTCGGCCTTAAAAACACTGGCACCACTTTTCAATGGGCCATGTATTATTGTTTCCACGACTTAGCTCATATTATCCTTGCTTATTTAGACGACCTCACTGCGCGTTCTAAGCATCGGGCGCAGCACCTCCACGATCTGCGTACCGTCTTCCTCCAATGTCGCAAATATAATATCCGCCTTAACCTGTTGAAATGCGTCTTCTACGTTCCCCCCGGTCGTCTCCTAGGCTTCATAGTGTCTAAGGACGGTATCACTCTTGACCCTTTGAAAGTTCAAGCCATTCTTGAACTTCCCATCCCGCGTACCTTACGCCAGTTACAGAGTCTCTAAGGCAAAGCTAATTTTCTTCGTCGGTTCATCCCTAACTATGCCACCACCGCACACGGGTTACTTAGACTCCTCAGATCTAACATCCCATTTGTATGGGATACCTATGCTCATGAGTCTTTTGATGCCCTCAAGAAGGCTCTCACATCCGTTCCCTTGATCCGCCCTCCCGACTTTGATAGGGACTTCATCCTGTACATCTCCGCTTCCACCTATTCAGTCGCTAGAGTTCTTATTCAGGAAGATGACAACGGTATCGAGCATGTGATCTATTACGTCAGCAAGAACCTCGTAGGCCCTCCTGTTTCCTACTCACATGAAGAAAAATTAGTGTTGGCTATCGTGTTCTCAGTCCAAAAACTTCGTCATTACATCCTCATGCGTTCCACCAAGGTTGTGACTAATTCCAACCCCATGGCTTTCCTATTGAGTCGCTGCATCCTCACTGGGAAGTACACCCGTTGGGTCGTCATCCTTCAAGAATTCGACCTCAAATTTGTCACACCAAAAAGTAAGAAAAGTTTAGTCCTCGCTGAACTAATTTCTGAATTACCTACTGGAACGCAGGATCCCCCAGTTAATGATGATTTTCCTGATGAGCACTTATTCGCCTTTACTTCGGAATATCCTTGGTATGGAAATATCCTCACTTACTTGTGACCCCAAAAGTTCGCCCTTCACCTTGATCGTGACGCTCGACGACGCATCCGACACCAGGCTCCCCGCTACCTTCTTATCAGTGACGACCTATATCGTCACGGTATAGACATTGTCCTTCGTCATTGTCTCACACACGCTAAAGCTGAATAGGTCCTCAATTCCTGCCATAGCGGTGCTTTCGGTGGACACCTTTCCGGTATTGCTACTGCCCAAAAAGTCATGCGCGCTGGGTATTTTTGGCCTTCCCTCTTCAGTGATTGCATTGAGGCAGTCAAACACTGTTCCAATTGCCAACATTTCTCCCCTAAGGCGCGAGCTCCCCCAGCTCCCCTCCATCCTGTCGTCACAACTGGTCCCTTTTGTAAATGGGCCATCGACTTTATGGAGTGTCGACTGCCATCCGCTAGTAACCATAAATATATCATCTTGGCGGTTGACTATGTCACAAAATGGGCTGAGGCTATGCTAACATTTAACAATACGGCAGCTACAGCAGCCCTCTTTTTCTTTAACCACGCTATCACTCGATTCGGGGTTCCGAAACAACTGGTCTCTGACCACGGCCGACATTTTGAAGATGAGATATGGCGTGAGCTATCCTCACTGTTGGGTTTTGAGCACCAATATTCCTCCTCCTATTACCCCCAAGGTAATGGCCAAGTTGAAGCAGTCAAAAAAATCCTCAAGACCATGCTTCAATGAACGGTGAATAAGCACAAAACCAACTGGCATCTTATGCTCTTCCCTGCTTTGTGGGCCTATCGAACTTCTGTAAAAACTGCCACCGGGTTTACTCCTTTCCACCTTGTTTATGGAGAGGAGGCAGTCTTACCGATCGAGTGTGAAATCCCTTCCCTTCATCTGGCTGTTGAAATTCTCTCTGATACCCAACCTCTAGAACAATGAATTATCATGCTTGAGTGTGCCTTCGAAGACCATCGTGTTGCATTGCAAACCATTGAAGCGGCTAAGAAACGCACCAAAGCTCAGTATGACCGAAAAGTCCACCCTCGTACCTTTCACGAAGGCGACCTTGTTCTAGTATATGACCAGGCCCATGATGACCTTGGTCACGGGAAGTTCAACTCATTATGGCTAGGCCCTTACATCATCAGTAAGGATCTTGGTAAGGGGGCATACCTCTTAGAGGACTTCGAAGGCAATCCCCTTCCTAATCCTCGCAATGCACTTTATCTTAAGAAATATTACCCTTAGCATTTCCCTTCTGAAATGCATGTTTTATTTTCTTTTAGATAGCCAGCATCTTTCTGTTTTCATACTTTGATACTTCGCCAGGACATAATTTTTCCCAGAAGGATCATTTCACCTCTCCTCAAAATCAAATCTCCTCACTTACAACACTTGTACTTGGGGCACCACTCTGCCTCCATACTTGTCCTTGTTCGTGTTGATTTTCGTCATGAGATACCATCTTGTACTCATGTTTTCATGGTCCCCGATGGGACCTTTACTATGTGGTAGCACCATCGAGTCGCCCTTGTTTAGAGCATCCAAGTTGATTCATCATCGCATTCATGGAGTCTATCCCGAGTCCCTTTGTACCCCGCTATAGTCCTCCATCCTTCATTTCTTGGTCTCTCTCTTGTGTCGCACATTATGGCCTTCAGTCCCACTACCCCCTATCCCTTATGATATTGTGTCAGTCGCTGACATGCCATTCATTCCCTTTATGCTCTAGCAAGGGAAGTCATCCATTCGCTACTCAGTCCCCTCCATTCCATCATCATCATTGGTATTAGTTTGTCTGTCACTCTACTATTTTCTCTCGTGCCTTAGTTGAGGATCTCTCATTACCTCACCTATGGCGGACCTCCTTCTGTCGACATCATCTCCTTCATTCTAGAAGACAGGTCTAGAGGGCGGTGTACCTTGGTTCCAGCTTCCAATCTTGTTCGGTGCCTCGGATCAGGAAAAGGGATCTCTCATTACCCTTTGACTTGATTATTTCTCCACTCCAGCTCCTTTCAGCAAGATCGAGATCCGTATGCTTGATGGTTCAGTGATGCAGCAGTAGCTTTTGGTGATTCCCAGGTGTGTGTGAGATGTCTCAACCCTCATGAGGGGGTGGCCCTGCAGGTAGCCCCCCACACACCCGGATGACCTCTTCATTATAGCCTTCGATGCAGCTCCATATATTTGATGATTTCGGCCTTAGCCACTTGCAACGCCTCTTTGATTTTCATGTATCAGTCAGATTTTGTGATCCCTTCCCCGCTTATAGGGGGCATTTGGGTTGTATTTGTATCTCATGTACTCCGATATTATTGTATAAGTCCTGACTGTTATCCCAGGCACATCATGTATGTGGGATCCCTCATTGTATTTTTATCTGGCTCATGTTTATGTTGGCTGTACTTTATGGTTCGGTCCCTTGTTTACTGGACACACTATTCTTTTGTACTTCGTCTCGGCAGGCATAGGTATGCCTCCCTCACTGCCTTTAGCATAGGTACCCTCTCATAAAAAGAGACTTGTTGCACCTGTAAGTCCCGTCTCCTCAGGGTCTAGTTCTTCAGCACATTAGTCTACCTTACATTTCTCTCTCTGACTTCCCTTTTTATGTTTGGTGATTGAGTTCTTACAACGTACTTCGGTCATATGATTTTCTCCTAACGCTCGCACGCTAGGGGGCAATCTGTTACACCATCTTTTGGTCATCTAACCTACTACCATTAGATGGACCCAAGTACACCATGTAAGACCAATTTTACCCTAAGTACAATTGCTTTCACTATGTAAAATAACTTAATAAAACACATTTAGTAGGCTGTTTATGGTCTAAACAGGAAACCCCAAAGGGAAATATTAAAAAAATCTATATTTGTTTGATTTCCCTCATGGAATAATAAATTAAACAATAATTTAATTATTATTCCTGGTCATGTTTAACCCAAAACAAAGAAATTAAATAGATAAATCCTTATTTATCTTATTATTTTCTAGGAATAACTATTTAAATCTTATTTAAATAATATTCCTTGTTAAATATGACTAAATCACCCATAAATAATTAAATAAATCATTATTTATTTGATTATCTTTCAACCACTTCCTTAAAATGATAAATAAATCGTTTATTTATTTATTATTCACAAATAAAGGGATTTGACCCAAGTCAAATACTTTTTCCCTTCAACAAATATAATAAAATATTCTATAAAAGGTGGATCTAGATTTGGTTAATGTTATTTTAATCATGCACCAAGATCTAGAATGACCCAATATTTTGTTATAAATAGGAGGGTTTTTCCTACCATTCTTCACCTTTTGTTGCCTATTAGATCACTCTAGATCTATACTCTTGGTCTGACTTTGAGCCATTATCATTGTCAAATTTTCCATTATTTGTTGTATGAGCTCCCTTTGAGTTCTATCTTTGTCTGGGTTTTCTACACCAACAAGAGAGAGAAATACTAGATCTGAAGTGCTGAGGACTTCCAAGAACCCATCCCATTGAGGAGAATTGGAAACACCTTCTCGTTTTCCTCCCAGGTGCCCTTAATACAAAAATTCTTTCAAAAATATTGTTCTTGTCTTGTCTATTGGATGTATGGAGCAAAACCTTATTTTTACTACTTAATGTCTCTTTATGCATAGATCTGGATTTTTTGCAGCATTTGTCTTGATCAACTAACTGCAGATCTGAAGATATTGGTAGCCATATTTGATGTTAGGGCTATAATTTATGCGTAGCTAAAGTGGTATTTTCTCGTACACTTCGAAAAAAGATTCATAATAACAATCATGCAAGTAACTGAGAAACTTTGCAAAACCTTCTCTTTATTAAGCAGATCTTCAATGAATACAGTTTCTTCCTCTTGCGCACACAGTTGCAGAGTCATCGCACACAGTCCAGGACTTAGGTCTCCGTGCACACAGCTGCAAGATCCTATTTCTTACTCATAATAATCATGAATTACTTGATCAATTCACATTACATTTCATAATCATCAGATAGATATGATATTATATCTTGACTTGACTCATACATTCCTATTTATAAGACTTATATGTGCAAAAACCATGGTCCCAAACCATTGTTTGAGCCCCATGTTTTACCCTTTTACCCATTACAAAAATAAGGAGCTTTGACCCACCCCAAATCCACTTTACTTTCTGCGCGCTGTGCTTTTCCATCACAATTAACAAAAAGTATTAAGACTTGACCTAGGGGACCTTAGCCCAACAAACACTATGAAGAATAACAATTCGTATTTCCCATAGTATTACTAAAACTTCAATGTTTTGAATTCAAATGGGGATCCATCTTCAGGACAGATGTGAATGAGAGCATGAGAGGAGAACAGAACTAGATAAATAGTGAAAGAAAAACTTACCATGACTAAGAGAGTTGACCATTTATTATTTAATTAATTAAATAATATGATGTTATTAGTATGTTATGAAAAACACTATGAAATTTGACCTAGCTTCTCGTGCGTGTTCGCTCTGCGTAGTCGACTCCTCCCTCACCTCGGCCTCCTACTGAGATAGTTTCCTAGCTCTCTTCCTCTAATCCTCCTTTCTCCCATACTTATTTCCTACTGGTTCTATATGTTTCCATTCCTCCCATGGCCGGACAGTCTCATGGTTGTGTCAGCCTTGAATGGCACCATTGATGTCGTCATTGCAGTATTTAACTCCCTCGTTGCGGCTTCCCCTCATTACTAGAAGCAAGGACCCTCACGATTTGTGAAAAAGGTAGATGAAATCGTGAAGATCACCATTCGTTCCCCGTAAACCCACTCTAGAGCTCTGCAGCTTGCAGACTGTGGCCTTATCAAACGATTTATGGGTCTTTGGCCATTGCCCCGGCCAGTGCGCTCATGGATCAAAAATATTTGGAAACCGCTTATACAAGTAGAAGTTATGTCAACCTTATGTGGGAAGGGATTTTATACTTTCTTTTTTGAGAACAGGTTGGATAGATATCTAATGTTCAAGAGTGTCTTGTAGCTCATGGGCACTTGGGGGCTATTTTTATAGATATGGAGCCCTAGTTTCAATCCTGAATGTGATGTTGCCTCCTCGATTCCAGTTTTGGTTAACCTGCCTTTCCTCCCACTCCCCTGCTAGAATGATGCTACCTTTCGTCTTATTGGGAATTCACTGGGAAAATATATAGACTGTGCTAAACCAAAAGAGGGATTATTCTCATGTGCTTGGATTTGTGTGGAGTAGATCTTGAAAAAGGGCTACCTGCAGCCGTAAATCTATGTATGGATAATTGGTCTCATGTTCAAGAACTAGACTATGACCAGCTTCCCTTTAAATTTAAATTGTGCCATGATTATGGGAAATTTGAAAAAGGATGTCCCAAGTGTTAGCTCCCAGTAATTCCGAAGGCTAAAGACAGAATTTCAAAGGGCCAACATCAAACTGCTTTGGAATCTAGGACCTAGCCTTCCTAGACTCAGAGAGGGCTCTCTCTATTAGATGTAGCTTTGTTGCTGGGAATTTTAGATTGGCTATTAGTGCATAGGGGTTTTTTTGAAATTTTATGGTTGAGGCAATAGAAGAGGGCCATTGGGCTATGGATTCAAACAGGTGTAAGCAGATTCAAATGGATGAATAACCGAAATCATGTGTAACCAGGAAATCTAGTCATGCCAATGGATCTTTTCAGGTTGTGAAATGGAAAGGAGGAGGAGATTAAGGTTCAATGTGAATGCAGAGCAGACTGTCTCTAAATTTTGCATTCAAATCTCAGAGGAAAACATAAATTACTATTTCAAGACTTAGCAGGGTACCCTATGGTAAATCCTATAAAAATTGTATCTGATGAAAGAAAGAGTTAGAAACTTAGAGAATGACAAAATACAAAAAAGAAGCACTTTACCTGAGATCATAACACAAGAATACGGACAAGAATCTGGAACAAATGTTTGTCCCTTCATTCATCCAAAAAAGAGTGTTTACAACCAAATGAGCCTATTAAAATGGTTTTTCCCTTCCGGGACCTCCTTGATACTGCTAATGCATGCAGTATTTATATAAAAACTTAAGTCGGTTACTCTGTATGTTTCAATGATAGTCATTAATTACATTCGAGCTAAAATTTTTCCAAGCGGAACCATGCAGGTGGTGATACGACAAGTCTGGCCATAACAGTGGCTTTAGCAGTCTGTTATTGATTACAAAGTAAGGAAGAAATTACCTCTTGGGATCACAAAGAGGCTATGATAGAATAAACCTGACAAACTTGTGGCTATATTTACTCTAGCAGTCTGATATTGATTATGAAATGACCAGAATCTGGCTAGTGTGATGTCAAAGAGGCAAGGATGGCTCTGACATCTTGGCTCTACCTTGGTGCAAAACGGTTGCTGACCAGAGTGTGTTGGTTGTAATGATGGCCACTTTCTGTTAAATGACCTTTGTCTTTACTGCATCCGTTACTGCTGCAGTGGAGTTAAAAATAGTAAACTCGCCTTCCATTTATAGACGGTAACTTATACCATACTCTGAAACCCACCGTCCCCTTTGTATGGAAAAGGTGTGGAATGGATGCGTGAAGCAATGGTGGCGGAATTTAGTTTGTTGACGACGAGCAGCAGTGGCAGGAGTTTACGTGGTAGGGCTCTGGATTGGTGAGTGGATGTGAAGCAGGGGTGGCGGGATTCAACGTGGAGCAATAGGGGTTGGAGGCATGGAGCAGCGTGAATCAATGGAAAATTGAATAGGCTCGACAGTTTTGATAGTGGTGAAAACCATTTTTCGATGGGGGTTGAAGGCGATAGGGTGAGTTACCTGGGGAGGGGTGCGAAAGGCCCTGATGCCGCCACGTAAGGGTAGGGCCCGGGCCATGAAACTGCTCATTTTGGACCCCCCCCGACGGTAAAACTCAGATGGAGAGGGGGGTGGGGCGCAAAAAGCTATATCGATCATCAGATGGAAGTGGGGTAAGGCAGATGAGAGGTGGATGAGTGGGTAAGGGAATGGAGTTTCAGCAAAATGATTTGACGCGACGGTAAAATTGGGCCCTACTGATATCGCATTACAACATACAAGGCTTAATTTGCGACTACTTAAAAATAAATGTAGAAATTTCCGATTGTGATATGTGATGACGATATTTCATTTGAACATAGCAACCCAAAACAATTCGCAAATCAACATTTCAAAATTTTAAGTCTCCTCCGTTAACTGCTATATCATATCGCATGTGATGTGCGTTGGGCGGAGAGAAAGGGTGACGTGGCAAGGAAATGGGTCCCACCAATGTCGCAAATTGCACTTCGACATTTATAACACAATCCTATGCACTTATCCTCCGGAACTTACGATTTTCAATGTGCGATCAAGTCCCACCCATGTCACATCAAGGAGTTTATAGGATTTGGAAATGGTGTTACGAATAGAGTTTCTAGACTTGTGATGAGAAGGGGTGATGGAAGTCAAGGCTTTAATATGGTTAAGTGCAGGGAATGATAAATACTATACCCCATAGGTAATGTATGATATAAATATGAGGTTTTGTTGTGGTGCAGGCAGAGCTGCAATAAAAGGGATATAGGGTAAGTCTAGAGGGAAATATGATATGGTTGTTAGTGGGTGGGCAGAGCTGCTTTTTTTAACTATAAAACTTGAATTTTAATAGTTAAAGGGGGTTTTCAAAGAAATGAAGTGTTGGAATTTAGAGTTCGTAAAATTGAAGGGTAAAAGAGGGTAAATGAAATGAATGAGGGAAAAAATGAAGTTTTCTCACCATTACACTTTTATCAGCAACATTTTCCCCTTTCCACTGAACTGAAAAAGCAGATTGATTCCTTTGGAGTCCTTGACAGTCAGGATTTCCCTTTCTTTTTCTGGAAATAAATGACAGCCATGGAATAGTATTTTCAATATGAATGATCTAAGAAATAATCAGTCACCTTGTGATACTGTGAATCACAAGAGTCTAACACCAAGCAATAGGAAAACCCCGAGTAGCAAGGAGAAGAAAACGAAAAGTGGCAGAATTCCAAGTGGAAAAAAATAAATACCAAATAGAATAATGGATGAGGGACATACTCTACCACAAATCCCAGGAAAGAAGGCATGTCTCAAAGAAAACCGAACCTCAAATTTGAAACAGAAACCCCAAGAAATGAATATGGCACAAATTAGAATAATTCTGTAGTCCTCACCTTGATTTAGGATGATGGGAGGCCTACTCTTGGAGTTGGTGCTGAGGTATCTCACCCTCCTTCGTCTCTAAAGTAGAATTAAGTTCATCTCGCAAGTCTAGAAACATCCAGCAATGTGGAAGATACCACAGATGAAGAGGAAGAATAATAAGACTTCTTATCCTCGAAAGAAATAGCAGTAACAACACTGTCAGTGAGCTCGGCAGATGAAAATTCATATGTGGAAAGAATAAGGGATATAGAAATAAAGACAAGAAGATTGGAATGGAAAAAAAACAATGAAATAAGGAAGGAAAATACAGAAAAGGATAAGGAACTAGGCTTCTAAAATAGTATCCCATGACAGTTAGTAGACCTGGGAAGTAAAGGAGGGAAGAAAGGGAATGCACGAGGCCTAGTAAAAGGGGAAACAACTTCCAAAGGTAAATAATGAAAGTTGTCTTTTAGAATTGTAGGGGTCTTGGTTCCAAAAAGTGAAACACATGGAAGTTAAGTCCTTAATACAAAAAGAAAATTTGGACATCGCCATGCTCTAGGAGACAAAATTAAGTGAGGCTGACATCTCCTCTACTCACCCTCCACTTTGGGGAGAAAAATAGAAGAAAATAGTTCAAGAGGCGCTTTGGGAGGCCTCTACATAATGTGGAACCCTGCAAAATTACAATTGGTAAGCTCTTTTAAAAATACTCATTCGATCGCAACCTATTTTAAGATTTTAGAACTAAAACAAAATGTTTAAGTGATAAATTTATACATGCCTTCCCACTTTAGAGAAAAAAAAGAGTGTTGGAGGTCTTTAATGGGATTAAAAGACTCTGAGTATGGGAGAAATTGTATACTAGGTGGAGACTTCAACACTACCTTAGGTCAAAATGAGAAAAGGGGAGGCTCCTTGGTTATAGATGCTTCCCAAGAAGACATGGAGGAATTAATCCTTAACCTTAGCCTCTTTAATGTTAAACCTCAGAAATTCCTTTATACATAGAAAAATAAGTGGATTGGGCCAAGGCACATAGCAGCTAGACTGGACCACTTCTTGGCCTAAGATAGTTTTCTCATGTAAAACCTTTGCCTTAAATCCTTCAATCTCCCTTAGTGTGGCTCGGACCGTCACCCTATTGTTGAAATGTCACCTAAAGGGGGGGGTTTTTGAATTAATTTTCCCTTAATTAAATTGGAAGAGAAATTGTAAATCGAGTTGAGGGTCAAAGAGGAGGCATGTAAAGCTCTCCCATGATTTTAGGGGGGTCAGTTACAATTATTTGTGAGTTGTAATTAGTTAACTCAATTATTTGAGTTAAAATCAGCTTAACTAGTTCTAACTGAGAAATGAGCTAGTGATAGGTCCAGTGAATTAAATATAATTTAATTCACAAGTAGTGATCAATCAATTAACTGATAATTCACTATAAATATTTGTTTCATGTCAGTTCTAAGGAAGGCCCAGTGGAGACCGAGGTTAAAGGGAAGATAGCTATCAGTTGTATAATTATAAAATTATACGTCATGCATGAGGTCATCGAGAAGCCTTGAAGGTATTGCACAATAATTCCAATGAATTTCCTAGTTTAATAGGGTGACAATTCCTCCAGAATTTGTGAGCAAGGCTAGGCCGAGAAGAGGCTGAGAATTGGTTAATTATTGGACCAATTTTGCCTAGATCAGAGTGAGACAGTCAGCAAAGTGCATAGGTATCTCGGGAAGGGAAATAACATTGTATTGTTTCATGAACTTGACTTTGTGCAATATATAGATAGCAGGGTTTTAGGAAGTATGCTTTTCCTAGATACATCTTGAGTTGTGTGATTGATTGTTTCTTTCTCTTACTTGTTATGTGATTGTGTGATCATCTTTTGTTTCCGCAAATTGTAGGAGGATTCAATATTTTGTTTTAGTACATTCAAGATCAGATTGAATCCCGTTGTTAGATTTTCTACATGGTATCAGAGCGCCAGGAATCACAATAGAAGAGGAACAAAGTTTGTTTTGAAGAGGTTCAAATTTGTAGATTTATTCTTCAGGACCGAGCAGCAGATCAAGATGTTTTTCAATGGCTTGATACTCGAATATGCTCTTGAGGGACATTCGAATTACATAGCATGGAAGGACAGGATGGAGGCAGTGCCCAAGGTCAACAGACTGAAGGCATTCATTGACGCTGATATCCCTTAGCCCGCAGCAGTAGATGCCCAACAACTTGATGCGTGGAAGAAGAATGTAGCAAAGGTGAGAAGGATCTTGTTAGAGGGAGTTCGAGATCATATTGTCTCGAGTCTCCATGGGAAGGAAACTACATGCTGTGGAAGGCTCTCGACAGATCTATTTCGTAATAGTAGTGACCATAGGAAGCCGGCACTAAAGGACAACTTCGTAAAGATAAAAATGGGAGAACGGTGACACGATCCAAAAAATACTTCGATGAAGTTCACTCGTTGTTGAAATGAGTTTGGAAATTTGGATAACTATTGCATCGTATGATTTTGTGAGCCTAGCTCTTCTATGCCTTCCCAAGGGCTACTATGTGGATGGGAGGAGAAGGACGATTGGGAGCCGACTATCATCCGATTTAGTACGAAGTAATTTGGTGGAGCACGAGAGATGGATCCTCATTAAAGACTGATGATGAGGAGAATTTTTTCTTGGTTGGAAATAAGAATAAAGGAAAAGGGAAGGCGTCCCATTCCAAATCTAAGTCCAGAAAGGAAGGCAAGAAGAGAGACTTGTCAAAGGTAAAATGTTTCAACTTTCATGAGCATGGACACTATGCAAAAAATTGTCCACAAAATAATAACAACAAGAAGGCCTCAGGAGGAGCAACAGGTTAAGCACTTGCTTTATAGTTTGAGTTGGATTTCACTCTCATCACATGCATGGTGTCATCGGTGATGGGTTCTGTGTGGTACTTGGATAGTGGAGCTTAATTCCATATGACCTACAAAAAATAAGTCTTCGGTAGCTTAGAGGAGAAGGATCTCCAGATCCACATCGATATCGGTGAAGATAAGAGGTATAGCACAACTGGTATAGTTATAGTTACCTTTCAGAGGGAGTCATGTAATCCACTCACATTAAAAGATGTCATGTATGTTCCTGGTTTAAAGAATAATTTGGTTTTTGTTGTTATGTTGGAAGATCATGGCTATGATGTGATCTTCAGTGAAGGAAAGGAATTCCTTCATCACAAAGCCACAGGATAGGTGAAGAAGATTGGTGTTCGAGTAAATAATCTATATAAACTGGATGTAAAAGACTACGTACCATTGAGAATGAAATCAAAGAAGGTGGAGAGCCGGGACATCGGTGAGTTATGGCACAGGAGGTTGGGCCATATACACCATAGTACTTTGAACATCATGTAGTATATTTCTACAGGACTTCCAAAGGGTGCACTTGTGCAGCGAGATATATGAAAAGGGTGTACATTAAGGAAGTATACCAAAGCCACCTTTCACAATAAGGAAAGTCAAGCCAAGGCGATCCTTGAAAGAGTCCACTAAGACATGTGTGGACCATTCTCGACAGCTTCCATGGAAAATCACAGGTATTATGTGGTTATTGTTGTATATTTTTCAATAAAGTGTTGGATTTTCTTCATGCAGATGAAAGATCATACATTATCCAAGTTTTGTGAGTTAAATGCACTTGTCGAGAAAGATACAGGGAAGAAGGTGAAGGCTCTGAGGAGTGAAAATGGTGGAGAATACATCTCTAATGACTTCAAGAAATTTTGTGCCTCAGAATGAATTCGAAAATAATTGATAGCACCTCATAACCCACAGCAGTATGGGGTTGCAGAAAGAAAGAATAGAACTATTGTGGGAGAATCACAAGCTATGTTTCATGATTAGGGCCTATTGTTTCATATGTGGGTGGAAGCATGCAATACAGTAGTATTTGTTCAGAACATAAGTCCTTGTTGAATACTTAGGATGAGTACACGAGAGGAGGAATTTTCAGGTAAGAGACCAGATGTGTCATATTTTAAAAATTTTGGTTCATTTGTTTATTTCCATGTGACCAAAGATGCCAGGAAGAAGCTAAACCCAACATCATAGTTGGGGATATTTGTGGGGTACACTGATACACCTCACAACTATCAGGTGTACTTTCCATCACACAAGATGACAGTGGTCAAGAGATATGTGAAATTCAATGAAGATAAAGCCATGTGATTTTCCCTTGAGAGGGAGCTCGAGTTGTATGTAGTTGAGGAGCACTTGGCTCAAAGGGATGAACCTCGGAATGTGGAGAAGCCACAAGCAGAGGAACATAGAGTGGTAGAAACCACTCATGTAGAGCCATCCACCAGAGATGGAAGGAAGCGCACCAGAGAGGCTGATAGATTATTTCTAGATGCGAGAAAAAATGTGCGAGCACCCACATCACAGCGCAAGCAGAGAAGGTCCCCAGAGCGGTACGCTGGATACATGGTTCTTATGAGTGAAGGTATTGAGATAGAACCTTCCTATTTTTATGAAGAAGTGCAGCAGCCAGTTTGGGTCGATGTCATGGTTGAGGGGTATGAATCTATTATCAGAAACAATGCATGGGAATTTTTCCCAAGACCATTGGCAAAGTCAATGTAGGATCTAGGTGGGTCTACAAGGTTAAACATGAAGCATATGGGAGTGTGGAGAATCACAAGGCTAGATTTGAGGCTAGAGGTTTCTCTCAAGTGGATGGGATTGACTATGATGAGACTTTTGCACCAGTCACAAGGTACTCATCTATCAGATCCATCTATGTACTCTCAGAGCAGATGAGATGGCAGATACATCAGATGGATGTAAAGAAAACCTTTCTCAATGGATTTATTCAGCAAGAGGTGTATATTGAGCAGCCTGAAAGTTTTGAGACCTTAGATAGGGAATCGCATGTGTGCAGACTCAAGAGAGCATTGTATGGGGTGAAACAAGAACCTCCTGCTTAGTACACCAGGATCGATATCTATTTCACCGATTTGTGCTTCAACAAGAGGTAAGCGGATGAAAAACTATATCATATTATGGTTGATGGTAAGCTTTTGATTATTTTACTTTATTTCAATTATCTGACGCTGACAGGTGATGAGAAGTTCATCAAGTCTTTGAAATAGGATCTTGCAAGAGAATTTGAGATGAAGGACATGAGGTTGTTGCACTATTTTCTTAGATTGGAAATATGACAAAGATATGGGGATCTATTTGTATCTCAGGGAAAGCACACCAAGGAGATTATAAGGAAGTTCCACATGGAGGGAAGCAAACCCATAGAGACTCCTCTAGCAGGAAACTAGAGGAAGGAGGATGCTACTTTGGGTGAACTAGTGGATACTACTTTTTATAGGAGGCTTGTGGGTTCACTCATGTATTTGGTGAACACACGAAAAGACATATGTTACACAGTTAACCAGCTGAGCCAAGATATGGCTAAGCCTGAAAATATATTTTGGAAGGTAGGGAAGCATGTGTTGAGATACGTCAGAGGCACTACAGAGTATGGGCTATGGTACATACGGAAAAAGGAAACGAAGCTTCAACGATGCAGATTGGGCATGGATTCCATCGATAGGAAGAGCACATCATGGGGCATATTCATCTTAGTATCAACAGTAGTTTCCTAGTACAACAGGAAACAAAGATGAGTTGCACTAAATTCAGCAAAGGAAAAGTACATGGCAGCCAGTCACACAACATGCAAGTCCATTTGGATGAGGAAGACACTTGATTGTTTGTTTGGTCATCAGATGGATACAACCGTGATACAATGTGATAAAAAAAGTTGCATCAAAATCTCGGTTAAACCAATATTCCATGACAAGTCCAAGAATGTTGATATATGGTATCACCATCTCTAGGATTGTGTGCAGAGGCAGATTATGTCATTAGAGTACATTCCCATGAAGGAGCAGGATGCATACATCTTAAAGAAGGCATTGGATAGAATCAAATTCAAATTCCACAGAGACAGGATCGCAGTAGCGGATAATCCATTTCTTGTTGAGAGGGAGCATTGAAATGGCACCCAAAGGGGGATTCTGATTTAATTTCCCCTTAATTAAATTGGAAGAGAAATTGTAATTTCATCTCATGATAACTTGTATTAGTTAACTAAGTCAGAAAGATTGATTTAGATTAGGAAATTCTGTAGAAATTATACAAACAATATATATACCATTGGATTCATTCCGATCATGCGATATGTTAAAGCAAGATACTAAATCCTTCTACAAATTAATTGTGGAACTAAACATGATCGCAAAAATCACACCAAGTAAAATAAATAATAAAATCAATCCAAAAAGTAGATATTTTTCCTAGGGAAAGCTTCCTGCTCAAAACCCCTCTATCTTCTATTGTATATTCAACTAATGAATCATGAAATAATTACAATGCACTCTTCTCACAAGAGTCTGTTGCACTCTGCTAACTGTCTCACACTAATCTGGACAAAATTGACCAACACTTAGCCAATTTCCTGACTCTGCTCAGCATGCCTGCCTTGCGTAATTCATGCAGAATGCAATCCCTAGTCTTTAGGAATTTCAGCCTTCCAAAATTGCGCAATACTCATGGGCAATCATATGGGTGTATTACTGCATGCAGGAAGTTTGCTAATAATACAATTGATATTTAATATCCCTTTAACCTCTTCCTCAACTAGATCTCCATAAGAATTGACATTCATGCATATATTAATAGTAAATCATCAGTTAATTTATATATCATTGCATGTGAATTAAATCCAATTTATTTCACTTAACCTCTCGCTGGTGCAACAATCAGTTACAACTAGTTAAACTGGTTTTAACTCAATTAATCGAGTTAATTGATTTCTCATGCATTAAACTAATGCACTAACTGAAACTTGGACTCAAAAATAAATAGAATCACTCTACATGCCTCACCAAACACCCTCAACTCGAAATTTATGAACTAACTGAGTTTATCACACTCAATTAACTATTACAAGTGATTATGAGATAAGATTACAATTTATTGTCCAATTTAATTCAGGGAAAATTAAATTAGAATCACATTTCTTGTTGAATTTTAAACACTCCCTCTCAACAATAAATGGATTATCAACTACCCCAATCCTACCTCTATGATATTCGAATTTTCTCTTGCCAAGCACCTTCGTCAGAATATCTGCATCTTGATCCTCTGTGGGAATGTATTGAAGTAACATAATGTGTCTCTGAACACAATCTCTGAGATGGAGGTAATGGATGTCAATATTCTTGGACCTATAATGGAATACTGGATTAACCGATAGTTTTATGCAACTCTGGTTATCACAATGTATCATCGTTAGATCCATATGATGACCAAACAAGCCAACAATAATCTTCCTCATCTAGATGGCCTCACATGCAGCCTGACTGGCTGCCATGTACTTTTCCTCGGCTGAACTAAGTGTAACTGATCTCTGCTTCCTTTTGTACCAATAAAATGATGTCGATCTTATGCTGAAGATCCCTCCTGATGTGCTCTTTCTATCTGATGGACTTCCTTCCCAATTTGCATCGGTGAAGCCTTGAAGCTTCACTTCCTTTGTTCATCTGTACGACAATCCATACTCTGTAGTGCCCCTAAGATATATCAATACATGCTTCCCCACCTTTTAAAATAGCTTGGTCAACTTAACCATAGTTTTACTAAGCTAGTTAACTATGTAGAAAAATTTTGGTGTGGTGTTCACCAACTACATGAGTGAACCCACAAGCTACCTGTAAATAGTAGTGTCCACTACCTCACCTGACGTAGCATCCTCCTTCCTCCAGTTTCCTGCAAGAGGAGCCTCCATGGTTTTACATCTCTCCATGTGGAACTTCCTTAGAATCTCTTTGGCATACTTTCCTTGAGAAACAAATAGCTCCCCATCATGCTGCCATATCTCCAAACCAAGGAAATAGTGAAGGAGTCCCATGTCCTTCATCTCAAACTCTCTTGCAAGATCCTCTTTGCAAGAAGTTATGAGTTGTTCATCCCCTGCCAAAATAAGATCATCAACATAAAGTAAAATAATCAAAATCTTACCATCAACCACAATCTAGTACAGGTTCACATCCGCTTCACCCTTTATGAAGCCCAACCCAGTGAAATAGTTTTCAGTCCTGGTGTACCAAGCACGAGGTGCTTGCTTCAGCCCATATAGTTCTCTCTTGAGTCTGCACACATGCGACTCACTATCAAAGGTCTCAAAACCTTCTGGTTTCTTAATGTACACTTCTTCCTCAATAAATCCATTGAGAAATGTAGTATTCACATCCATCTGATGTATCTGCCACCCCATCTGCATTGAGAGTGCAAGGATAGATCTAATTGATGAGTGCCTCGAAACCGATGCAAAAGTCTCCTCATAGTCAATCCCCTCAACTTGTGATAATCCTCGGGATACAAATCTAACCTTATACTTATCCACACTCCCAGATGATGCATGCTTAACCTTATATATCCATCTAGATCCAACCATTGATTTCCCTAATGGTCTTAGGAAAATTTCCCAGGAACTATTCCTGACGATGGAGTCATACTCCTCAACCATGGCATCAACCCAAATTGGTTGTTGCACTACTTCCTCAAAAGAGGGTGGTTCTGTCACAATACACTTACTCATAAGAGCCATGTATCTAGTAAAATTGTTTGGAGACTGTATTTGTCTGCACAGTGATGTAGGTGCTCCTACATGCTCTGCCACATCAAATCTAAATATGTTAGCTTATGTGGTGTGCCTTCTACCATGTCTGGTGAATGTCTCTGCATCAGTATTTTATGCCACTCCATGATCCTCCGCATGTGGCTACTCCACATCTTGAGGTTCACCCTTTGGAACCAAGAGTTCCTCATCTGCATGTAAATAAAGCTCCCTCTCAAGGGATAATCAAATGGCTTTCTTCTCATAATATTTTACATCACGTCTTACAACAGTCATCCTGTTGTTCAGAAAATACACCTGATATTTGTGGGGAGTATCAGTGTACCCCAAAAATATCCCAATCTCATCTTTTGGTTCTATCTACTTCCTAGAATATTTGGTCACATGGAAATAGACAAGTGAGCCAAAAATTTTAAAATATGAAACATCAGCTTTCTTACCAGAAAAATCCTCCTCTGGTGTACTCATGCCAAGTATCCAATGAGGACTACAGTTCTGCACAAATACTGATGTGTTGCATGCCTTTTCCCACAGATGCAATGGTAGGCCTTGATCATGTAACAATGCTCATGTCGCACCCACAATTGTTCTGTTCTTTCTTTCTGCAACCCCATTCTATTGTGGGTTATGAGGTGGAGTCAACTCTCTCTGAATTCCTTCTTTGGCACATAATTTTTTGAACTCATTGGAGATTTACTCACCACCATTATCGCTCCTCAGAGCCTTCACATGCTTCCCTGTATCTTTCTCAACCAATTCTTTGAAATCAAAAAATTTTGAGAACGTCTGATCTTTCTTCTGCATGAAGTAGATCCAACACTTTCTAGAAAAATCATAAAAAAAAATCATATAATACATGTGCTTTGCTGTAGAAGCTGTAGAGAATGCTCCACACACATCTTAGTGATCTCTCTCAAGGATTTCTGCTGCTCAATTCTCCTTCTCGTGAAAAGTGGTTTTTTCATACTTCCACATGGCACATCCCTTGCATGTGTCTATCTGCGCAAGAGTACGCTTTGGAAGCCCTGTAGAAATCTGTTGCGTGAACTTCAAAGCATTGTGGTGTATATGGCCCAATCTCCTGTGCCATGACTCATCCTCATCTCGGCTTACCACTCTGTCTACTTTACCCATCAATGTTGTGCATCCATCTACATCAAGTTTGTAGAGATTCCTCACATGAATCCAAATCTCAAAAAATTGTCCTATGGCTTTGTAATGAAGGAATGTTTTCCCTTCACTGAAAACCACATCATATCCTCTATCCTCCAACATAGCAACTGAAACTAAATTATTTTTCAAGCCTGGTACATGCATGACATATTTTAGTAAGAAATGTTTACCTGACTGTCTCTGGAAGGTAACTATACCAATCTCGGTAGCACTATACCTCCCGTCAAATCACTCATTTCGATATGCATCTGGAGATCCTTCTCCTCCAAGCTAATAAAAAGTTCTTTGTCTCCTGTCATGTGGAAAGATGCACCACTATCCAAGTACCAAATTGATTCCATCGCACTAGAAACCATGCATGCGATAAGTGAGAAGTAAAACTCAAATTTTGAAACCAGAGCCTCACCTGCTATAGATCCTGAAGCCTTATTGTTGTTCTTCTTATTCTATGGATAATTAGTGGCATAATGTCCATGCTCATGACAGTGAAAAATTTTCACTCTGGACATGTCACGCTTCTTGCCTTCTTTTCCAGTCGCAGATTTGGAATAGGATTTATTTCTTCCCATTCTTTTCCTTACCATCCAAGGCGCAATTTTCCTCATCATTTTCCTTGGATGAGGATCCATCCCTGGTATTCCGCCTGAATTCTTCTTGTACCAAATCCGACCAAAGTCACTCCCAATCAAGTAGCTTCTCCCTCCCATTGATGGAGTCCTGATAACTATGCCAACTCTTGGGAAGGCCTAGAAGAGCTAGGCTCACCAAGTCATCATCTACTACAATAATCCTGATACTCCCAAGCTCATCTCAACATTGGATGAACTTGGTGAAATATTTTGGAATAGTGTCACCTTTCTCTGTTTTTATTTTCTTAAGCTTTTCCTTCAGCGCCAATTTTTTGTGGTCACTGCTACTCTGAAAAAGATATGACAAAGCCTACCAAATTTCATATGGAGTCGCTTTGCCACGGAGGCTTGAGACAATGTGGTCTCTAACTCCCTTTAATAAGATCCTCTTCATCTTTGCAACCTTCTTCTTCCAAGCATCAAGAAGAGCGACGTATATTGCTACAGGCTTGGGAATGTCATTATCAATGAGTTCTTTAAACCCGTTGTCCTCCAGAACTGCCTCCATTCTGTCTTTACATGCAATATAATTAGAACTTTTCTCGAGTGTATATTCCAATCTTAAGCCATTGAAAGCCATCTTGATCCACCTGTCGCATCAAAGAATATTTTTTAAAATTCGAATGTTTTTCAGCACAAACTCAATTTCTTCTCCACTATAGTGATTTCCTGTACTCTGATACCATGTAGAAATCATACAAACAATATGTATACCAATGTTTCAATCTAATCATGTGATATTCTAAAGCAAGATACTGAATCCTTCTACAAATTAATTGTGGAAATAAAAATGATCACACAATCACACCCAGTAAAAGAAAGAGGCAAATAAATCCACAACACAGATATTTTTCCCGGGGAAATATTGCTACTCAAAACCCCTCTATCTTGTATTGTACATTCAACCAAGGAATCATGAAACAATTACGATGCACTCCTATCACAAGAGTCTGCTAACTGTCTCACACTGATCCGAACAAAATCGACCAACACTTATCCAATTTCCTACCTCTGCTCAACCTGCCTTGCTTGCGCAATTCATGTGGAATGTAATCCCCATTCATTAGGAATTTCAACATTCCAAAATTGCGCAATGCTCATGGTAAATCCTATGGGTGTATTACTGCATGTGGACAATTTTCTAATAATACAAATGATAGTTAAAATCCCTTTAACCTTGGTCTCAACTGGGTCTCCATCAGAACTGACATGCATGCATCTATTAATATTAAATCATCAGCTACATGACAAATCACTGCATGTGAATTAAATCTGATTTAATTCAATTGACCTCTCACTAGTGCAACAATGAGTTACAACTAGTTAAACCGATTTTAACTTAATTAATTGAGTTAACTAATTTCTCATGCATTAAACTAATGCACTAACAACAACTTGGACTCAAAAACAAATAGAATCACTCAGCATGCCTCACCAACCACCCTCAACTCGAAATTCATGAGCTAACTGAGTTTATCACAGTTAGTTAACTATTACAAGTGATTATGAGATAAGATTACAATTTATTGTCCAATTTAATTAAGGGAAAATTAAATTAGACACACATTTATTGTTGACTTTTCAACAAATTCGAGTTCAGGGTCAGAGAGGATTCATGTAGAGTTTTCCCATGATTTTAGGGGTCCAATTATAGTTATTTTTGAGTTGTAATTAGTTAACTCAATTAATTGAGTTAAAATCAGTTTAACTAGTTCTAACTGAGAGATGAGCTAGTGAGAGGTCCAATGAATTAAATCTTATTTAATTCGCAAGTAGTGATCAATCAGTTAACTGATAATTGACTATAAATATTTGTTGCATGTAATTTCTAAGAAATGCCAAGTTGAGACCTAGGTTAAATGGATGATAACTATCATTTGTATAATTAGAAAATTTTAAAGGTCAGTTATAGAGTCATGTGGAAGCCTATGATGCATTGTGCAATCAATTCCAAGGAATTTCCTATTTAATAAGGTGACAATTCCTCTAGGAATGTGTGAGAAAATATGGTTGAGCATAGGTTGAGAATTGGTTAAGTATTTGAATGATTTTTCCTAGATCAGAGTGAGACAGTAGGCAGAGTGTTGGAATTTCTCCATGATAGAAAAGCATTGTATTTTTTCATGTTCTTGACTTTATACAATATACAGATAGTGGGGTTTTATGCATTTTTATATCCCCATATACATCTTGTGTTGTGTGATTGATTATTTCTTTCTCTCACTTGTTATGTGATTGTGTGATCGTGTTTTGTTTCCACAAATTGTAGAAGGATTCAATATTTTATTTTAGTATATTACAAGATCAGATTGAATCTCGTTGTTAGATTTTCTACACCTATCATCCAACTTATCACGACCTCTATTAACCTTGGTCCTATTCCTTTAATATTTTCTCCCCTATGGATTGAATCTGTCAATTTCTCTGTAATGGTCTTGAACTCCTGGTCGGGTTGGGTTGATGGAATTCCTATCTCTATTTGGGAAGCCAAAATCAAAAGGTTAAAATTAGACATCAAAAATTGGATAAAATAAAACAATTTTTAAAGGAAATATGCTATAATTGACACAGAAAACCAACTAGCCTCTCTATAGGGACAAATGGATTCAACCTTGATAAGTTTGTCTAACCTCGAAAAAGAAGCGGAGACATTCAAATCTCTTCATAGTCACCTAAGAAGAGAGGAAGAGTATTGGCAACTAAATTTTAGAAACAATTGGCTAAAGGTGGGAGATAGAAATACAAAATATTTCCATAAACAGAAAAATTTAAGGGAAAGAAAGAATAATATATCGCAAATACAACACGAGGGGAAGACTCTAATAAATTTCGAAGAAATTAAAAGAGTATAAGTAGACCACTTCAAGTGCATCTATCATGAAGAACCTTTAAGTGACTAGGCCAGTGAGGATTGTTTCCTAGATACTATCCTGAAATCTGACTCTTTGGAAATGAATAAGGCCCTGATCTCTCCTTCGTCCTTTGAGGAGATCAAGTCAACAATCTTCTCCCTGTCCCCAAATAAACTTCCGCCTGGCGTATTCCCTTCCGGTGTTTTCATCTTAACTTCTAGGAGGTTATCCACAAACATTTATGCAAAATGATAGGTTATTCCTTCAAAACCCCAATGTGGAGTGCAGACAACTCTCCTTTGTTTCTTCCTTGTATGAGGCCCCACCTCATTAACACATTCAAAGACCATTCTACAATGTCTATACAGATTCAAACCTTACTCAAGACTTAAAGGCATATTGTGATAAATCGATCTTGCGGACAAGATCGATCTCCCTAGTACCAAAAGGTAATCTAGCAACAAACAACCAAATAAACCTATCTTTCTCTAAACATATACGATTTATAAAAGAATACTATAAAGGTGTTTAAAAACTTACCAAAGATTCAATGCTTGTTTGAAGTCGTTGTTGTCCCTCGTGCACTTGAAAGAGTTATCTTTGTAAACCTGCAGTCACAAACAAGCAAACATTAAATAGCACCTGAATAGTAAACATCATAAATCATGCTTATCATGGTGATCAAGGAATCCATGAAATAAACAGTTAACTAACAACTTATTGAGAAAAATGAATTCATTTGTATTAATTTTAAAAGAAGGAAAACCTTACAACCTTAGCCTTGATGTTGAACAGGCCTTCCCGAGGTCCGAAGCAGGAATCTCCTCTACTCTGATAAGCTCTGCACTCCTCCAACCGAGACAGATAGAGGTATGTGATCTCTCCTCACAAAAATCTCAGTTAAATGAGTCTGAATCCCAACAGCACTTAACCTCAAATAATCTAAAGCTTGAACTCCCCTTGAGGCTACCCAATGCCTCTTTTTATAGTGGAAAAGAGGAGGTTTCAATTCCAACTATGAAGGGATAGAATCCTCCTTCAAAGGGATAAGCTCCTCACATCAAGGGGTTAGCTCCATAAGGTAAGGGATACATGAACCTCAAAAGAGCGGTTTTGCCACCATAAGATTCTTTCTAGAGGCTTCTAGAATTTACTTAAAGTGAGATTTTTTGAGTTTACTTGCACCTTTTTAATCTTTACAGGGGTCCGCACCCATAACACAGAGAAAGTGCGTTCAGGTACGCAAGAGTCATGAACATTAGGTGCGGGACCGCAGGAAAGATACAGAGAAAGTGCGATACCAAAGTTAAGGATATTTTTAGGAACTTTTCTCTTATTTTCAAGGCTTTACATGAGGAACTGATATGTTAGACTTGCGAAGGAGGAAGTATGAGTGATAATGAGCTCATACACATAGCAGAATGTCGATGACAATTGTTAGTGCAACAAGGCCTCCTCCCACATTTGATCTCTATTAACCAGGGGTTTTTTGTGTTGGGTCATAAAAAAATTTACAATATTATTCTGATACAGGAATTTATAGACTCTAGTTGGAAAGGAGGAGATCAGGGAATGATAATAAAACTAGACACAACAAATTATTTCGATAGATTTTGACATAGTTTTGCTATGAAATTTATGAGAAAGATGGGATTTGATTCTAAATTTATAAGATGGATTACTTTATGCATATCCTCTCCTTGAATTACACCTCTTGTAAATGCTAGGGTTGTAGGTTTCTTCAAAGCCTCTAGGTTACTGTGTCAAGGTTTTACCCTCTCCCCTTTCCTCTATACTATAATGGGAGACTCTCTAAGCCGAAGATTGGAAGTTGACCAAAAGTCACAACATCTTCCGGGGATAAGATACAAAGAAGGAACCAAAAGCATAAACCATGGATATTTTGTTGATGATACTATATTTCTTTGGGGGAAACCCCTTGTGATCTCCAGAAGTTTCAAAGATAATTTGGAAAATTTCCAACTAGCTTTAGGAAGGGCCACAAATTACAAAAAAAATCAAGTATACATATGGAACATCTCGTCTTAAAAAGAAAAAAAAGATAGAATAGTTCTTGGGCTTCAATACTGTCAATGACTGGAAAGACTTCAACTATCTTTGGATACCCATATTCCTCAAAAGGGCAACTTCAAGTGCTTCGTAGAAGTTTCTCAACAAAATAAAGATGAAAATTGTAAAGTGGAGAGGGATCTGGTAAAATATTGTGGGAAGAACAATTTTGGTGAAATCAATGTTGTCCTCTCTCTTTATCTATCAATTACTCCATGCTATAAAATATGTCTCGTAAAATCTTGGAATTTATATTAGGAAATTCCTATGGGAAGGGGAATGGCAAGAAAAAATAAATCATCTTGTAAATTGGAAAATGATCAGATCACCCAAGTTGCACGGGGGGCTTGGAATCTGGACCATGCCTTAGCTAATATGGTAATGGGAGATAAAATATGGTGGATCATGGAAACAAGTTGATACAATTGGTGGGTTCAAGTCATTATAGCAAATTATATAATCCAACTTGATAACAAAGAAGAACAGATGCAGGCTTTTCATGGCTCTTCCATTTGGAGGCTCATGAAAGCATATTCACATCTTATCACGAAAAATATATGTAAACTCCTAGGGAATGGAGCCTCTATTAATATATGGAATGATAAAATTATTGATATTGCACCATTTGGGGAGGAACCCTCTTTCTCTCTTCTTTGGGATTATTTGACACAGTGGGGAGTAGAGCACTTGGCCCAAATATCTACCTAGATGCCTTTGGTAACTGGTCAGGCTGGAAGATGGAAAAAGTACCTGCTAATTTAATTCAATCGATAGATAACTTCATGGAAAAAATTGAGATTTTGTGCTCCTATAGCACTATCTTCAAAAGACACTTGGGGTGGAGGAATTATGCTTACACAGTCAAAGAAGACTATGAGCAGCTTTTTTTTTTATGCTTAAATCCCCCCAAAATCCTCTATTTGGAAAAATATATGGTCCCCCAATGCAATTCCCAAATTGAATTTTTTTAGTTGGCTACTAGCTCAAAATAAAATACTAACATCAGAAAATATCCAGAGAAGAGACTTCATCGGACCCTCCAAGTGTCCTCTATGTAAAACATCAGAAGAAAATATTCCCCACATTTTCCTTCATTGACATTAGTTCAATATGGTTTGATCGGTTTCTCTTGGTCCTATTTTGAGGAGGGCATGATGGGCTTCTAACCTCCTAATATTTTTTTACTCTTGCTCCAAGTTCTATGGGGGCTCACTTCATGCCAAAGCCTCTCTCAAGGTCCTCTGGTTGGCCCCGCCAAAATACATTTTCCGGCTTATTTGGCTGTCAAGAAATAAAACAATTTTTAAGTCGTCATGCCCACCAGCAAAGAATATTGCTCTAAAATCCCTTTCCTTGTGTTTTGAATTACATATACCTACCATGGAAAAATATTTGTACCCTGTTGAATCGGCATGGCTATCTCCATGGGCATTGCGTATGCGACCCTCTCCCTCAAATAATGTTCAGAGAAACAAACCCCTCTGGTTTCTATGCCCTTCTCAAGAGGGCCTTGTTGATTGGAATAAGTAAGGAGAATTCGGACTTCAATAAGAATAGTAGTAAATCAAATGGTAAATTAGAGATAAATTAGGACTTCATTTCCCCAAATCATGTTGTCTTCGGGGTTCTTTCCAATTTTTTGGAAACCCCCCTCCCTCTCCCTTTCCTTTCTACCTGCCTCGTCCCATACGATTTTCCCCCTTGCCGATACCCCTCCCCCCTCCCCCCCCTCTCGTCCCCTCATTTTCTACCTTCCTCCTAGACATCTCTCCATTCCTTACCCCTCCCCTCATCCCCCTAATCCTACCCCTCCCCTGGCACCCTCTTCCTCATCCCCCCATTACCTCTTCCCTCTTCCCTGTGCCACATAGCATATGGTTTAAATGGCACGTTAATGATAATTGGAGAAATTAGTGCATTATCGTTAATTCACTTGATGGCAGTAGTACAACATTGAGCAGGACACCTAGAGATTTGATTGGTATAAGTGTGGGAGTTCACAATCTGTTGCTCCAAAATTATGCCCTTCGTATGATCTTGATTACCAAATCCATGAGAGATCCCTGCAAGAATACACCTCAATTAATTTTGAAGAGAATGATCAGATGGCTCGCACGAGGGGCAGTTAATTCACTCCATAAGAGTGTCGTTTCAATCGGCGGGGAATTCATGGACAGGATTTGGGATCCTAGAGGTAAGAGGATACTCACTCGGCTCAGGGTTAATTATAAATTAAGTCCTAGAGAACATATTTCTAGTAGAAAAAATTTCTAGGCCCTATAGGTTGGTTGTTATAGGTCTCAGGGTTCTAGGTGGGACTTCTTGTGGGAAATTGGGATCACGACCTTCTAGATGGGGAGGATAGGGATAGTGTCTTTGTTATTCGGGAGGGATTTGAGAACTGAATCGGGATCTTCTTTGTCTTTGTTGTTGCTTCTATAAATAATTTTAGGTTTCCCCATAGATAATTTCCTCTGACTTTGGAACGAAATCTTGTCCCTAGTATGGAACTCTGCTCCTGAAGGGGATTTCAAGTTCTGGGGTGATTGTTTCTAGGATTTTTCATTTGATCTAGTGGGAAATTTGAAGAGGTATAAGAGAATTAAAGAGTTGGTTGGGTTTTTGGGATAATTGGGTTCAAAAACCTACTAGTTGGGCCCTAAGATTGTGGTAACTCCTGTCAGTTAGAATTGGAACGAGGTGAACTCTACTCTCTTTATAATTTGAGTTTTCTTTTCTGACGAAGGCAACATGGAACTTGAACACTGTATATTTTTTCGAAAGCATTTAGGTAGAGTGGTTTGCAGATCATAAAATAATTGGGTGGTTTTTCCCCCTTTGGCCACCTTTTCGCCGCACCTTTGCACTCCCTGTGAGAGGGATCATCTTGAATTAACAAAATGCTTGTCTAGGATGATGAAAATTTTCCAGATGTAGAAAGAGGAGGCCTACATGATGAGTGAGAGAAATTTCGAAAATAACCAGAAAATCCTCCAGATGTAGGATGAAATCCATGCATTGTGCAGTTAGATCGAGGATTTGATGTTCCAACTCACCAAGAAGACTTCCACCACTTATGATGAAACTTCTAGAATTTACCTCAACAAGCCTACGAACCCAAATGGTTAACTTACTACTAGTTTCTTATGTGAAACTGTAAGTGTATTTTGTTGCTCGAATAGTATTGTAAAGTCTATAGTAGTATCTCTACAAAATCTATGCTAAATTTTGTTTCGTGTTTAGAAACTGGGCTAGTTCAACCACTGAGAAAATCAGTATGCCCATTTATGGCAAGATTTTGAAATGTAATCATCTAACCTTACCGCGAACTAGGCGTGTATTAAGATAATATAAATATTATTTTTTGTTAAAAAAATAAAAAAATGTGTTTCCTGATAATATTTAAAACCATATGCTAAATAAATTCCCTCTATGTAAGATATGTATCTCCACTACGGTTAACTTCTTTGACCAATGTAGACACACCATACCATGATAACCTACCATTATTATCTTGTTTACATCTTTCATTCCATACCTTCATCCAGTCAAGATTGTTCACAATATATAAATATATTGCTTCCCACTCTCGACCGACTGTATTAAAATAGAAAATTAACATATATATAATTAGTTACCATGTTATACCTTCATAATAATTGATTATGCAGGAAGCCTAAAAATTAAATAAGTGTGATATACATAAAAACAAAAAATTTAAATGTGCTATAAATATCAACTATCTACTTACCTCTCTCTTTCCTCATTCTACCTTTCCCCAATAGGTGCCCCCCTTCAAATTTTCCATGGAGTTGACATCCCAAATGTGACCCAATACATTAATCTTTTTCCTATTGCAAGACTATATTGATGAATATAAATGATGGTTTGATATACCATACATCCATCCACCATAAAACCCTCAAGACATGCTCTTTGTCTGACCAAAGTCTTAAGTGATTTCAAGTGCCTCTCAACCATCCACATTGATCTTGTGTGTACAGGTCCACACTTTTCAATCTCCTAAACTTGGTGTATGAGGTAGTGTTACTGTGCATTCAAATTTTTTGAGGTAGTTACTTTTTCATTTCACACATTAGATGAGGAATTTGTTTCCTCCAATACTTTATATATTCTTTATCTATTTCTATAAATGAAAACCATCTAAAAATGAAGCAATAAAATCATAGGTTTCAACAAAAAAAGTATATAGTTGATGAAAGTAAAACACATGAAGTCAAAAATATGCGACACAACAACTTATTGAACAAATTACACTTTGCACATAAATCTCCACTTACCTCATGTATTTGCAAGATCATATATAACCTATTTGAAATTGTTGTGAAAGTTTTATGGGAGAGATCGAAGTAGAACACTTTGTATCAAAAATAATGGTCGAACATTATTTTTTCCCAAATTAGAATAAAAAACTTTCTCCAATGTGTAAATATATGCACCAAAATAAATACCTTAATGAACGTATGCTAGTCATCATTTTTTACCCCACCTAATTCACCTTTATTTTTTAGGATATTCTTTATGTTTGAATAAAATCCAGTTGGAAATTTAATATTTTCAATAACCTCTTTAACATCCTTTCTTTGTTTCTCTGTCAAAAACCATGGAAGGTCACTTATTTTTTGGTTGTGTGCATCACTATTTGAATGAGTCGCACTTTACAGTGCATGGTTGGCCTCCTTAATGTCATTACAAATCTTGAAATTTTTTTCTTTATCTCTCCTTCCATCTAAGATTCTCCATACATTCTCTATTACATTATTCCCAATGTGCATTGTATCAAACAAATAAACAATATCTAGGTACTCATAGTATGAGAGTCTATTGAATTGCTCGGGATGACTTTTCATTCCTCGTGGAACTGCCTTATTATTATTGATGACCTATAAAATGAATAATAGTTAAATATATTATAACAACAATATAATTTTTCAATTAGTACAGTGAAGAAAATTCCCTAAAAATATAAAATAATCCAAATATATCATGTATATTGATACATAGACAATTTTATCCATACCTTGAGAGACTCTATTATATTGCAACTTCCGTGCATGAGGTGTAATTCTTCGTGGTCTTAATCCAGACTCTTCTTTCCCATTGAAAATATGTTTTTTGGTACTTTGGTACCTATGGTTCTTATAAAGGGAGTGCCTATACTCATCAAACACCTCCTTTCCCAAGCTTCTTGAGCAACAAGATTTCATCTTAGGACCAAAAACTGGACAAGAAAATTTAGCCTTTGTTTGAATACCTGAAAAGATGGAATAATTTTTATATCAATTATATTAATTATGTGCAATGAATGTCGAACTATTTAAAAAACATACATGAAATATACTTCATAACATTAAACATTATTAAAGTGCAGGGTAACATTATAACATAACACAAAAATGTGTTAGACTTGGGGCATCGTGAATTGTCCATACAAGCATTAAATGGAATTAAAATTCCCTTTGTGCATCTATCGGTCTAGAGATATCATGCATAGTGACACCATTTCATAACTCCACTAATTCATCGATAAGAGGCTCGATATATACATTAATATATTTGACCTAGTACTTACCTAATTTATTGAACATACAATACAAAATTGCTACATATATGAGTAAATAAAAAAAATTATAAGCCATAATTATAAGGAATAATATAACATATTTGAGTAAACAAAAAAATATAGGACATAATTATGAAACAAGCAAGACAAATGAGATGTTATTGTGTTAAAAAAAAATATTTCTAAACAAATTAATACTTGGAAAAATCATTGTAAACACTATGTGCTACCTCCTTATTGACTTCCATGGAGGAATGTTATTGTTGATAACAAAAACAGGCCATGCCAACTAAGTAGATCTGGGCTCTCCAAATGGGTTGACACTGTCAACTACTAATGAAAGCCTAAGATTATGAGGTTATCTTTTAAACTCTGGCCACTTTTCCTCTATATTCCTAAATTCCAATCCATTTGTAGGCATTTTAAGAACACCATCTTCACTTATATTCGTTGCATGGTAATCCATAAGTTTTTTTATGCTTTTGCACATGAACAATTATCGTAGACGTGGAATTATGGGAATATAACAAGTAATCTTGTGGGGCACCTTTTTTGTTACTTTATTGGTTTGATATATACTCTCATCACATTTTGGTAATTTGCCTTTCAACACTTTTTCTTTATAAAAGAGAATACCATCATTACGACATGCATGAATAACTTGATACTCCATTCCAATATCTTGCATAATGGCATGTAAATCTTGGTATGTACGAGGTAAAACATTTGATGGTGGTAACAAAAGTTCACCTAATAATCTACAACATAAAAACAAAGTAGTATTGGTTAATTTACTAAAATATATTAATTGTACATATTGCATCCAAATGTTACAAATTAATTAAATGATGATCAACGTAATAACATTAAAAACAAAGGAAAAAATGATTGCTTTATCATGTATATAGTGTTAAATGTCACAAAATATATTACATACCTTTGGATTTGTTTCACACGTGTTTAGAGCGATTAATCATGGTTACTTTTTGCAAAATCATGAGGTATTAGAGCGAATTGTACTAGACAAGATTTGTCACAAATGTGTGTGTTAACAATTAGTGTGGATCAATAGTAATTTTAACACGCATTATTTTAAAATGAAAAACCCTAATAGCATTGTAACTACTTTATTCATGTATTCTCCTACCCTATCTACCCTAAGAGGCGAAAAACTCATTTTCAAGTATATGAGTACTTCCAATGAAGCCATGTGCGTAACAAAATGCTGATTATACTCACGCTTAGTTTTAAAGAATAGACTTGAAGACATACGAAAGAATGAGAAACCAGTTGCTTCAATTGATAAGGTACCAAGAGTTTCTGAATTCTGAGGAAATAAGATGGCTTAATGACTGCCTGAAACCAGGATTCAATGGAATCCACATATTTATGATTTTCCAACTGATGCAAGTCTTCCACAGTTTGATATTCACTCACTTGGAGGCAAAAATAATCTGGTGAAAGACAAAAGATAAATCCCTCAAGTTCAAGCTCAAATATTTGATTTTCAAATTGACAAGAATGGTTGAGACAAATTCTAGGGTTTTGAGTTTCAACAACATTCTTAGAACACGTTCCAATGAAATATTGCTCCTCTTGTGTTCTTTGAATTATATCTTCCCAGGATGAATTCTCTGTGGTAAGGGGGGAAGTTTCCAGATTCATTCCCTTTTCCAACATGGAAGATGTAGCATTTGTTCCAAAGGGGAATCAATGGAAAGAATAGGTGGTTCGAACTGTTGTGCAACCTAATGGTTTAGATTAGGCTTTATGATGTGGTTTGGGCTAGGGTTTTGGTCAATGATTGGACTAAGGTTTGGATTTGGATTGGGATTAGGTCTAGGGTTTGAGTTAAGGCTAGGGTTTGAATGAGGGCTAGGGTTAGGTTTTGGAATAGGGTTAGGGTATCGATTAGGGTTAGGTCTAGGGTTAGGATAAGGGCTAGGATATGGATTAAGGCTAGGTCTAGGGTATGGACTATGGTTAGGTCTATGATAAGGATAAGGGCTAGGGTAAGGTTGCACATGTGACTGGGACCATGGAGGAGGATAACTTAACGATGAATTTGAAAGAAATTGAGGTTGTTGTTGATGCTCATATGATTGAATTTTCATGGGATATTTCCCTAGATAGAAATATCCAAACGATTCTTGAGGCCATGGAGATATCTGTCTTGAGGATGAGGGCCAAGGCGAGGTCCACTACGGCCATGAAGTTGGATATTCAATTGGAGGAGGATCAAAAATTTTCCAAGGAATTCGAGGATTATAAACATGCTGAGGAACCTGCTCAGGAAAATAATCATTATTCCAAGTATCAAATGGTGTTTGGTTTTGAGTTATACCTAACAGTTGATTTGATTCCTTAATTGATTCCCTAAGTACCTTTCGTAATCGTGGCAGTGATGGGCAATGTTCGGTTGCATGACCATCCTCGCAAATTTCGCAAACTTTTAGATCGCTAAGTGGACACTTTCCAAGGTAGTGTTCATTTCGATAGTTGGCGCAAAGGATAAGCAGTGGTTCTTCGTCCTTCTCTTGTTCCTACAAATCATCCAATTTCGAAATCAAAGATTTAAATTTATGTTCAAGCAAGGTGTTAAATTTTTCACTTGTGAATTCTTCATCGGATGAGTTGTTCGTCTCTATAGCAGCATAAAAACTCCTCATTGAATGATTCCTCAAAATACCATCTTCTGGTCTTCAACGAGCAAACTGGTACATTCTGTCATCACATGGATTAGTACGCAAGGGTTCTTACAGTACCCCAAAAATGATATAACGTTGAAGATTGGATTCTGAAGATAAATGAATTTTAAAATCTTTGGATTGAAGCTCACCGCGCTTGCATGAAAAGAAAATGTCGAATCAAAGTACTATTTAGTCTATTAAAAGCAAAACAATTTTGAAATTAAATGTCTAAATCCTGCTTCTACTTCTACACATAAGCAAGAAAAGGAAATAAAAGTTCAAGAGATAAGCAAGATGGCCAGACTTTGGAGCAACCCCACAATAGTGGATGCATGGCTCTTCACTCAGATCATACCGTACACTCTCCACCCTCTCACGTCTTGCAATACCCTTGAAACTCTGTAAGAAAATTTTTACCTGAGCCAAAATACAACTCCCCGGCAACGACGCCAAAATGTTGGTCGGCTTAATTTTCAGATTAAACCTCTCAATATTAATTATCAATCCAGGGGTCATAAACGCGAGTTGTACTACGTATTGGCTCAGCTTAATGATCGGAGTATAAATATAATCCTTGTACTCCATAAACTATTGAACATCATGACCAAGATAATAACTTCAATGTTCCAAGTCGACTTGCATTTGTGTCTGAGAGAACATTATAATTGTAATAAATACAACTACAAGAAGTTGTATTGCCTTGAAAACATGAACAAATGAGTTTCTCTTCATAAGTGGCCACTCTTGGTCAAAACATGATTGAATAGATCCCATTTTCTAAGTGAGGATTTGTTTAAAGACATGACAACTTTGTGGCCTTTGGATTTTTCAAAATGTTTAGAAATTTCTTTTGTCAACTTCTGGCCAACATGAAACTGTTTGAATTTCTGAGAAAATTATTCTACTGAGATTTATCTATATAGCTTTCATTGTCCTCCAGGATGATGGTTTATGTTTATTTTATGAAAGGTTTAACAGCCATTTTGGAGTGAACTGAGATTTTCTTTAATCCCCAAGCATAACCAGAGTAGCAACATTCATAGAGACCGAATACGTTCACGTTCAGGAGTGGTTTTTAGTGGAATATTCCCCTGACGATAACTTCTTCACAAAGCCGAATTTTGCCAAACAGTTTCTGGGTTATAGGAAACTTGGTGCTATGAACACAACCCATGTCTTGGAATTTAGATATTTTTCTCCATTTGGTCGAAAATTGGATATTTTCATCTACAACAATTTAACTACCCAGCTGCTGCCTTTATGCATTTGGTGAATTCACACTTGAATGCATTCCTGCACTGAACCCTCCTGCAACCAAGAAGCAATTTATTAAAAACACTCATCAAATTAACTAATAACAAGAATAATAACTATCGTTTCTAAATTCCTCTAATAAACAACATAATGGATTAATAACGATTAAAAACACCAGGTACAAGTATGTATTTATTTGATAAAAATCGTAAAAGTTTGGAAAAAGATGCAGATCAACACCATCATTAGGGCATGCATGAATAACTTGATACTCCATTCCAATATCTTGCATAATGGCATGAAAATATTGGTATGTACGAGGTAAAACATTTGATGGTGGTAACAAAAGTTCACCTAATAATCTACAACATAGAAACAAAGTAGTATTGGTTAATTTACTAAAAAATATTAATTGTACATATTGCATCCAAATGTTACAAATTAATTAAATGATAATCAACGTACTAACATTAAAAACAACGGAAAAAATGATTGCTTTTTCATGTATATAGTACTAAATGTTACAAAATATATTACATACCTTTGGATTTGTGTCACACATGTGTTTGACAAACCACTCACCACCTTTAAGTTGATTAGCAACAATACAGTAGAGAGAAGAGATGTTTATGAGCCTTCATAAAGAGTTTTAGTTTCCCTACCAAGTACAAGTATATCAAAAGCACGGTCATCATATTGGTTTCCATCATCATCCATTCTAACATTATTAAATGTCTACTGGATCAATGTGTTTGTCCCATAGTCTTCAACTATGTTATCGACATCATTATCTTCTTCCATAAGATAATTAGCTTGATCCTCAATATTAGTCATTCCATGTTCTTGAATAGGAGCTTGTACTATAACCACCTCTTCCTCATCGATAAATTCCCTAGGGGGGGCATATTATACAATTACAATCAATAAAGTAATATTAGTATATATAGAAAATATTTAAATGTCAATATAACAATTGCTTCCAAATATACTATATAAGGAAAACAAAGACAACAAAGGCAAAGTGAAAGACAACTTAGGTGAGACCAAGAAAAAAAAACAAATCAATGATTATGTTTGTGAAATTTATCAAGATATTTAAGAATATGTTGAAAAAATATAAGAAATATGTTACTTTTCTTGACATGTAGGAAGTGAGACACTTTCTAAGATATATAGTCACAACCATAATAAAAAAACATATTGATCTTATTTTATATTCATCATTATAATGCCATATTCTTTCTTAAGTTCACTTAGAGACCATATTTTTTAGGAGGATGGGTGAGAAACCATGATCTTGGGTGAGAGCAAGAAACAAATACAACAAATCAATGTGATCATGAAGCTTGTGCAAGTTAGCAATATGTTTAAAGTTATGTTGAAAAAAATTAGGAACAATCAACATGTGTGAGTTCTAGGAATGTGTTTGACACATATTCTAATGACATGTAAGAGTGTTTAATGCAATTAAGTGCACCAGAACTAACTCTAGTGATTTGCAAAGGTGTGACACATATAGGGGTGAACATACTTAAAAGCGACACCTGCAATTGTATGAAGACATGAAAAAACACATGCATATGTCAACGACCTTGAAAGCGACGCATGCCAGAGCGATGATAACATGAAAACACAAGTTATTAAAGTGAAAGAAAGGCAAAACAAAATTCTTGAATTTGAAAGCGACACTTGTAAAAGTGAAATTGTGTAAAAGATGAGATTTGAGAAAACTCACCAAAATAGAAATACAAATGCAACCAAAATGAGGTAGGTGTTCAACAAAAGTGTGCATTGACTATTGACGTGAGTTGAACATCGCAAATGCACTGTCTTGTTGGATGGTTCTATGCTTGTTTAAGCTTGCATAAAGGAAGTAGGATTTTTTCTTTAGGCAAGTGGTAGGGAACCCCTAAATACATTTTTATATGAAACCATTTTTTACTAAGTCACGATGTCAAATATCTCTCCTTCTACACAAAATGGGGTACATTCTTTCTTTTTTACTACTTATTTGATTTTTCCAAAATGTCAAAAACTCACTCCTCTATACTTAGTGGTAAGTGAATTTTATAGAATAAAAACATTGTGCCTACTTCAAAGTACATTCAAAATGGAATGTTCTAACTTACATGAGTGATAATAAGTAAGATAAATTTGGAAAAAATTACCATTGATGATTTATCAAACATTTTATTAATCTACACTTTTTCTAAAACTATTATAGATTTGATATTACTTCAATTAGTTTTCTCACAATTTATAACAAATGAGAGCCTTTACTTATCACAAAAAGAGACTCTATATAGAGAATTATTCACTCTATATCACTTGAGCTTAAAAGGTCATTATCACCTAAAACATTTTGAAACACCAAGTGCAAGGCTTGTGTTCCATACTTTTTTCCTTAAAAAATGAGAAAGAATATGTTTTATGAGTGAAATAGATTGTGGTTAGGAACATAACATTTTAATAAATTGTGGTTTGTAAATTAAAATTTTTTAATAAATGAAGCAATTTACATTTTATATAATCATTTTCATAAAAAATGGTTTTTTATTAATTATCACCTTAACTAAATTAATAAAATGACTCCTTTTATCTTTATCCAATCATCTTTCTCTATAATAATTTTATTTGTAATCAAATTTTTATTTAATTAATTTTTTAATGATATTTATATTATTTTGTCTTATAAAATTTTATAACAATATATTGTATAATTATTTTCTTATTTCCTATAAAAATGTATTCACTATTTACAAATTTTAAATTATGTGCATAATATACTTCAAAAAATTATTAATAATGCTCCATAAAAACCCATGATTAACCTCTAAATCCTCTAGGTCCTAATTAACCCCATAAAATTACATTAACCCCCTAACACCTTAACCTCATTCCCTTAATCCCTTAAACCCATAACCCCTAACCCCAAAACCCTTACACAATAACCCCTTATCCCTAAGCCCATAAATTAATTAACCCCTAAATAAACCTAACCCCTTAATCAACCTTAACGAAAATAATTAAATAATATTTCTAGTCCACATCAAGATGACAACATAGGTCAAACACCTCCCAAGATATTATTATAAAATACATTTACAATAGAAATTCAATACACTTTACAATAAAAATACATACAATCTAAAATACAATGTACATATAAATATTTACAAAAAAAATTACAATATAAAGACATATAATGAATAACTTACAAATGGATGATATCCATGTCCGCCTTCAGCGTGTCCATAGTCTCTACAATGCTTTTTAGTTGATTTTATTTGAATTCTTCTTGGCCTCAAGCCCCTTCAATTTCTACAAGGGAAATAACATCTTAGATCCTCAAAATACCTCAATGTTGATCCCACGTATCCTTGGTCTCCTTGAGTAATGTTATGTGAATTTTTTTGCCACCAAACTTTCAGACCTAAAAATAAGCCTACAACCTTTCAAAACAATCGCAACTAATATATATAGCAAATATGTCAAATTTGTATGATGTACACGCCTATATATATTTATATTATAAGCATATAATATTATATTAATATTAATATATTATTGATCTTAATATTAATATATATTAATTATATATAAACAATATTATATATAATTATAGTATTAAAGTTATATTTATTTTAAATATTCAAACTCAACATAAATCAGTCTCATATTAGACGTTATCAGACGAAAAAATTCATTAATCGTGGAATTGAACATTGTGCAACAGTTAATTTCCATTTGTCGTATATTGGACAACACATTTTCATATTGGATAAAGCATCAGATATATGATAGTAAAAGAACTCTTGTCGGATATTCGATGACAATAGGGATTACAGGAAAAATGTTGGATAATCGACAAGAAAATATATTCCATGGATATTTGACAGTTAAATAAATCTTATTGGATATTAGAGGAGCATCGGGATTTTGGAAGAAAAAAATGCATTTAACTTGCAACACTTTTTCTGATTTTATCTGTTATGTTGGATTTTGCCTTCAAAATTTCTGCCCAAATGTAGTAGTGTGAAGATAAATCATACATCATCATCTCTTATCAACCTTACATCATGCTCAATTTATAAACATAGAAAAACCTACTTCGAAGCATCTTGAATTAGTGTAGATGGTTGAAAAGGAATCTTGAGATTCATAACCATTTTCCAACTACTTCCAATTATAGTCAATTCCCTTCGACCACTAGTTGGCCACCAATCTAATTCGACTATGCATGTATGCTCAACTACGATCCTTTCTACTACTCTAATGGATTATTGACTTTTGTTGATTACACAAATACCCATTGACTTTGAATGAGATAATTGTTCTTGACTTGACTTTCGACCTATCAACTCAATTGTTGAATTACTATCATTAGTCTGTTGTTCTCAACTACACTTTTTGAGGTTCATTCTTAGTCATCTTGCACGATTAGACCATCAACTGATTGAACTTTAGTCGATTGAGATCACCTGCATAGAGTATAACACCTCAACATGTATTTGAATGATATTAACTCATTAGAGAGATCTCGATGATAAAAAACAATGTTTTAGAATGTAAAATATTTTATCACATTAGTTGGAATGAAGTATAAAAATGAATATTTGTTTACATTAACAAGAATGAGGCATAAAAAATATATTTGATCGCATTAGTTGGAACAAGGAATAAAAATGTTGTTTAAGGCCTCTAATGCATTCAAAGATAAACTTTTACATAACTCTCAAACCTATAAGCAAGAATGGGATTAGTTGTACCTTTCTCATCCCATCAACACTTGGATCATGAAGATCCCTAATTAACAATTGACACAAAAGAAGAAAACATGTCATAAGGAAGATTTAAACTTGGTGGAGAGGATAAAATTCCTCTTCTCGACCATTCAAGTTAGAATTAATTGCCAATGTGTATTTGATCTTATATATTTATAAAATTCAATTTAAATATTAATGTGAAATAATATTCCTCTACTAGTAGTAGTAGTAGTAATTTAATTTTCAAGGTCATAGCCAAGCTAAATAGAAAACTAATGTTGAGATCCCCCATTTATGGGACAAGGGGAACCCTCTGTGTAATTATTTGATGATGATGATGATGATGATGATAATACATTATGGTCGAAAACAATAATAATGACAATAATAATCAATGTTTAGGATTTCAATATTTTTCATTGGTAATTTCTACAACTTCTATTATATATCAAATAAAATTACATGGCTGTCTCTCTTACTATCGTGGTCTACCATTTGGGAAACTAGAACAGCGGTGGAAAAGTAAATATTTGGACTAAAATTCAATCAAAGGGAAGCATTGGGTGTACCGCCATGTCGATTTTGGGACTTAGGTTGAGCGAAAAGGCGACGGTTAACACCACCACTGTGAGGTATGGCTGGAATAAAACTAGGAGTACACATCACCTGGGCATGCAAAAGAAGAATTTTAAATCAGCAGAGTAAAGGAGAACGAGGGGAGTAAAAAGCACAGTCCATCCTGAATTAAAAGGGAGGAGGAACCAATTGTCTACGACAAAACTGGAGCTGAGCGGAGTTATATTGGCACTCCAAATTTAGCCGAATCATCTAATAAAAGGAGATGTCATCTCATCCAAACCAGTGAATTGACAATTTTTAGAGGGAGAGGACCGATGGAAGCACGCAGCGATTGAAGAAGAAGAAGAAGAAGAAGAACCAGAAAGAAGAAGAGGAAGAACCAGAAGAAGAAGAGATAGAGACAAAGGGGAAAAGAAAAATATAAGAGATGGCCATAGAAGTCATAGAGATAGCAGAAAGTGGGCAAGACACAAACTCACAATCCAACGTCACATTCCCTCACTACAAAAAGATAACTTCCACCAGGGCTCCTTTGAGCGCAAAAAGAAAAAGGAAGACCTCTAGGTATTCCGGAGCTGACAAGAATTAGAGAAAGCCAAAAACTCCTCCCATAATCCCGATCATCATTGAAGAATCACCAAGGGGGGAGGAAAGCATTGAAGAAATATTTCTGAAGGAGCAGTTGTAGAAGGCACAAGCAGAGAATGTAGCACTACAGGAGCAATTGCAACAAAAAGAGGAGCAAGTAGCCACCATGGCGGACTTATGCATAGAATCCCTTCAGCACAGATTCCCCTCTGACTCATATGATGTGTACCTCAAAGAATAATGGCTTCTGTTTCAAATCAACACTCTAGCCTCCCATGGATCACTCCCTTTCCAAGATTGTAGGCAATTCATGAAGTTCTATAAGCAACCTACCTTTGCTTCTAGGGCTGACTAATGAAGAGGACACAGATGCACAAGATAGAGAATGGGGGAATGCATAAAAGAATGATGGATTTTACCCCCTTGGGAAAACTCCCACACTTCTTCCTCGGGAAATCACGGGGGATTGCAAAGATTTGAAGGAAATGAAGGAGGAGGATTAGTTTCTCAGAGGATGAGAAACCATTCAGTAGGGGTGTGATGATGAGCTCGATCATTAGACATATTTGGAGGGGTTAATAGTCACCTTTTTTCCTTCTTAGATCTTTTTTTCTTGCATTTTTATTATTATTTGGGTTTATGATGCTAGTATAGGTGGTGATTGAGGCTAACATACTCTGAGTGCCTAATATAAGCTCGAGTGCAGAAAATCATGATTTATTAAGCACTTTTATAAATATTTTATCACAGAGACTTGAAAGAGACAACAAGGATAAATTATAGAAGAATTTTACACCCTCAAAAGGCAGCTGAAGGATCCCAAATATCTCTCCAGCAATTCAAATTCCACAAGCAGCTAAAGGATCCCCAAGAATTCTCTCTATAAATTTGAATTCCAGAGGCAGTCGAGTCACTCAAAGAGGAGAGCACTCAATATTGGTCTACTTGGAGTCCAATGGACTCAATCACCATTTTTCTAGGGAGTTGTTGGTAGCTTCCGTGTAGAATAAATAGAGCAGAGCTAGAGCTAGGAAGAGTTAGTCTATTCTAGTCTCGATTCCATTCAGAAATATTGTTGTGAGCTATTAAGCTTTTTGTTTTATTCAAGGATAAATATTTCAGAGATGTATGCAGTTATTCATTTATAAAATGAGCAGATTGATTTCATTCGACTGATTTAAGTTTCAGAGGGCTAGGCTCGTGGGTTAGGACCCAATCCAAGTGCCTCAGCTTCTCTGTTGTTATTACCTTTTCCTTTCTGTCATTTAGCTAGTTTTGCCTCTGTTGTTTCAGTTAGAGCTTCTTCTGATAAGTTTCATTGTTATTTGGTTTTTGTGTTGCTGTAGTTTTAATTACTTATGCATAGTGAAATAGAGGAAAAACTCCAAATCTGTGGTCAAGACTCCCCCTACTCATCTCTGTCAATAGAGTTCGAGTAGGGCAGACCTTCCCACAGACCCAAAAACTACTTTTTGTTCGTTGTTTTATCACGCATTCTTTTCTGTTTTCCAGTGCATGAATCCAGAGGGTTGTTTGTCAGAATTAATGTCAACACCCCAGAGGAGCTTTGTGTCTTTTCCTGCTTCATCTTCCCTCTCCATCTTCACGACTTAAACGATATTTTTATGTCTCCATTCCCCCTCCTTTTTCTCTTGTTTAAATGTTGTGCCCGCCTTATGATTCATAAAAACACTTAGAACCATTCAGCCCGCCTTATTCCTACCTTTTTTTATTGGTGCCAGCTACTTTACCTTTTTAACGCTAATGTTTGAAAACCATCGAAAACCCGACCTCTACCTTCCTCCTCGAAATTCACGCTACCGTACGTCGCACTTTGCAAATCGCAACAATTAGCTTTTTCCTTCAACACTTACCACTTGTTCCTTGTGATTGCGATAGTGAGATCTCATCCCACTGTCGGTCCCACTGCCAAGTCACCATCACAAATCACACTTCACATCCTTTAGATCTTACCCTTAACAATTACCGCTCGTACTTGCGATTGCGATATTGCGACATCGCATATCGCAAATCACAGTGTTTCCCTTTTTTCTTTCACCGCCACATCATCCCCATCGCACATCGCAGCCAACGGAACTTGCCACATTGCAAATCACATCCTGGAGTTCTTATCTTATTGCACATTGCATCCCACAAATTTTTTCTTTTCCTTTCACTGCCATGTCATCCAAATCGCACATCGCAGCCCGCGGAACTTACCACATCGCATATCGCATCCCGTAGTTCTTATCTTATCGCACATCGCAGCCCACAACTTTTTCCTTTTCCTTTCACCGTCACGTCATCCCCATTGCAAATCGCCTCTCGAAACCTTTACTGCAGCGCACATCGCACTTCGCACATTTTATTTTATTCCTACTAAATCCTTACTGCTATCCATTTCGACTTGCAAAGTTGTGATTGTGACATCGTACATTGCAACTTTTACCTCCATCGCATTCCGCCACATCACTCTTGAGTTATTTCCACTCCAAAGCCCTTTCTCGCGCTATATTAAGGTTTTAAACCCCCTCTTTTCGCTTCTAAGCCTTTTTCAATTATCTCCGCTCCAAAGTCATTTCTCACGTTATAATCAATTTTTCTAAGGTTTTAACCCCCTCATTCTGCTTCCAAACCTCGTTTCATCTGTTGAACCTCCCATTAGCCTCTTTTAGCCCTTTTTCTTCCTCCAAGCTGCAAATTAACTCTTTTTAGTTAGAATTAAGTCATGGATAGCTTAGTTGCATGGATAGCTTAATTGCATGGATAGAAGCATGGTAGATAGATCATAGGATAAGCAGAGTGCATTTAGCCGTTTGTCCAAGTTAAGTGTGGTTTAGGATTAGTTTCCTTTCTGCTATTTGTTTTCTGCAAATTCAATTAGCTTCATTCTTGTCATTTCTTTCCAGCAATTTAGTTCAGTTTCTTTTCTGTCTTTTCCTTCCAACAATTTACTTTATAGTTGTTCTCATCATTTAAGAAATAATACCCTTTCGTAAAGCATAAGAGGATGACATGAACATAGTGCATCTAATGTGTATATAGCACTGTCACCTCAAAGTTTGTACGAACCCCAGGTTGATAAAGTAAAGTAGGGAAACCCCTAGGAGTTGCAACACTCTTGTTGCAATACCAAGGCTCACCACTCTGATTGCAAGGAATGGAAAATATTCACTGCAATTATCCACCTACAAGAATCATTGTGCATATCATCTGGAGCAGATCCATCCCCTTTCAGTTTTCCAAAACAAATGTTTAATAGTTCATCGTGTTTGCAGGTGCTCGAGGGAGGGAGCCTGGCGTGCAGATTTGGATGAAGCGATTTGGTGTGATTCGTTCCCACTGTTGCAGGTCGGTTGAACAAGGCCAATTTTCCAAGTCGGCGCACCAAGATAGTTGCATCGAAAGCGGTCGCTTCAGAAACGACGTGATAGGAGACCCTAGCAGACTCCATCTTCATCCAAATATCGAGAGAATCAATAATAAAAAAGGATATTGTATTATTTTCAACATCGTAGGAAATAGGAAAATAGAGTCATAATTGAAATAGGAACCCATTTTCCAACCATTAATCTCATCCTCGACTCCATGTGGTAGCCTCATACTAATATTGAGTGGAACTCTAAAATTCGCAATGATTCTCATGCTCACTAAGTAACATCTACATCCCCATATTCATCGTAGAAAACATAATGTACTTACACAAAAACACAATTCAAATATTCAAACATGTAACAGGCCAATGTAACATCCAATTATTCCTATAAATTTTAAATGTTTGGTAGGGCTATGGATTAGCTCAAATAGTTAAGTGTTGAAATCACACATAAGCGATTATGGGGTCAAGTCCCTAATTTGGTTACCACTATAAATATCATGGGCCTCACTCATTGTCCCCTCTGAGTTTGGTTGACAAAATTGAAATTGGCCAGTTTACACTGGATACCATCCTCAAAATGAAAGAAAGTGATTAGCGGGTTTCCTAAGATGTGCATTTTATCAACAAAAAAAAAAGAAAAAAAAAAGGGGGGGAATATTATGGACCACTTCATGTCCTCCTTCGTACAATGTTCATAATGTCTTCTGATGCACTCAATTCAAAACTCCAAACGTGTGATATTATTTTAAGGGGGAACCCTAATATTTCTTCCATATTTTTCTTCTCAAACCACTTAATAGATACATTTGGCACCCATAATTGAAGAAAAGTGAAGCAATTGACGCAAATTTTTTTTTTCTTAAAATAATGGTTAGTGTGATATGTGGATGGTAGGCATATGGCTAGTCCATCTCACAAACATGAATCATTTAAAGGATTAGTAATTTGTTGAAGCAGGGTTCCCTGAGGCACAAGTTCCAATGATCTTTTTTGTATGTTTGTATGTGCGCGCTGCGTAGATGTAGTCAAAGGGATTTTTGCCCCAATTTTGGATATATTTAAGCTTAAATGTAAACTATGGGCCTCAAACCATGGTTTAAGACCATAATATATGCGCGCTAGGCATATTATAAATAGATAGAGTTTGTCTAAGTCAAGTAGTTTTTTAGTAACAAGTGATATGTTATATTGATATTCTGATATTTGCGTCTGTACGGGTTTTTGGGTTGGGTAAAAGGCTTCTGCTAGCTATGTGCGCGAAGACCTAGTCATGGCTGTGTGCGGACTCCACTAGTTGTGTGCAAAAAGGGATTGTAAGGGTTTTGAAGGAAAGTTGATGTATTGACAGAATTGAAGGATTAATAGAAGGAACAATTTTGGTGGATTCTCTGTGTTATGTGTATATTTGTTGCTTATGCTTACTGTTTATACTTTGATGAGATCGCATTATCTCGTTACTCATTCTTGAATGCGCAGAGCTAATTGATATGTTTTTGCATGAATATTGACATCTGTTAAGTATTATATTGATTAGATCAAGATTTGGTTATAATTTATTATTTGCGATAAGTAAGACAAGTATTTTTGTGTATTATATTAATGATTGCACAAAGATATGTAGTTTTGTTATAAATTCATTGCGCACAATTGTGGAAGATAAATTAGGGTTTTTCCAAGGACCATTTCATTAAATTCTCTCTCAGGGTGTGGAAACCTGGTTCCAGCACCCCTCCATACTGCTTCGGGTGAGAATTTGGTTTACGCAAGCTGATCATTGCCGAAAGGGCCAGTAGTTGGAGGGTTTGTTGGTTTATCCATAAACTTTGAACCAGGGTCAGGACCCCTCAATCCAACAAATACTTCTGTTGCTAGGACCAGGATCATCATTTTGAGGGAGATTTGATGTTGTGGCATCCATCACGCAACGAATTACAACACTGGTTGGATAGAAAGATCCTTGAGTTTGCGCTGCGAGAGAATAAAAGTACTAAATTGTTTCACGAACAGTGGGTACAAAAGTATATTCATACTAAAGTGCATGAAATTTCTTATGTTCCTTTGTGCACGAACTGCAGGAGTGGTTGTCGCACTTGGCTGAAGTCCATCACTGCATAAAAGATGACGTAGTCACGGAGTGGGATCCTGAATTGATCGAGCAGGTAGAGAAATTTGTTAATAAGATCACTCGCACAATAGATCATTGGATCGATCGCCTTATGGGCGTATTTGTGACTGAATTTGATTTTGAGTAATTTGTGTCATATTCTAAAGCTGAAAGGAGGTTTTTGAAAGGTCCTAGAGGTAAGTTTCTATGCTCATTGAAATTATTACTCAAGATGTTATTGTTTGAAAAGGGATGCCTGTGTGAACATACTGCTTGAATGCATCAAAGAGGTTCAACTACACGCAGTGGAAGAATCTATTAAGAAGACTCTGGAGAGGTCCTGTATCGCTCTCTGAAGCCTAGATCTGATAGTGAACCTAAACAAGAAACTGCTAGCTCGAGTGACTCTAAAGAAGAAAGCTCGTCATATCAGAAGCCCTTGAATCCATTTCCTACTCCATCCACTCCACTTATGAGCTCGCATTGTCGATCATCTACCCTGTCACGTAGTCCATCTCCACCTCCACCCCCTCCTAAATTAGATATGGTTACATCCATGAAGTTACCTAATTTAAGAGGCATTGGTAATGAGGAAATTGATCACTTATGGTTTGTAATTGAGGCCTTATGGCAGGCGCGACAAGTAAACAATATTGATATTAGAAAAGCACAATTCGCTACTAAATTCCAAGATTTCACTCTAGACTGGTACATTAGGTATGTGCAATAAAACCCTAATGCTACTCTAGAAGAAATTAAAGCAGACCTAAAAGAGAAATTTAAGAAACCTAAGTCATACGTGCAGTTGGTGACGGAGATGAAGGATATCCGTCAAGAACCTAATGAATATGAATGGGAGGTTGATCAAATATTGAAGCACACCATCAGAGATGGTGGATTTGTGATTGATGATGCTCAACATAAATAATGGTTCATTTCTATGTTGCTCCCGCATCTCTACCAACCACTAGGTCAGCAAAAGATTGCTACGCATGCTGAGGTTGTAGAAGTTGCAATGAAACTAGAATCTACCCCTAATCCAGGTGGCTGCAAACACCCTCAGAAGATCAATAGGGCTCAAAAATGGTCAAAATTCAAAGTGGCCGATTTGCTCTCGAACCGGGTTCAAATTGAAGTAATCGTCGCCTTGATTCCAACGGTGCGAATGGATCTCCAATCCGAGCCTGTACGGAGAAGTTAAAGCAAGTCAATTTTTTTTTATCAAAGTTGGGCAGTTAGCTAGGTTTAAGTGTCCCACAAATTCACCGTTAACCAATAGAAAACCTAGCACCCGAAAGAAGGTGAAATTGTAGCCTCATTAAATATCCCAATAACCCTTTTGTTGGGAAAAATCAAGAACGACCATTATTGTTATAAAAACAAAAAAATATTAAAAGATAGGGGTGGCAGGCCATGACCCCCGCCACCCCCGTCAAACCATATTGCAACAAATATTAAAAATATATTTTGGGTCGATGGGCCATGACCCCATCAAACCCCACGATATATATATATATATATATATATATATATATATATATGTATGTATGTATGTATGTATGTATGTATGTATGTATGTATGTATGTATGTATGTAGCATACTTCTCCGTTGTCAAACTCGCGCCTTGAACCCTGCACCGTAAAGGGCCACAATTGGCCAGTGGGCAAGCCACTGCTGGTGGACCTGGCCCATGCCTCGGCATATGTTACCACCCTTAACTGCCGAATGCAGCGTGGGAAATGAGACCAGCGTGGGTCGAACCCACCTGGCCCACATGGCCGACCCCCGAGCAGGCGGTCCCAAAAAGCAAAACAAAATTCAAAACCAATGCAAAACAACACCAACATTTTGCCAAATGCAGAAGGTCAGCAGTGTTGGAACCCCCGACCTCTGCCTTAACAACGTTGCCCACAACCAACGCACCAAGGTGCCTCTTGGAAAACTTTGCCACATAAATCATATAAAAACCCTAACCGTAGATGCACCTAGGCAGAGGAGAGCGCAAAGTTCGAGACATATATATTTTTTTTTTTGCAAAGGAGTCACGAGCCATTGAGACAGTGGAACCATGCCCCAGGGAATCTTCAGGGCATCAAAAGATTCCTTGAGGCCCGAAACTTGCGAGAGCCAGTTTTCGACAGCCTTTATGTCGATTTTACACTTCTCGTAGCCAGGAATCCGATGGCGATGTCCGTTTCAGCAACAAAGCTTCCCATTTTTCTGCCATTTTCGAGATTGGAGTGATAGTGTTAGATTCTCAAGTGTGGACAGTCGATTCTATGCCCCTCAATGCCACAAGTTCGATGGTGGAATTAGATTCAGCAGCTGAGCATACACTTCTTCAGTTGACTTTAGGGTTTGAGGTATATGAAATTTGATCATGTGCCTCTTTTTGTTGTGAGATGTATTATGTGTCTAGATCCTTGCTTAATGCGTGTTGCAGGATCTTTGTTTTTTCTTTATGTAAGATTATCTCATGCTGATAAGAGGTCCATTGTGAATGAGATTTCATGTAGCGGAACGTTTCATGGAGAGACAAGCCACTCATTTTGAGGGAACATCTCCTTGTATGACAAAGAACATCATCCATGTACATCTTCCCATTTCCATCATTATATGAAGTGGCTTACCCCATTTTGACACCGAGGCAGGAGACGTAGCCCACACTGGGTGAACTCCATTATCAACGTCTCGTGTTCTTATGTTGTTGATGGTTGTATTTTTTCCTCTTCTTTACAACTTGCATATGTGTTATTTTATGCTCTTTTAAAAATTTTATTCTAACAACATCACAAAAGTAAAAGTTCATGGGTAAATTCGGTAGTTGACGGACCCGGATCAACCCCAACACCTATTACGCTGAGAAGTCAATAGATTTAGAGTCAGCTAGAAGCAATGCATCTAGAAAGTCAAAATCTGCATAAGGACAAAGGCAAGGACGTCTGCGCAGAGGTCTGGTGTATAAAGTGCAAAGCTTCTGGGCATCATAAAACCAGTGTCCTATTTTTAACAATGATTTGAATGCTGGAGACCCTAGTCCATTAAAGAGACGTGTATGGTGTACTATATGCCAGATTGCTAGACTACATGATACAGATTCGTGCCTGAGGGTTGGAAAATATCAGCTCGACCTACAACAACCATTTTGCAAGTTTTGTTCGTCACTAAGGCATGATGAGAATAATTTTTGGACCTACAATATGATGTTGGATAAAGCTAAGATCTATAGAATACAGGTTGAGCCTACATCACCAACATCCCCTTCTAGGAGCGAAGGATTCCAAGGCAGAGGAAAAGGCCGGGGAGGTGGATCAGTTGGTCGAGGAAGAGGACAAGCGATTTTCTATAAATGTGGTGATGTTAGTCATTATGAGCGCGATTAGTCAAATCCAGCAAGACAGATCTATAGGTACTATAAACAATTTGATCATGTTATAGAATATTGTCATGTCTTGATTGCAAACATGCAGGAAAATAAGACCCTAACGCAGAATTTGCAGATGGTTCACGTTGAGACTCGAGAGGAAGATCCTTGTGTGAATGTAGTTACCAAGAGTGGTGTAGCTACCAATGAAGATAAAGGAAAGCAACCTGCCACTGATGTGTGGATCTGAAAAGCACCTAAAACTAAAGAAGGCCTTAATCTTCAGCGCGTAAAGGAAGCCTTTATTGAAGCAAGGAAAGAATTCACGGAAGGAGATACTTCTACAGGTGGTAGGACACTGAACAAAACTAAAGGAGAAGAAGAGACTAAGACCTTCTTACAAGCATGCATAAAGTTGATGCGCAACAAAAAGGTTGTTGAAAATTTGCATGCATTGATATAAAATTGCGTAGAAAGGGAAAAACCTCTGGTAGAACAACACGCAGTCAAAAAAATCTATAAGAACAAGAAGAGAACGGGTAGAGGGATGCGTCTGACTGTGCAGATCGGTGCTTATGAAATGGACCAAGTCATTAGAGATTTGGGATCTGATACTAATGTTATACCTAAACAAACCTAGCAACGCATGGGAGAAATGAAGATGGAATGTTCCACTATCCAAGTGCCCATGGCTAACCAATAGAAGATCATTCCCTCGGGGAGATTGTCAAAAGTTGTGGTTAATATAGAAGGTGTTAAGGTGTTGGCAGATTTTGAAGTCATACAGATTGTAGATGATACCGATCCCTATTATGCACTGTTAAGATTGGATTGGGCCATTGACATGGATGGTGTTATCAGTCTGAAGAAAAGGAGAATGGAATTTGAGAATAATGGAGTTAGAGTCACCATTCCTCTGGATCTTGCATAAGGTCAAAGGTATACTGAACCAGTGCGTGCTGAGGACGAGATTGATCAAATCTATAAGCTAACTTTGCGCGAGGAAGATTGGATTAACCCAACAGCAGATGGGAATCTTAAATGGGAGAAGGATAGTTCTTGTTTTTTAGACTTTGATGAAGAACTAGAGAATTGGCAGAACCGACTGCATGAGGTTTCTGCTTTGCGATGTAATCATGTGACCCACGCTTTGTGTTGCATAACATTTGAGGTACATAATTTCCCACATTATGATGGCTCAAATGGTGTAAACACGTTCTTGGGAGAACTAGAAAGGTTCGTGCCCGAAGAACATCGGTTCCATGCTTTGGATCTTGGCTTGCGCGCTACTCCAGCAAGATGGTAGGAAACACATAAGGATAATATGGGATATTGGGAGGAATGAGCGCGGATGATGCAGTTACATTTTGAATCCCAGTAATTAAAGAAGAAGATTTATATTCTGGCAAAGAGGATCCGCATAGACATCTGGCCAAGTGGAATCATGTATGGGGCGTAGAACCGAAACCTGAATGGGTTCATATGCTTATTCATACATTGGGAAAGGTGCCAACTGAATGGTACTTGGAAACATAGCTGCGCAGATGCACTAGTGAATGGTTTGTGCTGATAGATAATTTTATTCTTACATTTAGCATTGAAAGTGAGTTTTATATCATTATTGAAGCTTTGATCATTAATGCACCGGTAAGGGAGACTATGCATTGCCGACACTTAGCACGCGCGCTCACAGGACCCTCCATCCCATCGAATTTCAGACAAATGCACTCCATGTTGAGCCTTGTGGGATACTATATAAAGCACATTCCCCAGTACAAATTGATAACTGCACCCATGACCAGATTACTCAGGCGAGGTGAGACATTCCGTTGGGATGATGAATGTCAGAAAAGTTTACAGTTACTAAGGCATATGACAGATACTATGCGATATGCTTTGAATTACCTGGTCAACAATTCTATGTTTGGGGGGGGGGGGTCTGTCAATGGTTATGCCTAACTTTGGATTATATGTGCAGTAAGGTGCAGCGGGGGCGCAGTATCTGCGCCAGGGGATTGACTGGTGCAAAGAGGTGTCGAAAACTAGCCATTGGAACAGTTAAACTAGATAAGACAAAATTATTATCGTTTTTAGGAGCATCCAAGTTGCATTTAATGAGGGGATTTTTCTAGATTTGGGACCATTTTTTTCAGTAATGGAACCTTATTAATGCCCAAGGAGTCGTTGCAGATGTGACACAATTATAAATATGACCCCTAGGATCGCAATAGTTCCCTTTGCGTTCTGAGAAATTTTTATGCTTTAAGCTCTGTTTTTGCTATTATCTTTGTTGCACCTATGTCCGAATTGGATCCCGTGTTTGAGGAATCATTGCACCAAGCGAGTTTAGGATACATAATTCAGAGCAGAATGACATCCACCAAACCAGGAGATGACCCTGTTGCGGAGGAGGTGCATGTGGTAGAGACCCTTGCGCCATCGAAGACAAAGAAGGGTCAAACATTGAGAATGCACAAATCCCTTAGAGAAAATACCCCTAGGCCTCGCATTCTATTAGAGAGAAGATGAAGAAACCCATGCCTGAACTCCCAGAGAATATTGAGGAAGGTGGTAACGATGTGGTAGAGGTATCCCCCTTATCGCAGCTACGTGGTTACATTGCACTGCGCAAACCTATAGTGAAAGTGATGACTGGATAAGGTGCACGCATGTATCCAAGTGCCCCTGATCCCAGAGAACATCCCAATGGAGGGGGATATGCTCGCAAAAATACCTCAGATATGATTCGATGACTAGGACATCGCATATGTTGAGAAGTTTCCGAAGCTCGCGCCAGAGCTCTATCTTGATCCAATTCCTTATGACAGAGGCCTGGTGTGCCTCAAATCGAAGAGATAAATGCTAGGTTTACACGAGGCAGGCCTCCTCAATCTGTTGTAGATCCCTCATTTTGGGCACAACCTCATTAATGATATCTGTGTGAGACAATTGTTAGCATTGGTGCATGATGATGTGCTCGGGTTGGGAGAGTGTATCCCAATTGATACAGAAATTATTCATAGAATCACAGGATTTCCAAACAAGGGGGTCGATGCTATGGCCGATTTTGGAGGAAAAGTGTAGGAGAAAGCCCTGGCGGATAAAAACAAGAAAAAGTATGATGTTACATGCAAATTATGGGGATTCGTGGTAGAGGAGATTAATGACCTGATTGTCCATTTTTGCACGATCCTCTTGGATTGCAAGATGATGCGCAAGTGTAGGCCAAAGGAAGTGTCTGCGAATATGATTGCGCTATCTGGGAGATGTGAAAAAGGATTCATATACAACTGGTGCACGTACTTGTGTACAAAGTTTCTTTAAAACGTGCGCGAAGTCCAAGAGGAGGGCAAGCACTTTTCAGTATGCTTGGCTCTTTTTGTCAATCACACTCATTGGGTTAAAAACCCCCGAATATACCTAGTTCCCTGGACTTGCTGAACCATTGTACGAAGCCACGCGCTACGTAACCCTCTGGAGCTCCTCTGACCCGGAGTGCACGAAAGAGAACAAGATATTTTGGTTTATGTACGATTCAAGCTTATACCAGACAATACAGTCGAAGCCGCGACTCTCTCCCACTCTTTATGAGCAATACAAGGTGGTAGCTGACTTTAAGGCTATATTCCACAATATCCACATCTGTGCGAAGGGCGTTGTGGAGGGCGTATGGTATGAGTTGCCCTACTTGGTGACTGAAGACGATATGATCAGAGTTACAACAGACTGGCTGCCTGCTTTGTTGACTCCACCAACATAGCCACGCACTCCAACAGGTAAATCAACAGAGAAGGCCACTGAAAATCCTACTGAAACAGTACCACCAACTGTCACTAACAAACCTGGTGAGAAGGAACCTACCCTGACAACAACGAGAGAAAACATTGACACCACAGTGCCATAAAAAAATGGCTTCGTGCCTAAAAAAAATAAAGCAGCAACATCAAAAGGCACAAAGTGCGGTGCGTAGCCTACGGTTGGGTCGTGAAAGAAGCAGAAGGGGTCTAAGAAAATAGGACACGAGGTCCTGACACTTACAGAGGACGATTTCAATGAGATTGAAAATACAGTGACCATTGCGCAAGAGGATTGAGGGACAGACATGGAGGTCCAATATAAATCTGCATTGGAGATTGTACAGGTTGGATTACAAGAATTAAAAGTGAAAGCGAGCCAGATCCACGTGAGCATGATTAAAGCGAGTCGGATAAATGCACATGTTACCAATGCACAACCTTTGGACGTAGCCTTACCATCATTCGGGGATGGGAACTTTGTTCATATCCCCTTGCCAGTAATCCAAATGGATGCAAGCCAGCGCATTCAATTTACTGGTACATGTGATGTTCATATTAACCTTGTCATTTTGCCTGTAGGAAAACTCCATCTACTACACTGTTATTACTGATGAACTCCAATACCGAGAACTCAGATGTTGTGCAGGTAAATCCCCTCTACGGACAGAGGCGATCCCTTTAGCCCTAGGGTGGGTCTAGCAACAAGGGAACATGCTAATCCTTCAACTCCTAGTTTATGAATGAAACTGAGTTGGGATAGATGACCTACCTTTGATCCAATGCAGTTTTCGTAACTCGTGGCAGCGATCTTCTGATCTTCGTCTTCACACGTCGCGGTCCTTCAGCGGTAATATCTGTGTACCTGAACAAGGATCAAAGAACGATGACAACATACAAAAACATATTTGCATTCATAACTATTCGATTGGTCAAGGAGAATCAAACGTATTGCATAGGATTAAACATATCAAACGTGAGGCCATAACTCCCTACCAGCACCGACCCAAACTCATGTGTTTTTGAGAGTCTGTTCCAGGAATGGTCAACAGAGGAAATGTTATTCTCATGGCAATGGATGCAATGACACTTTTTGCAAGGTATGACAATACACAGAGGTCACTGAAAATGGTCCTGCAATGTGCGGGATGGGGATTGCAGGGATGGTGACAAAATGTTGTGTAACAGATGCCCCCTAAAGCATGAGGTTCGAGAGAGAGGGAGGAGTGAAATGATTTATGAGAACGTGTTCAAACCAAACACCGCCGTCGAAAGACCTACAAGTACAAGTACAACTGATATTTCTTATACATGAATATGTGGCATGGGCGCATTCGACAACGTTGAAAGATCTGTTTTAAGTCTTTAAGATGATTGCTTCATTTCTTAGAATATACAGTTATATCATCCAAGTAAATTACCACTGATTTGTTAACTAATCCCTTGAAAGCGATGTCCATGGCTCTCTGAAATGTAGCACCAGCATTGATTGGACCAAAAGGCATATTTTGATATGCATAAGTGCCCCATTTGGTTCTGAATGTGGTTTTCAATTGATCATCAGGATGAACCAATACTTGGTTATAGCCAGAGAAACCATCTAAGAAAGACATTAATTCTGATCCTGCAACTGCCTGCAATATTTGCTCCATAGGAGGCAAAGGAAAATTATCTTTTTGGCAAGCTTTGTTAAGATTTCGAAAGTCAATGCAAATTCTAATGTCTCCGTTCTTCTTTCTAACAGGAACCATATTGGAAACCCATTTAGAATGTCGAACGGGAAAAATAATCTTGGCTTTCAATAACTTATTGAGTTCAGATTTGATTTGATTTTCTAGATTGGGATGGATCTTTCTCAGCTTTTGTTGGATAGGTTTTTCATCATTTATCATTGGGATAGTATGTTGGATGATAGAAGTGTCATAAGTTTTGAGTTCATCGTAGTTCCAAGCAAAGACACTTTTGTATTGTTTCAAAAGATGAACATACGCTAATTTTTCTTCAGGAGCTAGACCGAGGCCTAGGTTGATATTCTGTGGTTTGGTATCAGTTCCTAGATTTACTAATTCATAATTCAAAGTTGAACTTTGCAATTTTGAATTGGTAGATCTTTTGAATCGATCTTTCAAATCATAAAGGTCTTCTAACTTGACTACTGACTTTGGCATAGCATTATTAGTGCTATCTTGTTGCAATTGTCTGTCATGTTGGTCTTCATCAATTATCTGATTGGTGTAAGATCCTTCAGATGTGAGGAAACTTACAATATCAGGATCATCGTTGAAAATCCTCCAATTGGTAATGTTATCAGGAATCGAGGGTCTAAAGATTAATTCGATTGAAAATCGATCAGGGCTATAGTCTTCTGAAGGAATGAGCTTGGAAGCTACATTAGCTAGGAGGTCTGCACTAGCATTCTGGATTCTGGGAATTGATGAAATATTAAATGCTATAAAGTGTTCAGTCAGATCTTGAACTAAAGATTGATAATGCTTCAAATGACCTGATAAACAATGTATAGTATTACGTACCTGTTTGATTACAATTTCAGAATCTCCGAAAACTTGTAAATATTTGATGTCTAATATGATTGCCTTGTATAATCCTTGGACTAAAGCCTCGTATTCTGCGGTATTATTGGTGAAATCAAACTCGAGTATGAAAGTTAGCATAATTTTGTTTCCCTCTGGACTAACCAACATGCATCCTGCTCCTGCTCCTTCATTAGACTTAGAACCATCAAAAAATAACTTCCAAAATAAAGATTTATTTACAAGAGTATCTACAAAATTAATGCATTTAGAACTATCTGTTTGAGAAAAAATTTCTATTTGAGATAAAACAGAATGTTCTAAGTAAGGTGAAGTATGAGCATTGAAATTTCCTAAGAAAGAATCAACTGAATAATTGCCAATGATATTATTGTTGTATGCAACCGGTTCATTTTCTCCTTCCAATTCTATTACTATATACTTTTGATGTTTTTCACGCTCAACCTTTATCTGATTTGGTTTACCATTATAAGGGAGCCACATGTGCGACCAATTAGTTTTAAAGTATCCATGAAGTTTTTCTGACCAATCTCTACTAAGAATTAAGCCATAAAATTCTGGAATATCTGCAACTAAAATATCGATAACTTAACATACCTTTGGATTAGATGACAGTCTTATGGTAACCTGATTTAATTCATCGATCACTTCAACTTGTGATCGATCTAGCTGGACTATGCGCACAACAGATTTTTGTGGTTGAATGTTCAACTTTGCACATATTGATTTTGGTAGAATATTAGATGAAGCTCCAGAATCCACTAAACAATTATGCAAATTTTTATTGAAAACTTCATAAGTAAGAAGAAATGGAGGAGTATGAGATCTTGACCTTCCTCCAATTAAAGCGATATTTTCTAGATCAACTTTGCTAATCGCATTAGTTGGAGGTCTTCCCATCTCGTTGGAAGCTTGAGAGATTACAGGATCGGGCAAAGGTTTTTCTGGTACAACATGTAATTCTTTCAAAAGTACCTTTTGCTGGTGTTTTAACTTGCTCAATTCATAAAAAGTGATGTTAGCCCTAGTCTTCTTCATATCTTCTATGATATTATACTCCATTTCATCCGAAACAATCAGTGTTTTTGATGGAGTTGATGAATCTGTTTGGACTGGGCTAGTTTGAGTTGCTTTGGATGTCGTTTTCTTGGCTGCAACTTTATCCTTAGTCATTGAGCTTGCGCTCTTTGGCTTAGGAGTAGGTTGAGGAGGATCAAGTTGATTTCTACTTTGAGTGCTAACCGGGGATGCTTCTTGATCTTCCTCATCTGGGAGGATGAAATCCCACATACCTTGTACTTCTACAACTTCTTCTTCATCAGTAGTTTCTTCAGTAGCAATCTCCTCCTCTTCTTCTTCTGATTCAACATTAGTAATAGCATTTGGTGGCTTTGAATCAGTTGAAGGGTTTCTTCTGAAAGGCTTGAAAGGCTTTTTAGAAGATGTTTCTGCCACTTGTTTCTTAATGTCAACCATTTCATTGGACATGGTTTTCAAAACTTTCTGCAATCCTTCTAAATCAAATGGATCTTTTGGTTGTTTTTTCTTGGGATCTTCCTTAAAAGTAACCTTCTTGGATTTTTGTTCTTCTATCGCATTTTTCTTTTCTAAATAAATGATACGTTTCTCTACCGTTATTGCTTCCTTCATATTATCTGCTAAAGTTGTTTTGTTAGCCCTATCAACGAAGATTGCTATGTTTGATGGTAAAGCTGAGATGTACCATTCACTTCGCACTTCTTCACTAGGCTTGGAAGCAGTAGGAATTTTATTTAACAATTTATTGAAACGTGAATTAAAATCCTTGATAGGCTCTTTTGACTCAGCTCTAAGATTAGATAGGTCATTGATCAATGTCGCTGTAGACCTGTCATCACCAAACTTAGTCAAAAATTGATCTTGGAAGATATCCCAACTAGTGATAGATCCAGATGGTAATGAGAAATACCATGATCTGACTGCTCCTTGAAGAGTATAGGAAAAAATTCGGACAACAGCATCTTCATTAATAACTCCATTGAGATTTATGGACAACATAAAGTTATTTATATGCTCTTCTGCTAGCATGCCTGCTTCAGGATTAAGCTTAGGCAGCCATTTTTCAGGATGGGCTGGTAATTGACTCAAGGGTGCAGGCATTAAGACTGCCCCTAGATTATTCCATGGAGAGGCCATCGCTGAACTACTAACAAAGGAAAGTGAAGAATATGATCTTTGTGGTTGGGAAGATGAGGGTATTACGATTACAGATGTTTGAGAAGGAGATGTGGAAGTTCCAGTGGACTGACGGACAATAATCTGAAGTGGAGGGGTGGATGGTTGACTTCGTGGTGAAGAGGTTGAGATGGATGATGATGATGAAAGAGTCTCACTATCAGACCCTTTAGGTGATTTCCTTGCTCTTTTTCTTGTAGGTAAAGGTAACTCAGTTGGCTGAATGCCAAGCTTTTCACTCTGTAATCTGGTGAGAGGATGAGCAGGGTTATATTGCGAAGTCACACTGCCTTGAGATTTATCAGATCTTTGAGGTGATATTGAAAATCGCTGAAGTTTATGAATCAAAGATTCAACTTCAGGAGGTTCAATAGCATATTCTTCTGAAAAGTCAAGGTTTGTAGCATTGTTTGTTCTTCTTTCGACTTCTAGCTCTAGATTTAAAATTTCTGAGTGCAATGGAGAAGTCGGGGGAGATGGTGAGGGTGATTTACTCTCAGAATGGTATTTAGATTTAGATTTACTTGCCATTCATAGTTCGTGGCCCTCCTTCTAGTGCCAAATATGTTGAAGCCCCGAAAATCGAGTCTTACAACAAGGGGGATACCCACCCGGTCCGGACCTTGGTTAGCAGCTCCTTTTCCGTTTGGTGTAGTGGGTCCGACTGGGGATAATGGGACCAGTTTCCCAATATGTGTGTGTGTGTGTGTTTGAGAATTGATATTTCCTTTCTAAAAAGTTCCTAAGTGAAATGATTTTATTCTATTTCTAATCTAATAACATGCAAATTATATTCTAATTAAACAGAAATATCTAGTTCTAAACTAACCCGGGATATAATCTTTCTATTATGTGATCTAAAATGATTTCAAATAAAAATTGGTAATAAAGATCATTCAACTGTTATAAGAAAATAATTCAATAAAGATAAACCACTTTGTATAAAAAGTTAGACGAAACAGTAGTGAAAAACGTATCACATAATAAGCTATTCATACATTAAGCATAAATAAATAGTTATCACCGTACAAAAGTGCCAAATGATAACTCAAACATTCAAGCGTTAATACATAAACAACTAAACATAAATATCACTTTAACACAGAGGCAGAAATAGTTAAGAGATAAAAGTACCATTTATAACTAGTTCTACTCATGAGCTTCAAGCAATAATGACTTATCTCTTCTTAATCCAACATCCACTAAGAGTAAAAAAGTGCAACATCAGTAGTAGATATTAAATGCAGATATCAATAAATCATGTTCCATTCATTCATCAAAACCTCCTCGGAGGGTGCAAAAGTGCATGTTCTGAGGACAAGTTTTTGACAAATTTCAGGACCTTTCTCTAAATGCATGAGAAGGGTTTAAATACTACTAACTAAATCTAAAAATAATTAATTACAAAAATGTAGGATACGGTTTAAATGACCGTCCTCTTTTTAGGCAAAAATAAAGCAACACTAATACTAAATCTAAAATTAAAACTCAACAACTAACTAATTGTGAATTTGTTCTTTGGAATTGCAGGCATTCAACATTGATTTGAGAAGAATAGGCTGGCCGAATTCAAACTTTAACTGTCCTGTGAAAATGGAATCGGCAAGAGCTGGCGCCATATTCTCGGAAGAATTAATGATGCACTTGAGTGATACATTGGCTGTATGGTTTTACCAGACATGCCCAGTAAGAATCCCAATTTAACTTTGTTAATCCTTTAATCAATTCTGCCTTTTCTTGGGATTTCTGTTTCCAGTCTGTCTGCAGTTGTTGTGCTTTAATATTGCTGTGAGAGCTCTTTAGACTGGGCAGTATCCCTTACTGACCCTTCACTTTTAGAGTGTTTAGAGGTTTCTCTTCCAGACTTTGACTTAGACCTGTTTGTATCTGAACTTCTACTGATACTGATACTAGGAGTTGGTTCCCTTATGGGTTCCAAGCGTAATTTATCCAAAGGGATAGTATTTAACCTCCTTTCTCTGTACATTTTAAATTCTTGAAACTCTGCTGGAGGAAACCGTATTTGAGCCGAATGTAGAATATCTTTAAATGTGCCTTTTTCTTGGAACATGTCATCAAAAATATCATCTTCTTTAGAAAATACTCTTACCTTGACTGCAGTAGTGAAATTTTTAGCAATATCATAGGGGTTGAATGATCTTCTTGGAAAATTGAAGAAATGTAAACATGTAATGTTGTTTACTTCTTTAAATGCATGACCAACATCAAATAATGAAAATGCCCCACAGGCCACAGGAAATTGTGGCCAGATGGCCTTCTTTTTATCCTTCAAATCTTTAGTCAAACCTCCTTCTCTGCAGGTTTGATAAGCAATTTCTCGAGCCATGAGTTTATCAGGAACATACAAAGGTAAAACATGAGGAGAAGCAAAACTTCCAAAAACCCTAACATATGTAAATAATTATTCTCCAAACCATCTTGCGACAGGGAGAATATCTACTTCTGCTTCAGGAGAAAATCTTGGAGTGTCCTTATCATACATCATTCTGTACAGGGGGAACATGATGCCATGGAAAATCTTGTAAAAATAGGGAATGAAATATGAATCCCATAATTCTTTGTGATAAACATGAATGGGTAGGGAATCTTGGATTGTCCATTTCCAACCCATTAAAGGAAACTTAGAAACATAACAGATTGAATCCATTACATAAGCAGATAATTAATAAGGGGGGATAAATTCTCTGAGAGACAGTCCGTTTAGACCGGTAATTCAAAATAGCCATGGCTAAGTTGTGAGATAATATCTTAGCCCAATCCATGATAGTAGCATTAAAAGCAACATTCAATAACGGAAGCCATTCAGGTGAAAACTTATTAATGTCTGGCTTTCCAAAAAATCGACAGAGCATAGCAGCAGCAAAGCAATACGGAGAAGTGAGAGAACTAGTACTATACATACCGTGTTTATCTTTCTTCAATGGTTTGTCTCTCCTGGACCAGTCCTTGGTGCATTCTGCCAGGTTTTCATTTTCTTTAGCAAACTTCTCCATGAACTGTTTGTTATAAGTTGCCTGTGGCTCCGGCAAATGATACATAAGCTTCAAATCTTGTGGAGTGAATGAGCCAATAAGCTCTTGACCCTGAGTCTTAAACTGTCTGTTCATAATATCAGTGCTATCCAGCACCCATTTAACCATATCTTTGTATGGAAGAATTCTAGGTCTCGCTGCTATTCGGTGCAAGAATGAACAAGCTAGCTCTGTAAGAGATGCTTCAGAAGACCCATGTGATCCCGCAGTAGCCGTAACTTCCATTACTCTTGGGTTCTCTTCTTCAAGAAGATTATACATGCCCTCCCAAGTAGTGATACCAGTGTCTCTGTTACAGTCGGTGTCTGTGTATAAGGACATCATCTCTTTATCTTCTGAACTTGGAGCCTTGTCTTTCTTTCCCATTTTATTCTGAATACTGCCTTGTATAGTTCTAAGCTCTTTGCTCCTGTAGTTCATGAATTAAGTGAGAATAATGATAGAAAAAGGTGACGGGAAAGTTTTAAATGCTGAAGACGTATGAAATATACTACCTTACATGAAATAACTCTTCAATCAGAACGAAACCATTTTTCATTAATGAATGACAATCAATTCATTAATTTAACATTAAAGCGTATAATGGGGTCTCGATTTATGGAAAGATTTTCTTCGTGTAATGAGCCTTTAACAATCTGCGATAAGGAGATTTGTGATTTGCTTCGCAAAATCGCAAAATCGCAATATCGCAGATCGCAATCTCGTGGAATCAAATAGCGCAATTATTGTAATATCGCGAAATCGCTATATCGCAATATCGCAAGATCGCAAGACATAATATATGACAAACATCCGTTAGCATATTTTCTGCGATATGAGATTTGCGATATATATTATTGCTCATCGGTTATTTGAAGTTTTCATCGTAAGATATAACATTCTAAGCATGCGATGCGATGAATGTTCCTTTAGCGCATAGTTTCATATCACAATTTTTTAGAATTCCGCTTATAAAGAGGTGTTCATTTACCTTTTTGCGATGCGATATTCCTCAAAGAATGATTCAATTCTAAGCTATCATAAAACTTAAGTTTTTTTATATTTTTCAAGGAATTTTCTCCTAAGTTTATGATAGTAAGTTTTATTGAAAAAGGAAAACAATCACTAATTGATTTTTTGAATTTTTTGAATAAGGGTCTCCACTTATTTAGTATTACCACTAATACTAAATAAGAAGGGGGAAGGGGGGTTTTTGCTTCGTCACAACAAGTTGCTCACAGTGAACGCCACAAAGGCATCCCTTGCCTACATCAAAAAAAGTAATAACAAGTGCTCACCTAGCCACTTGTTTTCTTCCACAATCATTATGTGAGATAGAAGCATGAAAGTACAATGTGGTGTCAATGGTGCACACCAAAAATCATGTGGCTTCCCCCACAAACCACCAATAAAATAGCCAATCTCAATGCTGCAAGTGGCTTCAAGTACATCATCATATAATATGCAAGAATGGATAATCCTCCTTGGTACAACATGTTTCTCATATAAAGTAAAGAAGTACAAAACATAATGTGAAATTATACCTTCTCCACCATGCACTTGGGACCTTGAGCTGAAATAGCTCAACTGGGAATTCTCCCTCACCTCCAAAGAGTAGGGAAGTGGCTATGACATCCTCTCTATCACCATTCGGGCTATGAATCTATCCATATGCTGAAATATATCATGTTGGATGCCCTCCCAAATGAAATCCTCTTCCAAAGAAAGATATGCATCAAAGTGCATGGAAAGGAAGTTCTCATGTGCTGCATGTATCAGCTTCTCCTTAAGCTCAGAAGCTCTAGTCAAGAAGACTCTACCATAAGAATAGATGACCACATCATCCACCCTATATCTATCATCTCCATTCGGGTCATCAAGAATCATGCAAGCACCAATATCCTTGGAGTACTCTACCATAATTTGAGACCTCCAATATGGATCAATCCTCCCAAGAGACAGCAATGATGATCTGAAATGTGAAGCTCTCCACATGCTATTGTATTCTCCTTTGACATCCCTCATGCCAAATTCATCCTCCAAAGTGCTGCCATGCCCATCATACAGCTTCTCATTCTCAAATAGAAGTGGTGACTTTTGGAAGTTGTCCTCCCATGAGAAGCTACCAACCAAAAAGAACCCCCTAATCTTGGCCAATGTAAGCATGAGTGGCCTCCATATACTCCAATGTATGGAGGCTTCCTTCCTCAAATGAAGTACCCTTTTTTTCTCCAAATCTATGGAACATCTCCCTTGCACCATGAAGGTGCCATCCTCCATCACTGCAGGAACTTTTTTCAGCACAGTATATGTAGTGAGAGTGGGTAATGCTGAAAATGGGAGAATGTCTCCCTCCTCCTTGAGTCTATCCCAAAATCTCTGCGCTATACTAGACCCCTCCATAGTATCCACCCTTCCAAGATCTAAGAGTGGTGCTATCCAATGTGAAGCACTCCTCATCATCTCCTGATCTGGTGGTATCCCTGGTAGAATGCCTCCATGTAATGAGACATCAATGACAAGATTAGATTGTACATATGGATGGACAACCTTGTCCCTACCCTTACAGCGTAAATCAGTCTGCCTCTTCTTTTCATTAACCCTCTAAAATATATAGGGGTGTGTGCTTCTCATCAAGTGATGCTAACCTTCCTCCCTACCTTCCCCTTCTATCTGCAATGCTTCACAATCATGTTGTTCATTGATTGTGCCTTGACCTCCATATGTGAGATCCTGAGGAATTTCTTGAAATGATACAAGAATTCCTCCTGTTGGAGCATGTGCTCCTCCTTCCTCTGCATGAGGGATTAGATATGCTCTAGATGTGACAAAGTCGTTGCCCCCATCCTTCTCTTCCTCTTCAATATTAATGGGATTCATATGCTCAATAAGAGGATCCTCTTTTGAAAAAGGAACCTTCATGCCCTCTTGTCTAAATATGAGAGACAGATATCTTGCCTCTAGCAAGGGGTTATGCAAGATGTGATCTTTTTCAACAGTTTTCTGAAATGGATTTGAGTTTATAGGCCCTTCCATCCCATGCAAAAGTTTTGTTGGTCTTGGTTTGTTTGGTTTCACCAAGAATGTTCTAGAATGTTTGCCATCAAACCTCTCCACTAATATCTTATTTAACTTTGCATAAGATGAAATATTTTCATTTCTCAATGAAAAATACTCAAATATCCACCAAGCATAGACCTTACCTTCAAAATGCAGCGCTCCAACATTGATGGCTTCATCTTCAGAAAATCACTATTGTTGCAAATAGGTGTGTAGCTCCTCCACCCAAGATTTGGCTGAACATGTTGGTGATCCACCAAAAATAGATATAGAAAATGTATCCATGTCATGCTGCCTACTCCTCTACACCTTGATCTTGCAAAAATCTTGGAAAGTGATATGGTCTCTAAACTTCTTAGCTTGAGACTCATATTCTTGCAGAAAATCACTAAGAGTTTCTCTCCTTGGCATTTCCTCTTCTTTCAACTCTCTCATGGTAGATCTATGCATTTGACTGAACTGTGCATAATAGGGTGTAGCTGCATGCTCAAACCTATCATGTCCCAATCTAGATTTGGCTCTAGATCCAAACTCCTCTGGAGATTCCACCTCCCTTCTCATTTTCTTGAGATATTATTTAATTCTCTGTATAGATTTAGGAAGAAGATTTGCATGCCTCTCCTCCTTCCTTCCCCCACATAATGGAGCCTTCTCTTTTCTATGCATCTCTTCTTCTCCTTCTTCTCTTGATAACATAATGGCTGAGATCCACAGGCCGAGCCAAGATTATACTCTCATAGCATTGTAATATCCCAAATGGCGAATGCAGCAATACATGAACACAAAACCAGAGTAGAAGTGACAAATTATCTCATAAAACGTGTATAGAACACATAGCCATCATATTATGATTACAATAGAAAAATTATGTCTTCATACATTGTCTCTGAGTGAGGGAAAGCAACAATATGGACCATAAAAACATTATTTCTAGAAAATTACGATGTAAAAAGGGTAAATAACACTCAGATCCCTTAGAATATGTATTATTTCCTTCACATATAAAATGGGATAAAAAACAAATCCCTTTTTCTAAGTTAAACAGATCTCCCAGCCTCCAAATGGCCTAAAAACACCCAAACCCCATCACTTAGACTATGCAGAATTTATGAAGCACACGATAGTGTTATTCTGTGAGGGTTTATTAAAAATTATGATATAAAACCATATAAATATATTTTTATTTAATAATATTCTAAGAAAATGGAGATTTGACCTCCTTAATACATTATAGAAATAACCCGACAAGGGTTTCTTGAAAGCTTGAGTACAAAAGAGTAGATCTGAACATTCAGATATGAAATAACACAGTATTACTGCAAAATTACATACATATGGATGAAAAATAAAATAGATGGATGAGAATCCCTTCTTCTAGCTTTCCGGGAGAAGGGTTGGCCCTTTCCCTACGAAACTAGCTCAAGAACAAGGGAAGAACCCCATCACAACTCGTGAAAATGACACGGGGTCCCCGCAAGGGATCACAGGAGATGAGAATAATTTGGCCAAGTTCCAAGACATGAAGTAGAAACACAAATCCTCCTAGTCGATCTCCTCAAGAGAAGGAAATCTCCTCTACCGAGAAACAGACTGGAAGTGGTGTTATCAATCCTCCATCGCAACACCGCAACACAAAGACTATTCTCCTCTTTTTGCGTAAATAATGTTGGAGCTGAAGAGCAAGGTTGCCTAAACCTATGTGAAGTCCACTAGTGAACACTTCCAGTGCCACTAAGGGAAGAGGTGGGATTCCGGCTTGGGAACACCCAGTGCTAAACATCACAGTAACCCTGCTAAATAGCAAGAGGAAGCAATTGTCTAAGCAGACCAATATCGAAAATGATAATATCAAACATGATCTCAATTGGCTGCCATCCTCTTCCTTAAGTAGAATGTGAGATTTCATGTCCTTGGCCCCACTTAATTAGGTCACTTCCTTCATGAGGTTCACCTCCATCCAAAACTACGTTATTCTCTAATTAATCTCCACTCCTCAACAACACTGTTGAATTGATCAAAGTTGAATGAATCAACATGATCCAAAACCTGTTCACACATGGAGGAGATTTATTTCGCTTCTATAAGGTATCCTTTCACACTTGAAGTGTTTTTATTTATGCTCAAGAGACTTATGGGCCTCCCCACCCATTTATTTACCGACCTAGTGATAAAACCAACTATAATATTTCATTTAGCTGAAGGCTAAAATTTTGGAATGTTACAATGTCGTTGGATATAGATCTTTATGATAAGACCTTATGGCCTTCCCTTGAACTTTTCAAGGGGGCACCCTTCCATGTTCCCTTGTTGACTTAGGGCCAAAATTGACAAGCCAATATTAAAACTTCTTCAACTATCAAATTGGTGGGGCCTCATACCTCTTATTTAACCCCTTAATGAGACATTATTTCTCCAAAGAGACTGTTGGGGATTTCCCATTGCAAATCACAGGTTGGGATGTCATAGGACCTATTACCCCACTTTCTATATGATTTTTTAGAGGATAATTTTAAATTTTGATTGACATATCAACCCTTATGATTCTTGTGACATTAATAATTTTCCAACTAAGATATACGAATGCCTATATAATTTGTTTGTTGACACTTTGCCTTGGCCATCTAGAACACTAGGTGTAGGAAGATGTTGCTTTAGCGGTCACTTTAACTTGATATATATGATCCATGTATATATCTCTAATGTGTATTTTGTTTTTTATTGTGATCACTTAAAGACTCTATTCTAACTCTTAAATGTTTTGGCCAGAAATTCTATGCTAAATTGTTCTATGGTGTTTCATAATTTTACTCATAAAAATGTGTCGTCTTGATAGTTTAAATATATAAATGGTGGTTTGAGTAATTACTACACATCATATATTATTATACCCTTATTTCCCTTGGTAAAATTTTATCCCACATAATTTCATAGCATATTCATTCATTTTAGTCATGATTTCCAACCCTATGATTCCCACTATGTAAACCACTCTGTTTCCAATCTTATCACTGTGTTTTCATGTCAGGTTTTTGATCTTAATGATAGAAGTTGTGCGAATGGGGTTGGTTCGGTTTCAAACTACAATTTAAAAAATACACATGGTTGCGTTAGATGCAGGTGAAGGAAAAGGTCAAGGGATCTTTGTCCATTTCTTTTAGATTGAGCGGGAGTCGTTTTTTAGCGGGAGAGGGAGAAGTTTATTTTATCCATTTCTTGTAGATTGAGCGATGCCCTCTCCCTAACTCCCTTTCCTTCTTCTCCTTTCTGGTGTCATTACTTCCTGCACAGGTCTGTAAACATCCTCCCTGCCTACTCTGCCATCACTCTGTCTTGCAACCTCCACACCCACCTTTAATTCATGAAATATCAATCTCGCATTCAATCCCTGATCCTGTCGCGTCGATAGAGTGATGAAAGGCAATCCTACACTCATTCCCTCCATTAGAAAGTCGCAACCACAATGCGTCAAAAAAGGTTCGGTGGAAGGATGTGATAAAATCTCCTTCTTTGGTGCCCACCCCTTCAATACCAACCCTTTGTCCCCAATCTAATCTTCGAAACCCACAGGAAATGAAATCGAACCCTTGCCAGAGCTAGATACACGCAAAACAAAGATAAATGGTTGCCCACTCACTTTCAATCCGAGAGCCACCTCTTGGATTTCAGTGTTCAACAGATTGCATTGGCTGCCAAATGAAGCATACACAATAGAAGAATTCACCTGCCTTCCAAGCCATTTCAAGCACTCGGAGTCTAGAGGCCCGTCATTTGATTGCAGAAGCGGACCGACGAGAATGACCGGTTTCCCAGTGACCCGCTGGAAATATTCGATGAACTTCCCTTCAAACTCGTAGCACGATTTTACTGCAACAAATTTTATAGATCTTGCATTGAAATATCAGCTACTGCAACAAATTCTACATATCAAATGGAGTTTTGGGGTGTGGAAGTAAAACGTGGGGAGGTTCAAAACTGTGATCCTGGAGATGGTAAATATATCCACTTATCGAAGACAACCCTAGGTGAGATTCAAAATGCAAATCGTCTTCTGAGATTCAAAATATTTAAATATCTAATATGAGTAAAGTGATTTTAATTCACTTAGTAGATCAGCGGAGGAAATACATCAAGTGCAGTTGTTAAGGCCACTATAGCTACAAGGAGTGGAGGTGCACGAACTATAACTGTGCTAGTATTGTAATTTCACACACTGGTTGCTGGTCTCTACTCAAAGGAGGCCTTAAGCTAGATATTTCTCCAAAATCGGCCACATTATACTTTGAGGCAAATTGTATAAACAAGGGATTTCTATACTTTGAAGCATTTCTTGGATGGATGAATTTTATACGTACCCTATTTGAATTTTCAGACATTAACTGTCATGATAATGGAGAAGTATTTATATTTTGCAGAGCCCAGATAACGGAATTGAAATCTAGCTGGATAGCATATCCCTTCAGCCATTCAGTGTAAACCAGTGGCAATGGAAACATGAAACAATTATTGAAAAGGTAACTATTTAATAGGCTACCCCAACTCAGCTAATGTGAAGACCTGAATTATTGCTATATTTATTCTTGGATTGTAAGCTCTGGATATATTGAGGAACCTGATAAACATGAGTGATAGTCTAAGTGAATTCAAACAATTCACTTTACTTAGATCTTTAGTTCTGAAGATGAAAGTGAGGAGGATAAGAACCAAAAGACACCCAAGGTCGAGCATTCTAGGAAGAAAAAACCTTTACCAAATTCCTATGCTAATTCTCTAATAAGAAATGAAATAATTATCTGTAAAAGTGAAATGTTAATGTGGAAACCAACAATTCCTTTAAAAGGTTCTGTCAAACTGTCTAGTTTCCATAAATAGAAACCAACTATATCCTTCACAATATATAGTGTAATCTCAATAGCGTAATCTCAAAAAGAAACTTATCAAGATGTCTCAAAGAAACTTATCAATACATGTGGATGGATAAAGAGAACATGAGCTCAATCATCTTGATGCCAACAATCAATTAAGACTTAGGTTCATAGTCTTGCAGTCACCATAGTAACTGAATTACGACCACCAATATTCATATATCTCCTAAGGTAAGGAGACAAGTTGCGACTACTAGCTCAATGAGTAAGAATTACAATGGTCTTAGTCATCTTGGTCAAGTGACAACTATCTTGGATGTACAAAAAAAATTTATTAAGAAAGAATTGCAACAAACATATTAATTTAGTAAATCATACATTGTCCAAAATATTATACAGTATTTAAAATTTCCAACTATTATTCAGCATACTAATGGAGTGAACCACCTCTTAACATCAGTTTTTTTATTTAAGATGCACTAGAAATAGGCAATAAGTAGCACCAGTTCATTTTTTTGGAAAATTTGCAGAGACCTTCACAATAATGATACTTGAATTCACATTAAAAAAAAGGCCCACTTACTAGCTCATATGAGCCTTTATGAACACATGAATATTTGGTTTCTTTTCCATCTACCATAGTAACCAAGAAGCTCTAGTAACCATAGATTCCAAAATCCTAGAACTCCAAAATGTCAATTATTTATTACTGGTAGTTTGGTGATTTAGAAAAATGCATAATGCTATAACATTTTGTTGTCATTTCCTTAAATTGTGGTCTCATTTGGCCAGATTTTCAGTTCCTGGATGAAGCTACTACAGCTAATGCGTACTTGAAATCCACAAACCCTAGTTTTTTATAATTCATTTTCATATCTACATCCATTATTTCTGCAAGCCATTCAATTATTGAGCCTAATCATCCGATATATTATCTAGATAGGTGAGTAACTCTGCCAATCATTTATACAAAGCCTTTAGAAGGTATTCCTATCTAATGCAATATAATGAACATGCCCAACTTGTGCTATGAGTTAACTACTTTGTATGCCTTTAGTTGTGGTGCCTATTTCAGAAACAATTTAAGTTTCACAAAATTTTCTTCCAACACATCAACTCAGAAAAACAAACATCTTCCATAGTTTGTTGCAGTACTCAAAACTAGGAATGTAGCACAAGATACCTCAAAGGTATGGACTTATAATGGCTACCATATTAATGGAATAGACCACCTATTTCTACCTGATTCTATTTAAGACACGGGAAATGGACAAGAAAATGGTGGTGCAAAGTTTCCAACCATCATGAGGGTGATATTAAAAAAAAATGAACAAAGATATTTTAAGAAGGGAAACCAAGTATTATGAGCCTTTACTGACATGCATTTTGGTATTCTACATCAGCTACGTTAGACACAAAAATTCACAACATGATTATGTGACTTGTTACGATACTAAAGTGAAGTAGTCGTTACCAATCCCAGAACACCAAAATGCATGTATTTTACCAAAATTTTGCTTTCATTAACCTTAATATAGCTCCTTATTTTTCTTAGGATGGAGTGGTCACTTGGGTTCTAAAGTCCACTAGAGCTTTTTACTGGAATTAATTTATGCACTGTTGATTTAAAGCAGGTGAACTTAGTGACCCTGACCAAGTTATCCCTCTTTATGGAGTATCTGATAGGTTTTCTTACTCCATGAACCAATCCCCAAGCCTTTTGAAGGCACTCTTCTCTACATGAAATATATCGAATATGCCAACATGTCCCAGAATTGGTTACCCTGACAAAGTTACCCTTCTTTCTAGAGTATCTGACAGGTTTTCTCACTTTGTTAATCAATCCCTAATCCTTTTGAAGAAACTTGTCTCTAATGCAATATATTGAATGTCAACATGTCCCAGAATTAGTTCATTTTTTTGTATGCCTCAACTGTGGCTCATGTTCACAGGACATTGATTGCTTCAGATTTGGTGTATGACATCTCAGCATGGTTAGGCCAATTCTCAGCGTAGTTATATAATTCTGTAATCCTGATGACATGCATATTTATCTAGTGACTGTCATTCTTTTCTGCTCCAACATAGTTGAATAATGCAAGAAAATCAACAGCTTTTAGTGTAGGTCATCCATTATTGTTTGTTGTTGTTGTTGTCAAAATATCTCTTATATTTACGAAAAATTATTTACAAACACTAAATCAAAAGGTGGAGGTGTAAATACAATGGAGCTTATATCAGTATCCTATTATATAAGACTAGAAAAGCTAAAATAAATTTTGTATAGGTTACCGAATATAAATATTGAGCATCTCTTATCAATAATTCACACTCAATTAATAGCTAGTCATGTACTTCATTACAACACATGGAACAAAAAGTTGAATATAAATGGAACAAAAAGTAGATAGATAACTAATTTTTTGCTCAAAAAGAAATTACACTTAATCTTCCTAGGGAAAACATAGTAGAGACTCCCAATCACTGCCAAATCCCAATGAAGGAAGAGTGGATTATGTTATCACTCAGATTGAACCTCAGGCTCAAAGAGGCAATCCCAAGGTAACCTCAAACCACGCATAGCCAAGTAGCTAGCCCTACTAGACCAAGAGAGGGTTCTCTCCGTATAGATCATAGTCAATATGACTGAGGAATAAATATTTTAAGCTAGGTATAGTAGCTTAGGGTTTTGGTTTTGATTTTGTAGAGTTTGCTGGATGAGGAGGAGTCAAACAGTTAGGGCAAGGAAATTAGGTCAAAATTTGCAGGGGTTCCAAGGGGCAAGGTAGGTAGAAGGTTTTGACATTAAAATATTATTATGGTGAGGTGAAGAGACTGGTGAGGAGCTAGGGAAAGCATATAGAATGTATTTTCCCTAAACTGAGGAGAATGAACACATTATACTAAATTTCTCAAAACAGAGCATAAATAAATATGGATTCTGCCTTTCAAACTTGAAATCTAGTATATTATAGACATGAAATGGTTTATGAATTAACAATACATTCAAACAAATTGATAACGGAGAGGAAACTATGTCTAAAACTCATACCACATGGATCCCAAAGAAATAGCTACAAACTTCTATTAATGTCCAGGCCAAACTGATATACAAAATGTCTCTTGAGATGCCAAAGCTCCAAGTGAGTCCAATCATTACAATGACTGAGAAAATAAATTAAATAGACCTCAAAACCACTTTTCCTAGCCTCAAGGAGTCGAATCCATGAGATAGGGATCAGTTTCACCTACTCCCAAACAAGAATCTGAAGACTAGGAAAACTCAACAATTTGCCTCTAAAAGAGAGGAAACTGATTCATTTGACCTCTAGAGGACTTATCCAATGTATCTATCCTAGATGAAAGTAAAAAAATTACATTTCCATTCACCATGACCATTTACATCAGTGATTTTCTTCATTTTCCCAAGGAAAAAGTCAAAAAGTCAAAAAATGTTGAAGTTGGTGAAAATGACAATTTCCTAGCAAAAGGGCAGTGCCATGACAGAAAAAAGGACTTGTTTTGTAAGCCACTATTGGAGACCTTCCCCTTGTCCAAATCAGCTCCATGATAGCTCATTGGAAATATCTCTGCATCTAGTTTCTAAATATGTTTCCAATTTCCAAAATGGTGCCCATCTGCCCTGTCAAAACGGAGTTCTCCCAAGAATGGTATTAGCGAAGCGTGAAGGTGAAAAAAGAGGCAGAAACATGAAAATTAGGAGGTTTTTTGTACTTTTGAGGGACCAGTTCTCCTCCAAATATTCTAAAATTTTTTGAGGTAGATTTAATCATCATTATTAACATGAGGATGCTGACCATTTTCCATTTGGATGCTCCAATAGAAAGTGTGTTTTTGGCAAGTTGGGTATTAGCACAGTGCCCAAATATTAGCGCAACGTCGATGCATCACTGTTTTGCAAAACACTTTTGGAGACCTTCCCGGTGTCCAAATTGGGCCCAAGATAGCTATTTGGCGAGATATTGAAGTCTAATTTCCAAATATAACTTTTTTTTTCTGACTGGAGTTTATTTAACCTATCGACAGTTGATTTTCCCAAGACTAGTCAAAACGTGTTGAATGAGGGTGCAAAAATGCAGAGTGCTGGTGCATGCAAGTTTTGGAGGCCTTCCTCAACTAAAAACTGAGCTCATGATATCTCATTGGAAATATCTCTCTATATTTTTATCAATTTACTCATCAATAAAGTAATTTGGACACTCCATCTAGGAGAAAACTTGAGTTTGCCAAGGTCACTCCAGAAATGCAACAAACCTCATGTAGCACCTGTATTTTTACAATTTCTCAAAAACCATGATACCTATGTAAAATTTGAAGGAGGTTTTTCTTACTTGGAATAGTATGGACAAAAACCTCTCTCACGTTTGTCAAATTCATCTATGTTTGGTCGGAAACATAGTTTGAAGCGAAACTGTCCCTGTGTGTGGCAAATAATTTGTCCCTTAGAACGATTTCTTGAAAAATGATGGAGGTATGATGTTTATGAGTTGGGATGGCTTCATACCTGCTACAATGACCTCCCTTATTCCTCCTCTACTCATATGTCTCTGATTCCATAGCAAACCCTAGCTCAGTAGGAAAGGAAATTAGGGTTTGGTGTAAGAAAAAAAAGGGATTTTAGGACTGCCTTGTAGAGGGAGGGGAATGAAGGGGTTAGGGGTTGTATAAATTCTTGGGGAAATTTTGGGGGATAGGGATAGATGTTAGAGAGGAGGGGAAAGTGTAATTTCAAGGATTGAGTGAGGGGAAGGGGTCCAAAAGGGAAAAACGCATTCCTAGTCTCGAAAAGTGTCAAATTGTGGTAATAGGCTAGGGTTTGTGGGAAAATGATGATTTTGAGGGATATGAGTGATGGAAAGTGTTTAGGAAGGTATATTAATGATAGGGGAAAGTGTAAGAGAATCAGGATACAAGTCTTGTTGATTATTTAACCATGAAAGTCATGAGACCAAGAAAAATGCCCTCAAAACCCTAAGAGAGGGAAATGAGCTTTCCAAGCACAACTTAGAGAAAAATATGGTAAACACAAAGCCACTTACTTGGAAATTATAGTTTATAACCTGAAATTTTTGAATACGTTTGACTATTACTACTCCTTAAAAAGATGAATTTGATGGTGAAATGACCAATTTTCATGATTTTGACACTATGACCTAATGGGACTGCTTTTTGACCTAACTTTTGAATGAGACTTTGAATTTTGAGTTTAAAGACTTCCAAGTGAATAGAGCATTTCCATAGATGTTATTATGCTCAAGGAGACATGAGAATGAGTCAGCAATATGATCTTCTGAGTGAGAAGGAAGCTTATTTGACTGGGACAACCACTAGTGGAACAATTTTATATCATGAACTAATGGAATGATGAAAAATTTATCTAGAATGGGACACCTAAGATGTGCATGCAAATATGTTTTGATCCATGGTGGAAGTATGCAAATACTAACACTAACATTGGCTCCATCTGGTGATGGTAGCTCCTTGGAGGTGCCAAGAACACCATAGACCAAGTGCCTATTTCATTGGGCAATGGAGTCAATAGCTAAAAACCAAACTAAATACTGAAAGAAACTTGACACAATAAACTGACTCAAAACTCACTCAAGACTGACTGAAACAAAACTTGAAAATTGAACTTACCCTACTTATTGATGGCAGTACATCACCAAGACTTGAGGGCTTCAAATCGTAATTAAAACCACCAGCCTGCTGAAGACATATATACAATCATGTGAAGTGATCCTTCCAGTGTAACTAATCCAGGAGATGGCTACTTACTGAAGTTCTACTCTCACTATCCTTGAGCAGGAAAAATGATGTACATGTAGGAAACTCACAATAAAAATTGAAATCAAGACTTATGCTGACAAACGAGACAACATTCATCTTCTCCAGTGCTTGCAAAAGACTATCAAAGGGATCATGAAAATCAAGAAAATTTACCTCTCGCTGATCTGGAATGAACAAGGTAGATTTTTCTCTTGAATCTGATCTCTTTTCATTATGTACCTCAGCAAGAGTGTGTTCCTGGTCTTCAAAAAAAATCTGAACAAGTAGGTGAGCAGATTTTTTCTTGAAAAAAAAAATCAAATCATGAGACATGGGAAGAAAAATTTGAATGACAGTCCTCAATGCTCTGGTCCTCTGCAATTTGAATATATTGTTGACGATATTCATTTCACATGGCAACCAGATTGTCATGTTTTTTATCACACTCATCAATCATAAGAGGAAAAACTTCATATTTTTCTTGAAACCCAAAACTGACATTTCTATCATCTACCACAGATTCATCCAAAGAACATTTTTCACTTACTTGAACAAAGATTTCATCTTCATAAAGGGAATGGATTACCTCCTCGTGAAGACTTTGTCTGTTGGGCTGATAACACTTAGGTCTATAACTTTTTTTTCTTCATTCAAGGTGACTTCAACAATAGAGCTCTCCTTCATGGGATCTGGAATAACATACTCTTCATCATCACAATTTGAATCTAGATCTAGATAAGCCAGCTTGACTTTACCACAATCTGAGATTGGAACCTCATTTTCCTGCGTACCATCTTTTGCTACAATCAGATCTGAAATAAGACCTTTTCTTCCATCATTTTCAACTGTACAAAGATCTTCAGCTTGCTGCAAAATTTCCTGAGCATCTTGATAAGTATCCTCTAAGATTTATTTATGCTGCTGAAATGGAATTTCATACAGGGCTTCCATGATCTCATCATCCATGAATTCATCATCTCCATAAAAATCCTCAAGATTTTCAATAAAACTATCAACATGTTTACAGTAGTTCTGAACTAATATTAAGGATGGACAAGATTATTTATACCTTTCAAAGAATATGGTATGAAAATCCTTTAAACAGTAAATACAAGCAGGCAAAAAACTTTCATAGCTTCATCTTCCACAGTGACCATGAATATCTTCATCAAGCAGTCTTCAGGAAAATCAATCTTTAATCTACGCACATGCATGTGAAATCTCACCAAATGAAGAGCAACATCATTACCTTTCACATTTTTGAACACAGGAAAATTCCTTTGCCAGTCTACCTTAGGCGTTTTATTTGGGAAACCTGGAATGTGATCTCAGCTCATGGGAGCATACCTTCTTGCAACAATTTCCATCTTGAAAATGCTTGAAGCTACTGATCTTTATGCAGTAGAGTCGCCATGAAATGTTAATTTTCTGCTTCTTTCAGTGAATGGAGTCGCCAGGAGAATGGTTTAGCCTTCATATATGTCCAACTATTTTTTACCATCAACAATTAGATCTAAATCTTTGTCATTCTTTCCTAGGGAAGATCTAATCTTATTTTTTCTTCCCCAGTATGGTCGCCAAAAATTTTATCACTCAGATTGAACCTTAGGCTGAGAGAGGCAATCCCGAGGTAACCTCAAACCACGCTTAGCCAAGTAGCTAGCCCTACTAAGCTAGAAGAGGGCTCTCTCCATATAGATCATTGTCAATATTACTGAGGAATAAATATTTTAGGCTAGGTATAGTAGCTCAGGGTTTTGATTTTGATTTTGTAGAGTTTGCTGGATCAGGAGGAGTCAAACAGTTAGGGAAAGGAAATTAGGTCAAAATTTGTAGGGGTTCCAAGGGGCAAGGTAGGTAGAAGGTTTTGACATTAAACGATGAATATGGTGAGGTGAAGAGACTGGTGAAGAGCTATGGAAAGCATCTGGAATGTATTTTCCCTAAACTGAGGAGAATGAACACATTATACTAAATTTCCAAAAACAAAGCATAAATAAATATGGATTTTGCCTTTCAAACTTGAAATCTATTATATTATAGACATGAAAAGGTTTATGAATTAACAATACATTCAAAAAAATTGATAACAGATAGGAAACTGTGTCTAAAACTCATACCACATGGATCCCAAAGAAATAGCTGCAAATTTCTATTAATGTCCAGGCCAAACTAATATACGAAATGTCTCTTGAGATGCCAAAGCTCCAAGTAAGTCCAACCATTACAATGATTGATAAAATAAATTAGATAGACCTCAAACCACTTTTCCTAGCCTCAGGGAGTCGAATCCATGAGATAGGGATCAGTTTCACCTACTCCCAAACAAGAATCTGAAGACTAGGAAAACTCAACAATTTGCCTCTAAAAGAGAGGAAACTGATTCATTTGACCTCTAAAGGACTTATCCAATGTATCTACCCTAGATGAAATTAAAAAAATTACATTTACATTCACCATGACCATTTACATCAGTTATTTTCTTCATTTTCCCAAGGAAAAAGTCAAAAAATGTTGAAGTTGGTGAAAATGACAATTTCCTGGCAAAAGTGCAGGCTCGCCATGACAGAAAAAATGACTTGTTTTTTAAGGCACTTTTGGAGGCCTTCCCCTTGTCCAAATCAGCTCCATGATAACTCATTGGAACGGTCTCTGAGTCTAGTTTCCAAATATTCTTCCACTTTCCAAAATGGTTTCCATATGCCCTTTCAAAACTGAGTTCTCCCAAGACTGGTATTAGTGAAGAGCCAAGGTGAAAAAAGAGGCAGAAACATGAAAATTAGGAGGTTTTTTGTAATTTTGAGGGACCAGTTCTCCTCCAAATATTATAAAATTTGGTGAGGTTGATGTAATCATAATTATTAACATGAGGATTTTGACCATTTTCCATTTGGATGCTCCAAGAAAAATCGCAGCACCAAGAGCACTGTGTTTTTGGCAAGTTGGGTATTAGCACAGCACCCAAAAATTAGCGTAGCGCTACTGCATCACTATTTTTCAGAACACTTTTGGAGGCCTTCTCGGTGTCCAAATTGGGCCCAAGATAGTTTTTGGAAATATCTTAAGGTATACTTTCCAAATATACCTTTTCTTGCTGATTGGAGTTTATTTGACCTGTCAAAAGTTGATTTTCCCAAGACTAGTCAAAAAGTGCTGAATGAGGGTGCAGAAATGCAGAGTGTTGGTGCAGGAAAGTTTTGGAGGCCTTCCTAAACTCAAAATTGAGCTCATGATAGATCTTTGGAAATATCTCTCTGTATAGTTATCATTTGACTCATCAAGAAAGTGATTTGGGCACTCCGGCTAGGCGAAAACTTGGTTTTCCCATGGTCATTCCAGAAATGTAGCAAACCTCGTGTAGCACCTTTATTTTTAAAATTTCTCAAAAACCATGATACTTGTGTAAAAAAGGAATGAGTTTTTTATTCCTTTTCCTATTATGGAAAAAAACCTCTCTCACGTTTTTCAAATTCATCTCTGTTTGGTCGGAAACATAGTTTGAAGCGAAACTGGCCCTGTGTGTGGCAAATTATTTGTCCCTTAGAATGATTTCTTGAAAAATGATGGAAGTATGATGTTTATGAGTTGGGATGGTGTCATACTTGCTAAAATTACCTCCCTTATGCCTCCTCTACTCATATGTCTCTGATTCCATAGGAAACCCTAGCTCAGTAGGAAAGGAAATTAGGGTTTGGTGTAAGCAAAAAAAGGGATTTTAGGACTACCTTGTAGAGGGAGGGGAATGAAGGGGTTAGGGGTTATCTCAATTATTAGGGAAATTTTTGGGGATAGGGATAGATTTTAGGGAGTAGGGGAATGTGTAATTTCAAGGATTGAGTGAGGGGAAGGGGTCCAAAATGGAAAAACACATGCCTAGTCTCGAAAAGGGTCAAATTGTAGCAATAGGCTAGGGTTTGTGGAAAAATGATGATTTTGAGGGATAGGAGTGATGGGAAGTGTTTAGGAAGGTATATTAATGATAAGGGAAAGTGTAAGAGCATCAGGATACAAGTCTTTTTTAATATTTAACCATGGAAGTCATGAGACCAAGAAAAATTCCCTCAAAACCCTAGGAGAGGGAAATGAACTTTCCAAGCACAACTGAGAGACAAATATGGTAAACATAAAGCCACTTACTTGGAAATGATATTTTAGAACCTGAAATTTTTTAATACGTTTGAGTATTACTACTCCTTCAAAAGATGAATTCGATGGTGAAATGACCAATTTTCATGATTTTGACCCTATGACCTAATGGGACTGCTTTTTGACCTGAATTTTGAATGAGACTTTGAATTTTGAGTTTAAAGACTTCCAAGTGAACAAACATTTCCATAGATGTTATTATGCACAAGGAGACATGATAATGAGTCAACAGTATGATATTTTGAGGGAGAAGGAAGCTTATTTGACTGGGACAACCACCAGTGGAACAATTTTATATCATGACCTAATGGAATGATGAAAAATTTATTAGGAATGGGACAGCTAAGATACACATGAAAATGTGTTTTGATCCTTGGTGGAAGCATGCAAATACTGACATAACATTGGCTCCAGCTAGGGATGGTAGCTCCTTGGAGGTGCCAAGAACACCGTAGACCAAGTGCCTATTTCATTGGGCAATGGAGTCAATAGCTAAAAACCAAACTGAATACTGAAAGAAACTTGACACAATAAACTGACCCAAAAATGACTCAAGACTCACTGAAACAAAACTTAAAAATTGAACTTACCCTACTTATTGATGGAAATACATCACCAAGACTTGAGGGCTTCAAATCCTGATGACAACCACCGGCCTACTGAAGACATATATAAAATCATGTGAAGTGATCCTTCCAGCATAACCAATCCAGGAGATGGCTACTTACTGAAGTTCTGCTCTCACTTTCCTTGAGAAGGCAGAATGATGTACATGTAGGAAACTCATAATAAAAACTGAAACCAAGACTTACGCTGACAAACGAGACAATGTTCATCTTCTCTAGTGCTTGCAAAAGACTGTCGAAGGGATCTTGAAAATTAAGAAAATTTACCTCTCTTTGATCTGGAATAAACAAGGTAGCTTTTTCTCTTGAATCTAATATCTTTTCATAATGTACCTCAACAAGAGTGTGTTCCTGGTCTTCAAAAAATTCTAAACAAGTAGGTGAGCAGATTTCTTCTTGAAAAAAAAAATCAAAGCATGAGACATGGAAAGAAAAATATGAATGACAGTCCTCAATGCTGTGGTCCTCTGCAATTTGAATATATTGTTGATCATCTTCATATGACATGCAACCAGATTGTCATGTTTGTTATCACACTCATCAGTCATAAGAGGAAAAAATTCAGATTGTTCTTGAAACCCAAAACTGACATTTCTATCATCTACCACAGATTCATCCAAAGAACATTTTTCACTTACTTGAACAAATATCTCATCTTGTTTTTCATAAAGGGAATGGATTACCTCCTCGTGAAGACTTTGTTCTGATGGGTTGAGAACACTTAGGTCTATAACTCTATTTTCATCATTCGAGGTGACTTCAAAAATAGAGCTCTCCTTCATGGGAAGAACAACATACTCTTCATCATCACAATTTGAATCTAGATTTGGATCAGCCAGCTTGACTTTACCACAATCTGAGATTGGAACCTCATTTTCCTGCATACCATCTTTTGTTGCAATCAGATCTGAAATAAGACCGTTTATTCCATCATTTTCAACTGTACAAAGATCTTCAGCCTGCTGCAAAATTTCCTAAGCATCTTGATAAGTATCCTCGAAGATTTCCTTATGCTGCTGAAATGGATTCCATGATCTCATCGTCCATGAATTCATCATCTCCATAAAAATTCTCAAGATTTTCAATAAAACTATCAACATGTTTACAGCAATTCTGAACTAATATTAAGGATAGACAAGATTCTTTATACCTTTCAAAGAATATGGTATGAAAATCCTTTAAACAGTAAATACAAGCAGGTCGAAAACTTTCATACCAAGATTGAGCTTCATCTTCCAAAGTGGCTATGAATATCTTCATCAAGAAGTCTTTAGGAAAATTAGTCTTTAATCTACAAACATGCATGTGAAATCTCACCAGATGAAGAGAAACATCATTATCTTTCACATTTTTGAACATAGGCAAATTCCTTTGCCAATCTACCTTAGGAATTTTATTTGGGAAACCTGGAATGTGATCTCGACTCATGGGAGCATACCTTCTTGCAATAGTTTCCATCTTGAAACTGCTTAAAGTTACTGATCTTTATGCACTAGATTCGCCATGAAATTTTGATTTTATGGATCTTTTAGTGAATGTTGTCGCCAAGTGAATGGTTCAGCCTTCATATGTGTCCAAATGTTGTTCACCATCAACAATTAGATCTAAATCTTTGTCGTTCCTTCCCAGGGAATATCTGATCTTACTTTTTCTTCCCCAATATGGTCGCTAAGAATGTTATCACTCAGATTGAACCTCAGGCTGAGAGAGGCAATCCTGAGGTAACCTCAAACCACGCTTAGCCAAGTAACTATCCATACTAGGCCAGGAGAGGGCTCTCTCTGTATAGATCACAGTCAATATGACTGAGGAATAAAGATTTTAGGCTAGGTATAGTAGCTCAGGGTTTTGATTTTGATTTTGTACAGTTTGTTGGATCAGGAGGAGTCATACATTTAGGGCAAGGAAATTAGGTCAAAATTTGCAGGGGTTCCAAGGGGAAATGTAGGTAGAAGGTTTTGACATTAAAATATGATTATGGTGAGGTGAAGAGACTGGTGAGGAGCTAGGGAAAGCATCTAGAATGTATTTTCCCTAAACTGAGGAGAATGAACACATTATACTAAATTTCCCAAAACAAAGCATTAATAAATATGGATTATGCCTTTCAAAATTGAAATCTAGTATATTATAGACATGTAATGTTTTATGAATTAACAATACATTCAAGAAAATTGATAACAAAGAGGAAAATATGTCTAAAACTCATACCACATGGATCCCAAAGAAATAGCTGCAAATTTCTATTAATGTCCAAGCCAAACTGATATACAAAATATCTCTTGAGATGCCAAAGCTCCAAGTGAGTCCAACCATTACAATGACTAAGAAAATACATTAAATAGACCTCAAAACCTCTTTTCCTAGCCTTATGGAGTCGAATCCATGAGATAGGTATCAGTTTCACCTACTCCCAAACAAGAATCTGAAGACTAGGAAAACTCAACAATTTTCCTCTAAAAGAGAGGAAACTGATTCATTTGACCCCTAGAGGACTTATCCAATGTATCTAACCTAGATGACTGTTAAAATATTACATTTAAATTCACCATGACCATTTACATTAGTGATTTTCTTCATTTTTCCAAGAAAAAGGTCAAAAAGTTAAAAAATGTTGAAGTTGGTGAAAATGACAATTTCCTGGCAAAAGCGTAGCGCCATGACAGAAAAAATGACTTGTTTCGTAAGCCACTTTTGGAGGCCTTCCCCTTGTCCAAATCATCTCCATGATAGCTCATTGGAAATTTCTCTACATCTAGTTTCCAAACATACTTCCATGTTCCAAAATGGTGCCTATTGGCCCTGACAAAACTAATTTCTCCCAAGACTAGTATTAGCGCAGCGCCAATGTGAAAAAAGAGGCAGAAACATGAAAATTAGGAGGTTTTTTGTACCTTTGAGGGACAAGTTCTCTCAAAATATTCTAAATTTTTTTGAGGATGATGTACTCATCATTATGAACATGAGGATGCTGATTATTTTCCATTTGGATGCTCCAAGTAAAATCGCAGCGCCCTTTTTGGCAAGTTGGGTATTAGCGCAGCGCCCAAACATTAGCATAGCGCCAAGGAAGCACTGTTTTTCAGACCATTTTTGGAGGCCTCTTCGGTGTCCAAATTGGGCCCAGGATAGCTCGTTGGAAAGATGTTGAAGTATACTTTAAAAATATAAATTTTTTTTCTTATTGGAGTTGATTTGTCTTGTCAAAAGTTAATTCTCCCAAGACTGGTCAAAAAGTGTTGAATGAGGATGCAAAAATGCAGAGTGCTGGTGCAGGCACCTTTTGAAGGCCTTCCTCAACTCCAAATTGAGCTCATGATAGCTCATTGGAAATCTAGCTCTGTATAGTTATCATTTGATGCAACAAGAAAGTCATTTGGATGCTCCAACTAGGATAAAACTTGATTTTCTCAAGGTCGCTCCAGAAATGCAACAAACCTCTTGTAGCACCTTTGTTTTTGGCATTTCCCTAAAACCATGACACCTGTGTAAAATATAAAGGATTTTTTTCTTCCTCGACCTATGATGTACAAAAATCTCTCTCAATTTTTTCAAATTCATTTTTTTTTGTGAGAAACATATTTTGAAGAAAAACGGGCCCTACGAGTGGCAAATGATTTGTCCCTTAGAATTATTTCTTGAAAAATGATGGAGACATGATGTTTATGAGTTTGGATGGCTTCATATTTGCTAAAATTACCTTCCTTATTCCTCCTCTACTCATATGTCTCTGATTCCATAGCAAACCCTAGCCTAGTAGGAAAGGAAATTAGGGTTTGGTGTAAGCAAAACAAGGGATTTTAGGACTGCCTTGTAGAGGGAGGGGAATGAAGGGGTTAGGGGATGTCTAAATTCTTGGGGAAATTTTTGGGGATAGGGATAGATGTTAGAGAGTAGGGGAAAGTGGAATTTCAAGGATTGAGTTAGGGAAAGGGGCCCAAAAGGGAAAAACACATGCCTAGTCTCGAAAAGTGTCAAATTGTAGCAATAGGCTAGGGTTTGGGGAAAAATGATGATTTTGAGGGATAGGAGTGATGGGAAGTGTTTAGGAAGGTATATTAATGATAGGGGAAAGTGTAAGAGCATCAGGATACAAGTCTTGTTGATTATTTAACCATGGAAGTCACGAGACCAAGAAAAATGCCCTCAAAACCTTAAGAGAGGGAAATGAGCTTTCCAAGCACAACTGAGAGACAAATATGGTAAACACAAAGCCACTTACCTGGAAATGATAGTTTAGAACCTGAAATTTTTGAATACATTTGACTATTACTACTCCTTCAAAAGATGAATTTGATGGTGAAATGACCAATTTTCATGATTTTGACTTATGACCTAATGGGACTGCTTTTTTACCTGAATTTTGAATGACACTTTGACTTTTGACTTTAAAGACTTCCAAGTGAACAGATCATTTCCATAGGTGTTATTATGCTCAAGGAGACATGATAATGAGTCAGCCAATATGATCTTCTGAGGGAGAAGGAAGCTTATTTGACCAGGACAACCACCAGTGGAACAATTTTATATCATGACCTAATGGAATGATGAAAAATTTATTTAGAATGCGACACCTAAGATGCACATGCAAATGTGTTTTGATCCCCGGTGGAAGTATGAAAATACTAACACTAACAGAAACCACCCAGAATTCCAACACCAGTCCAAAACATGAATGCAAATGCATGTCTTCATCTCCATTATGCCCGTTAACCTTACACCACCCACATTCGCCGAGACGAAACGAAGTTTCACACGAATGGAATAAACATGGTTGATACACCTCCCGTTACACCAGTTGATATGAAGGGACTAGGAGGCCAGTCCTCCGCCAACGAGCCATCTATTTTCATTCATGGGACACAGTTGCCATGTGCTCTGGGGTTCTCACCCCATTAGGGAATTGAAAATATAATTTGGATATTAATATAATTAATCATTATAGCTTCAGTTTAACAAATTTATTTCAAATTTATATATACCATAAATTAAAAAATATGAATCATATTTCATGTCAAAAATCACAACCCTAAAAATCTTAACTCTAATTTTAAAAGAAAGAAAATTACTCTAGGCTGTTGAGCAAGTCCTTGCTTAACTGGTTATTCAAAGAGGTGTGTCTAACCAGTTATATGTAAAAATGGTTCTTTTAAGTCTTCAAAATGCACTTTGAATTTAAAGTGGTGATATAGCTCTTAATCTTGAAGTAATTTCAATAACAATAAAGCAGTGCATTAGGAGCTACAATTGTGGCCTTCCTGTTATATCAATGTCCCAAATCATATAACACCTTAAAAAAATAATGTTGTGATATTCATTATAAAAAAAAAATTCTATTTTCAAACCAACTTGAAAAATAAATTTCACTCTATCCATAATATTAAAAAAATATTAGTGTGGAGGAAGCTTAATGGTTGGTAAAGATCTGAAACGATCTGTGGATTATTCAGTTTTTGTGAATTGTAGAGAAATATAATAAAATGTATAGACAAATAGGTTTTAGGGCTCTGCCCAAGATTGGATGTCTATCAAGTCTATATGACTACAAGTGTGGACAGATTCTATTGGAGTCGCCCCACCAAGTGAATACAAACAAATGCAGAGGACTTGATAAAACCATTGCAGGTTCCAACTGTCAGATAGTGCTCGAATTTACTATTCAATGCCATCTTTCAATCTCAAGAGTTCTAGTTCTACCCCATCACTTTTACGTGGGACATACCACGTGGTATTTAGCTTGAACATCATGTGACCCCATCCTTTCCTAAAAATTAGGAATGTTTCTCCCATTGATATGAATGTTATTGCATGCTTAACAATGTAAATTGTTACCAGCTCCTATTTGAAATATGTAACAATTTAATATCATGTAGAGTTTTATTTTTACATTTAGGGATTGATGAGATGTTTTTGAGACCTTTCAAGTGCTAACTATGTTGAATGATGCTCCGAAATTTGAGTGATAATAAGGAAGCCACAAATTTTTGAAAGAAAAGGTGACAATTTGATAGAGTTTAATTTTACAAAATGTTCATGAAAATCTTATTCAACATAGATCAAGATAAGAGTCAAGTACTCAATAAGAGGGTATGTGGAAAATCTTATTAACATAGATCAAGATCAGAGTCAGAGGGTCTATGGAATGATTAACTATTACTTATTTTATTTTTTAAGGTATGGTATGATTCTTCATCATATGATATGTTAATGAAAGTAATCTATAAGTGGTTTGATTTCAAATTTTGAGAAATTGTTAAATGTAATTAAACATAAATAAATAAAATTATAGAAAAACAAAGATAAATGGAAAACAATTGGGAAAATAATTAGAATAGATTGAATTAGAGCTGTAAAAATAGGTAAATAGAAATAAGAAAGGCAAAAATGTTTATTGTATAGATGAAATAGATTTATATTATTTTGAATGAAAAATTAAGATTAAAAAAATCAATTTAATATCAAAATTGAAAAGAATATATGTAAAGTTTATATAATATATAGTCTTTTTTAATTTAAGAATATATTTAATTATATGAAGTCCAACAAAGTATTGATAGATGTTGACTACATTATAAGTAGATATAACTATGTAAATATTTTATTTTATTTCATTAAATATTACATCTCTCCTCCTAATGATTTTGTGATTTTCATAATCATATAAGTGATAACCAAAATCATTAACACCATATCCAATAAAGGTACATTTCTTTGATTTTGCCTCAAGCTTTTTTCTGTTTTCTTTATTAATATGGACAAAGGCCTCACAACCAAAAGGTTTTAAAAAATAGTAGTTTACCTTTTTACCTGTCCATGCTTCCTCTAGAATACCACCATCCAAGGAACTTGAAGACCCTCTATTTATTAGATAAACAAAATTATCTACAGCATCTGCCCAAAATTGTAAAGGCAATCCTGCATGCAATCTCATGCTCCTTGCACGCTCCATGATTATTCTATTCATCCTTTCTGACACACCATTTTCATGTGGCGTTCTTGGAACTGTCTTCTCTCTGCGAATTCCATGCTCTGAATAGTACCTATCAAACTCTTTGTTACAATATTCACTTCCATTGTCTGATCTCAGACACTTTAACTTCTTTCCTGTCTCAATCTCAACCAAAGGTTTCCATTTCTTGAAAGTATCAAATACATTGATTTATTCTAAATACAATAAATCCAAGTTTTTCTAGTTGCATCATCAATAAAAGTAACATAATAACGAGAGCCACCGAAAGATGATACCTGAGCAGATCTCCATACATCTATATGCACAAGCTCTAATTTTTAGCTCTTCTTTTCTTTCTCAACTCTAAGAAATCTGACTCTCTTCTATTTTCCAAAATACAATTCTCACAGAAATCCAAATCAATATTCTTCAAACCCGACAACAAATTTCTTGAGTGAAGAATCTTCATCCCCTTCTCACTCATGTGTCCGAGCCTATGATGCCATAATGTTGCATCTACTCCTTTGGAAGTTAAAGCATTAACAAAGTTAGAAATACCATTGCATAAATACAATGTACCAACCTTTTCTCCTTTTGCTATTACCAGGGCTCCTTTGGTGACCTTCCAAGTTTTATCCGTGAAAGTTTTCACACAACCTTCACCGCCTAACTACCCTGTTGAAATCGAATTTTTCTTTAGATCTGGAACATGTCTTACCTCCTTTAATAGCCATTGGTTTCCATTCTGTTGTTTTACAAGAAATTTACCCTTTCCAACAATTTTATAAGTTTTATCATCAACCAAATGAACTTGTCCAAAATCTCCTTAAACATAATCATGAAAATATTTCTTATCAGGTGTGGCATGGAATGAGGCCCCTGAATCTACCACCCAGGAATTACTCACATTTTCGAAAGAAAGAATCAAAGCATCTTGTAACACATCACCTGTCACATTTGCTTCATGATTTTTTTCTTGTTGTGCGTCTCCTTCTTTTCCCTTCCGAGACCTATAGTCTTTCTTCGGGTGTCCTTTCTTTCCGCATTTCTAGCACACTATCCCCGATCTGGACTAGATCTTCCTTTCCTTGATTTACTGTGATATCCCAAGCTCTTTCCTCTTTTCATTTTTCTTCCCCTAGACTCTACACTCAAAGCATTACCCGATGTTTCACCGAAGCTTTTCCTTCACATTTCCTTGCTAAGGATAGCACCAAAAACATCTTCAAACTTTAAAGTACTAGATCCAGAGACATAGTTACTAATGGCCATAACTAAACCATTCCAGCTTTCTGGCAATGAGCACAGAAACAAAAGATCCATAACCTCGTCATCAAAGTTTACCCCTACAGAACTTAACTGACTGGTAACTGTATTAAAATAATTTAAATGATCTGCAATAGATCCACCTTCCGACATCTTCATATTAAATAAAATTTTCATAAGAAATACATTGTTTGAGGCCGAGGGTTTTTCATATAGTTTCTCCAATGCCTTAATCAAACCCTTTGTTGTTTTTTCCTTCGAAATATTGAAGGCTATCGACGCTGCGAGGCATAGTCGTACTATTCTGAGTGCCTTTCTATCGAGAATCTCCCATTCTGCATCTGTCATAGCCGTCGGCTTCTTTGTTTTTCCACTCAATGGTAGGCACAGATCTTTCTGATATAGATAAACTTCCATCTGCATCTTCCACAGTGAGAAGTTTTGACCATTAAATTTCTCAACCCTAAACTTACCATCTTCTGTCGTTGCTCCCACTCAAACCAGGAACCCTTCTTTTCTGCAAGTTTATCAGCCAAATATACCTTGGGCTCTTATACCATTTGTTATAAAATTATATATATTACAGAGCAATGCAACACATAAAATATGCGAAAAATACAAGCACACAAAACACATAAAACCAGAGTGACACAGATATACGTGGTTTACCCAGTTTGGGTTACATCCACCCTGAACAGCCAGTCCTTCCTTTCTATTATCCAGCAAAAATGAAGAGACACAACCTACAGCAGATCTGCTGTAATATCCTCTGTTCTCTCTCACAGTCTCCCTATCTATTTCTCGCTCTCAGAATACACCTACAATGCACAACTGCAATACAATGCCCTCATCCAAGAGAGGGGTTGCCTTCTAGAGAAAACAACCCTAAACTAAACATAACTTCTACTGTCAGATCATCCACCTAATGAACGGCCCAGATTGACTAGAAATTACTATACTTTTACAAGGCAATTTTACATCTGTTTTTAGCTTCGGGGTTGCTGCCCCCGAAACCCCCCCGCCAGGGGGGGCTCCATAAATTTGTAGCCGCCCCCTCTGGACCCCACAGGCAGCGTTTAATTTTGGGCGGCGTTGCCGCCCCATTAAGGTACAGGGGTCCAACGCTGTGATACAAAATAAACAAGATAATCAGGCTCCACAACCAACAAATTTCATACAAATAACTTGTCACAAACTGCAATCAGACCCTACACATTTTATCGCTACCAAAAACATGATCACCATATAACCTGTACTCACTACTCTGCCATAGATAATTTTTTATGAAACCTGCAACCATCATCTCAAGTGTCACAAAATTCATTTCAATCTCTCTTTCTAGTTGTCATACTACTATCTCAAATTTCCTCCAACCTTAACTGCAATATGGTAACTTAAACACTTGCTTGACACTTATTTACTTCATGTATCTAAAACACCTGCAACATGCTCATAGTTTTAACAAACACACACAAGAGATTTTGGTCATAAAATATGTGTCAAAACACAATCAAACTCCTCTAGCTACATCTTTTTCTAGGCCTTGATCACCCAGCTTCTTCTGGATTTCAATTTGGATCAATATTGTATCCAAAAACACATAAAAAACATATTAAACCAAATATAAAGTTAAATATTTGACAAAACCTTATTTCTTGACACTTTTTAATAGACTACTAGTTTTTGGCACCAACCACCATATTCTACATTTCATTCTACAAAAATGGCCATTCTAAATAATAAAAACTTAAACCTAGTTTCCATTGTGAGTTGAACTCATGACTACCTATGAGTAAGGTTCATGATTTACTGACTCCTCTACACTGTATGGATTATTAATCCATATGACTTGCCTAAATTTAATTTTCATATTATCATCACAATCATGCTAGGAGATGGACCACCACCTCGAGCCATGTCAAATGCATACACACCAAATGGATCTTGCCACTTCAAAAGCACATCAAATACAAAAAGGTTAAGGCCAATCCTAGCTATTTCATATGCATGTTGGATGCAACAGGATTAGGGACAATCTTGGCCACATAAGAATATGTAAGATGTAACAGGGTTAGGGTTAATCCTAGCTATTTCAGAATGCATTTGATGTGAAAGGGTTAGGGCCAATCCTCACCATATTAGAATACATCAGATGCAATAGAGTTAGGGCCAATCATGGGAACATCAAAATAATTAGAATGCAACAGGGTTAGCGCCAATTCCCTGGACCTGTCAAGAGCCTGAGCACATCAAAATTCTGGCCACTTCAAAAATCTAGCCACGTCGAAACATGTCAGATGCAACAAGGTTACATTAAGAGTTTTACCATGAGTTCACAAACAAATTACCACCTCTACAATATCAAAACACATGCAGGCTTATGACTTTGATTCTATTGTTTTTTAAATGGGTTAAGTAGTGCATAGCTACACACTCCGAAGACCATCAACCTTCTTTTCCAATGGTGTATATTCCCCCAACTTGCACAATTTTTAATAAATTAATAATTTGGGTTTTTCCTATAGTTTAGACTTGCAATTTTTTTCCCCAACTAATACTAATTTTCAACAGGCCATAAAATATCATAAGTGAGGATTTTTTTCTTAGCCTAATACATCATTGGAAATCTCTTAACGAGCACTATGCAACCAATCTATTTGTGATATATTTTTAGCATCTTAACTTCATTAGCAACTCAAAGAAATTCAAGCACCCATAACCTCATGTAATGAGACTTTATGAAGAATCAAGCTGTCATACTACTTCATAAAGAATAATGTTGCTTATTTGATCATCAAGTATGATCATGCTACCATTGTCCCATGCTCCCTTTTGGCATCAATGACATCTTGTTGTAATCAATGACAACACTCTATGAAATAGCACCATAAACACTAAAGCAGAACCCCTCTTCGAGTAGGAATATGACCATATTGAAGGCTCTCCATATTAATAACTTTGAATAAAGTATCAAATACTTAGGCATGTGGGGGTTTGGCCACACCACCTCCCTCCTAAATGATTTATGAGGTGTTGGGGTGGCAATATTGCCACCCTACCTCCTAACTTTCATTTTTTTCCTTCTCCGTCGGAGAATATTTAATCTAGTGTTATTGCTATAAAAAAATGATTATATTGTTTATAAAAAATAGAAAAAAAAAGAAAGTAAATTGGGAACCATTTTTTTATTGAAATTAGAGGCATCAATTTCAAATATTTTCATTCCCTCTAAGAAAAACAAGTACAACTTCCATCTTAAGGAGGAAATCCTTGTATTGGTTTTTTCTACTTTATCTTCCAAGATAAGACTAGGTTTCCGAGGAGGTTCTTTTGAATAAATCAGATTATCCTTCTCTAAATCGTTTGTTTATTAATTTTCTTCATCATTCTTTTGTTCTTCAACTGGGAGAAATCACCATTCTCATGTGAAAAGTGAGCTTGTGAATGAAGATAAGAATCTTGTAAATGCCCTAGAAGATAAAAAATTGAGCTCCTAAATGTTTTATTCTCTAAATCCAAAGCCCATCTATAAATTTTCTATTTGAGAATCTATTTGCCCTAAATACCCTTGCTAAAATCAATCTCAACAAAAATTTGAGTATATATGTATATTGTAACTATGCTTGTCTCAAAATCTATTTTTATGTAATGTATAGTGTACCTAGTGGGGTAACATGAGGTACCTAGGGACATCCCAAAGGGGAATAATAGTTGATTCCATTTAATGTAAGGTCAACAAGTTTGATATATTATTAAATAAGGTCATCTATGGTAGTTAGTATTGAATAAATGTAATGTGACCTTGTTAAAGAACATATTCTAGGTAGTTAGGAGTTTGTTATTATTAGAATTATCTTGATAATTGTAAATTATAATGGATAATTCCTTATGATATGTGTTGAAGAATATTATAATTAAATAATAGCTCACTAGAAGTCTCCCCCCCCCCCTTTAAACTTGTAAATTGTGGACTGTATATGATATTTGGTTTATGATTTTATATTTAGACTTTGGTACTTACCAAATGGTAAAACTTTCCCTAGCCTTTTTAAGAAAATACCTTGTTTTTTTCATGGAATTTTTCTAGGGAAAAAATGTGGGCCATTCTAGATAAAATTAATTTTTGATAGGTTTCTAGGATAGATTTGTGGAATATCTAATTCCTCATAAAATAAAACACTTAATTCAAAAAACAAAAATCATGGATAATAGAAGTTCAAGATATTCTTGATTTAAAATTGACTATTTTCAGATATTTTTACTAACATCCACATGGATTGAAAAAATCATAATTGTTGGTAGAGTCATCTAATTTCCATTGGAATAACACCATTGAAAACAAGATTTTTAGTTGTTTAATTTAATATATTATATGTTGTACTTTCAATCAATATTGATTACACTATAACTATTACAATTTATCCCTCTAACCCTCATTGACATGGACGTGCTAAGTTCATTAACAAACTTTATCCAAGACTTGTCTTCTAAAATCAAAGTGATACAAGAAACTATCGCTAAATGTCAAGAGATATGTCTTCTTAGGCCCACACACATTAACATCAAAGAATAATATAATTAAGTATAATATCCCTAGTATGACTCAAGGAAGTTCCTACTTATTGGTATCTATATAGTTATTATTTTTAGGATGACGACTACTTTCATCTTCTATTTTATTACTCTACTCTAATATATGTAAAGAACATCACGGATAGAGGGTACTAGTTTATAATATCCATGAGTTTTCAACTTTCTTAATTCCTAGGTGTCATGCATTATGTGGGAAAATTCTCAAATATTGATAGATTTGTATATTTGGATCGCGTGACTAGGGTAGACATTTTCAACACCATATTCAGTCAATTATTGAGTTCAAGTATAATGAAAGGGGAGCCAACATCAACACTTAGAAATGAGACCTAGGTTTAAAGTGGACCTTATTGGACTACTTCAATTTGGTGACTAGCATGTGAACATGATACCTTGATTCTTTAGCCTAATTCAACATTATGGTCCAAAGTCATCTACCACACCTCGGTATATGGTGGTTGTACTTCTTCACAAAAAGTATTGAGTACAACACTTTTCTAGAGGGGTAGAACGTAATTTACTTAGGGGGAATAAGGTGTACCTACAGAGGTACACAAGGAGAATAATAGTATAATAATAGGGGAATCCATTCAATATATAGTGAACTAGGCTCATTATATTATTAAATAAATCTCACTATGATAATTAGTACTAAATAAATGTAATGAGACCTCATTAAGAAAATTCCATTATGTATTTAAGAGTTTTTTATGATTAGAGTACTCATGATAGTTATAAATAAGTATGGATAACTCATGATGAGACACAGTAAATAATATTGTAATTGAAACCTAGCTCACTAGAAGGTTTCCCACTTAAAGAGGCAAGAGTAGATTGCTTCCATAAAATTATAAATTGAAGGTGCTACCCTAAATAATTTTTATGTTAAAAAACTATCATGAATTCTTGTTATATTCTTGGACATTTTGTGTGTGATATTTTTTCTCATATCTTGGGTACTTAAGATAATGTTCCAAAATATTCTCAATATCATTTATAACAAGATACGTCAAATTATAACAGAAAATTGGAAAGATAAACAGAAACTAAAATCCAATTAATGGACACAGATCTTGGATCAAATTATGATAAAAAATTAGATATATATAGTCATGGGCTTCCCCAAACCAAATACCCTCCTCTAAAACATCCTTATAACTAGCATAAGTCTATCACATGCCTAGTGGTATTAGTCCCTCGTGGTGAAAAAAAAAAAATTGGATTGAAATTTTTTGAAGAAATGTTTGCACTTTGAGGGATTTGATCCCTATAGTCACATGATAGCTTCATGTGTGTGTGTGTGTGTGCGAATTACATGATGAACATCTACTTCATATTGAGAAACACATAATTGAATATTTTATCCATAAAAAATTTATAAAATTGATATTAAAATATTTTATTTAAAATGGACAGTAAAATATTTTATTAAAGAGAGAAAGAGAGATTTTATTGAAGGTTGAAATATTTTTTAGCTACTAAAATATCTTTTAGATGTTTGAAGTAAATTCCATGTCCACGTGAAAATAATTATAGATTTTCCTCAAGATGCATTGTAAAAAGTGCCTCTAAGCACAAATCAACTTGATTAAAAAGACTAAACTATAAAAAGACCCTTAAAATAAAGAGATATCTCATAATTCTCTATCTAGAGTGAATCCATAAGTAAAATTTTTACAAAGGAACCAATAAACATTAAATATATACAAAATAATGGTCGATTCATAGTTGTGATGAAGATGAACAATTTTGATGTTGTTATCTTCACCAACACCTCATCTTCCAAACTACTTACCTTCCACTTTCTTTTAAAAAAGATGTTGAAAGTATAATTTTTTTTGTAAGCCAATAATCTATTCATATGGTGAAAAAGATGTACATCCAGTAGATCAAAAAGCAATTGGTTTCACCCCGACTGGGTTTGTTGACCAATGTTTGCAACAAGTGATAAATATAAAAAAAGGAGGCGAAGGACAACATCCATAAACGAGAGTACCAAAGGCACCAAAAGACAAACAATACATAGAAAACACGTGAGAGCATGATAGTCATTCGACGTAATGGAATTTGGGTTGTCTGAGGTTGTTCCTAGAGGAGGCGGGGGATGAAAGTTGCACTGGATGTGCCCTTCAAAGTGCGCCAACCAAGTCTCTAGCTTTTCCACTTTTTCTACAATGTTGTTTTGGATTCCCCAGACCACCACCACTCACTCCCTGACCTGGCACTAGAAGTCGTGCATCCTATCGAAAGTGGCCATCAACTCAATGTGATCCTCCCAATGACCCCATTCTGTTGTGTCAACCCGATCCATCAAAGTTTGAATTAGCTCCTGGCAGTTTTCCAAATAGCAGTTTCAAATTTTATGCAAGTCGGTAACTACACGACGACCAGATCCTCGGTTAGCTTCTCCTCCTCCTTTTCCACCACCCCACAGCTTTGTTTTTTGTGACCTCCTACTTCCACCACCACAGGAGGCTTTCTTACCTCTGCCATGACCACCTCACATCCCCACACCTACAAGTCGAGTGCGATCAACAATTTTTCCACCTCAGCTCACTCCTGGTGTCACTCTTGTGAAATCGTCTGAGCCCACAGAGCCTGGCATGGGCAGAGGGGAGGAGTGCCCACGCTGCGCAGATGCTCTCATTTTGCTCGATTCCAGAGATCCAACTCCAACAGGTTGCAAATTTTGACCCGCTGGAATTTTCCTCGGGTGACACCCCCTAGAGCTAGGTCTCCCTTCACCCTCAGAATTCCGTAGAAGACCACACTCAACACCCCCACTACCACCTTGCCACCATTTGGGAACCCTAGCACGAATGCGGACAACTGAAGAAGGAGAAGGCGAGGAGAGAATGCTCCAGGCCAAGGCTTCCTTAGAAGCTCTGCACCAGGATACTGACTCTATGCATTCCAAAGGGGTGGCTCTTCTGTCGCCACTGCCCACCAAGAAGTATCCACCAAACCACCAAGTGCACCACTTATTAGACAACACTCCCAAAATGGAATATCCCACCCAGAAGCATTGCCACCCCCATAAATACCTCATTTGATACCACCTCTGGGCACCTCTATCAGACCAACCGCTCAAACATACTAAAACCCATAGAAGACCGAAATAACAAGTTCCCCCGTTTACTAGTGGCACACAATGCAGGCACACTAAAGCCAAGCCTGAGATGGCTTAGGAGAAAAATACTATTGAATTCACTAGACTGACAATTATAGGAGAATGTCGAATGGCAACCTTCGGTATTGAAGGCCCTCTGTCATTTCTTGCGCTTACGAGTAGGAAACCATCCAGGATTCCAACACCAGTCCGAAACGCAAATGCAAATGCCTGTCTTCGTCTCCATTCCGCCCGTTAACCTTACACCACCCCCATTCGCCGAGATGAAACGAAGTTTCACACGAATGCAATAAACATGGTCGGTACACGTCCCGTTACACCAATTGATATGAAGGGACCGTGAGGCCAGTCCTCTGCTAGTGAGCCATCTATTTTCATTCATAAGACATGGTTGCCACATGCTCTGAGGTTCTCACCCCGTTAGGAAATTGAAAATATAATTTAAATATTAATATAATTAATTATTATAACTTCAATTTAACATATTTATTTCAAATTTATATATACCATAAATTAAAAAAATATGAATCATATTTCATGTCAAAAATCACAACCCTAAAAATCTTAACTCTAATTTTAAAAGAAAGAAAATTACTCTGGGCTGTTGAGCAAGTCCCCGCTCAGCTGGTTATTCAAAGAGGTGTGTCTAACCAGTTAGATGTAAAAATCGTTCTCTAAGTCTTCAAAATGCACTTTGAATTTAAACCGGTGATATAGCTCTTAATCTTGAAGTAATTTCAATAACAATAAAGCAGTGCATTAGGAGCTACGGCTGTGGCCTTCCTGTTATATCAATGTCCCAAATCATATAACACCTTAACAAAATAATGTTGTGATATTCACTATAAAACAAAACAATTCTATTTTCAAACCAACTTGAAAAATAAATTTCTCTCTATCCATAATATTAAAAAAATATTAGTGTGGAGGAAGCTTAATGGTTGGTAAAGATCTGAAACGATCTGTGGATTATTTAGTTTTTGTGAACTGTAGAGAAATATAATAAAATGTATAGACAAACAGGTTTTAGGGCTCTGCCCAAGATTGGATGTCTATCAAGTCTATATGACTACAAGTGTGGACAGATTCTGTTGGAGTCGCCCCACCAAGTGAATACAAACAAATGCAGAGGACTTGATAAAACCATTGCAGGTTCCAACTGTCAGATAGTGCTCGAATTTACTATTCAATGTCATCTTTCAATCTCAAGAGTTCTAGTTCTATCCCATCACTTTTACGTGGGACATACCACGTGGTATTCAGCTTGAACATCATGTGCCCCCATACTTTCCTAAAAATTAGGAATGTTGCTCCCATTGATATGAATGTTATTGCATGCTTAACAATGTAAATTGATAGAGCTCCTATTTGAAATATGTAACAATTTAATGTCATGTAGTGTTTGATAATAAGGAAGCCACAAATTTTTGAAAGAAAAGGTGACAATTTGATAGAGTTTGATTTTACAAAATGTTCATGAAAATCTTATTCAACATAGATCAAGATAAGAGTCAAGTACTCAGTAAGAGGGTATGTGGAAAATCTTATTAACATAGATCAAGATAAGAGTTTGTGGAATGATTAACTACTACTTATTTTATTTTTTAAGGTATGGTATGATTCTTCATCATATGATATGTTAATGAAAGTAATCTATAGGTAAGTGGTTTGATTTCAAATTGTAATTAAATATAAATAAATAAAATTATAGAAAAGCAGAGATAAATGGAAAATAATTGGAAAAATAATTAAAATAGATTGAATTAGAGCTGTAAAAATAGATAAATAGAGATAGGAAAGACAAAAATAGTTATTGTATAGATGAAATAGATTTATATTATTTTGAATGAAAAATTAAGATTAAAAAAATCAATTTAATATGAAAATTGAAAAGAATATATGTAAAGTTTATATAATATATTGTCTTTTTTAATTTAAGAATATATTTAATTATATGAAGTCCAACAAAGTATTGATAGATGTTGACTACATTATAAATAGATATAATTATGTAAAAATTTTATTTTGCCAAGATAGTTATATAAATCAAATGTTAGGTAAATGTCTAATTTTATTTTAAATTCATTTCCACTTTACCATTGTCATTCACTCCACTTCACTTGTAAATATTTTTTTGTTACAATACCATCCACCAATATATACCACGGCTTATGAATACCATATGTCCAATATAACATGTGTTAATATTACAATTTCTTTAATTAAATAATTTAAGAAAATTTAATTATAATTAATTTACTGTGATAAATCTTAATTCTTGATTTATGAATATTATCATGAAATTTCTAATATTTTCTATACAAATTAAATATCTATTATTCTTTAATAATAAAAAATAATTAAATTAATATTGTGAAAAACCTTTTTTGAATTAAACATTCTATCTATCAAAATAATTAAGCTAAAATAATTATTTATAAAATTAAAGTTGAGACACGACTATATGTTTTACAAAATAAATATATATAGACTTGAAAAATATAAAAATCAAATCAAATCTTTTAAAAAAAATATTCCAGCTGCTTTATTAATTAATAATAAAAAAAATTATAAAATTGAAATTGAGACACGACTATATGTTTAACAAAATAAATAAAAATATAGATTTTAATAAATAAAAATAAAATCTAATCTTTTAAAAAATATATTCCAGCTGCTTTATTAATTAATAAAAAATGATACGTTACTGTGGCCGAAAGTATCGACTGATGTTTCGGTAATTAATTATGTTGGCCACTCGTAGTTATATTTTACTAGTTCTATTGTGGGGCTACCAAGAGAGTGGGGCCCAGTATAAGATATTAGAATCCATGTGATTTTGCGAGTCTCCTTTTGCACTCACAATGCACTGTTATCCGTTCGAGAAAGCAGAGATCCTCGTATCGAATATTGTAAATCCTTTGGAATGCGGGAAAGTAATTTGCAAGGCTTATTTCAAATGTTGTATTAAAATAAGATCTCTAAGGAGGAGGTAATGGCTCGGCAAGAATTTGATAAATTTGTTTAGAAGTGTAATAAGAAAGGTTGGTTTCTTAGGTTGATACTATATTATATATGAATTTTTGGGACCAAAGTTTTTTTTAGTTCACATTGCCATTGCTGGTTGGGATGCATCGTTTAGACTCATCAGAAAGGTAATTTTACAAATGGGAATCTCCATACTTGTGCCGGGACAATGTAGGTATAGGTTTAGCGTTAATTAAGTTGATTTTTTTCCATAAATTATAGTATAAGTAATAATTTGGGTTAATATTTGTTTGAAAAATTGAAATTTAAAAGTTTTCAAGTTTTTTTAAAAATAGATTTATGAAAATTTAGAGATAGATGATGATGATAATGATCATCTTGTAATATAATATTTAAATCTCTTTAAAAATTTATTTTTCAATATCATAGTTTTTATGAATTAGGAGATTAAGAAGGTTATTATTGTAACTCATATTTTAAATGATTTAACATGACTATATGCATGACATTTTAGAAAAAAGTGATTCTCATATTCAATCCTTTTAGTGTCATAAGGATGATAGATTTGTTCATCTCATAATGTTTTTAGAATTGCCAAACATCCATTATAGCTATGTAAATCATGGGAGTTGGTTATAATCTTAACAATTTTGTTTTTCTTATTTAGGCTAGTAAAAACCAAGAGATATTTAGCCATCATCTTCCTATATCCCCCAATCATTTAGCCGTGATTCGGTATCTTTGTGTTGTCACTATTTGAGTTATTGTTTGGTTTTGGGTGGACTTTGAAGGAATTTTAAGGAGCTTCTTCTCATCATCTTATTTATCTCGTTCTTGTACATTAAGTACCCAATCATGGTTGTGCTCTAATTGGGAAAAAAATCACTTCTATAAGGAGGATAACATGGTATGTATTGCGTTTAATTTTGATATTTAAGTAATAATATTCTTTTTTGATCTCCTTTATCCTTCTCCATTTCTTTAAAGATGCCACATCTCCATATTTTACATCGATATAAGATACCAAGGTGATGGGAGTAGAAAATAGAAGTTTTTCTTATCCATAACCAAAGGTTCACTTATTTATACTTGTTTTCAAGCCCATAATAATCTTTCCACCCTCCATTTATCCTTTACTCAATGCTATAGTTGCAATTGAAATTGCAAAGAATGTCTATTCCAAGACACTTGTGTGAAGGGACTTCCTCCAAACTATTTTTTTTATATACGAAAGTATCATGGACGATCTTCTATGATTTAATTATCATAATTTTAATATTGTTAGCGTTCACAACCATACATATACAAGAGAAGAAGTAATTGAGGATTATTAATTGCTTAAAAACATTATTGGGACTCCTTATTATAAGAAAAATATCATTAGCATAAAGTCTAACGACAATGACTATGCCAATAAGAGTCAAACCAATACAACTAGAATCTGCCAAACAACATTCTAACTTATCAATGCATATGCCAAAGGAGGTATGGAACAAGGGAAAACATACCCTGACATGTATATTATAGTTCATTTCTTCCAACTAGCCCTTATTGTTCCTAAAATTGTCAATAGAATTCTCATATAACCTTAGTGTAACGACTCTTAGCTTGGAAGGAATTTTGAGCTCTGTTAACCTATTCCAAAGATTAATCCTAGGAATTGCGTTGAAAACTTCTCTAAAATCCATGAAACAACAAAGGAGATTGGTTTTATTATTATGTCAGTTCTCTTCAATGATCCTAAGTGTAAGAATATGATTCAGATTTGAGTGATATCCTCTAAATCTAGGTTGGCATATATATTTGTTTCCATGAATTTCAAGCCATATGTTGATCTTCTTTTCCAAAATACTTCCATATAGGTTGGCTAAGATGGAGCTAATTATAACGTTCTTGTAATACGAGGGGTTTTTTTATACCCAATTTTAATATAGGAATTATGAGGCTTTGATCGTATGATTTATGGAAGCCTTATTTGATTGTTAAATTTTCTATTATAACTTGGTACCCTTCAATGATATTATTTTCACCTTTTCCGAGACAATTAACCAGAAACATTATGTCTTCTATAATAAACACCTCATTTTGTGTAGAAACATTTGGAATGTTGTCTATGGAAATAAGAGATTCATAAATATAATTAATGTAGGATATCTAGTCCTTTATAGAAACCATATTATTTTATTTAGTTTTAGGAATACGAATTTACCTCAAAAATATCTTAGGATCTAGCCTAGAGAGGTGCAATTTTCTTAGCTCGCTTCATATTCATGTAGTTATTTTTTCTTCCTTTTTATTAGGGTATTATAAGTATTTATATTATTATATTTTAAGGACTTATTAGAGACATTCTAATGGATTTTCTAATAATTTTACACACATTATCATAAAAATGGTTGGATGTTCTATTATTTATGTTATATAAAACTTTAATAGAGAATTTGTTAATGAAAGTAGAAATGGTCATTGTAAATTTACGATCTAGATTTTCAATGTTATTTTTAGAAAATAGGACATTTAAATTACTATTTAAGTGTTTGAAAAAAAATATCATTATTTTTTTCATAGATTAGTATTTTTGGTTACCGAATTTTTCTTTAATGGGATATTGTGCATGACAAAGTTCAAAGTTAGGATCAAAGGTCTATGATTGAAGTCATGCTCATGGTTGTTTAAAAGGTTATAATATATCATTTGGGTATATACAAGGATATTAGATATCATATAGTCCACACCACTAATTCCTAACCCATGGATACAAGTCATATTATGACAATTCCATTGCAAATATTAGATCGTTGAAAATTACAGAACTTGATTAACTTGATACCAAATAAATTGTTGGTCAAGATCTCATATTTCTTTTGTGCATGTTAAAAAGAAAAATGTCTTTATTTATCCACAAAGGATCACCATTGAAATCAATGCCTAGAATAATAACTTGATTAGTTGTAGTTATAGAATTAAAGCGCCCTAGTAAGAAGATGTTTTCTATGTTTCTCAAGTTTTTGTATATCTTTTTCATATAAAATGCACAATTGATAGTTGCAAAGTAACATATTGCTACATAAATATTTTTAGCATTATAAAAAAATTATCCATCTAAATCTACTAATTGAAATAGTATTTTTTTATGAATCTTAATGTGAGGAAAAATACTTATTTTTATATAGCAAGCTATGCCTCCAACCCCTTACCCAAGGATTTCTTGTTTAGTTTAGTGTCAACCGTAGTACAAATCCTTTTATGTAAAGGACTTTACAATCTTCACTCTCCCAAGTTTCACCTAACATATAATTTTGATTCCATTAAAATCTCATTTAATATAGAACCTTTACTTAAGGAAAACTCATAGTAGTTCCATAAGAGGATGAGAAGCCCCCAAATTTACTTTCTTTGCTTAATTCAACTTGGTGTTTGGAAATAAGGTCCTTATTTATAAATATTCCTCATTGTTTTAAGCTTGAATTTTTGTTGAGCATGCCATATTTATGATTACTAAGACTTAGCTTAACCCAAATCAACTTATCTTGTAATATGTTAATACCTAACTCAAAATTTGAAAATTCCATTTTATTATAATAAGACTATAATTTTATATTTTATTGAAAATTTAAAAGCTTCGTCTTATTATAATTAATCTAATCATATAAGTTGAATTTCCAATGAATATAGGACACCAATGCAAGGAAGAAAGAAAATTATGGCATTAGAGTTTAGCAAAAAAAAACAAATTCTAAAATATTAATAATAATAAAAACTCTACAATACCCTTTTTCCTATATATATGTAAGATTTTAAGGTGCCAAGGCCACAAATTGCCCCAAAAAGTTATTTTGAAGGATTTTTTTTGCTTTTTTCAAAAAATCTGATCATAGTAGTGTTTGAATCATTTTTTGATAATGGAAATGAAATTAACACCATCTAAAGCTCCTTGGCAACCAAAATCCTGAATTTTAACAACTATAATCCAGATTCCCAAAATTTCTGCCAAATTTTAACAAAATCCATCTTTGAATTTTCACTATTTTCTAAGTGAATTTGTAACCTCCTTAAACTATTCTAATAAAAAATTCTAAAAATATAATCTTATTGTAATTCAACATCTTAGTTTTCATTATTCATCAATATGTATTGACTTAAGCACTACTTAATTCGTGGAAGTGTATTCTCGAATCGTTGAGACTGACTCTGACATGGTACTAATTGATTATGTCAGCCTCCTCTAAGCAGTCATTCGTTTTTCTCTGAGTAGGTTTTGTGGGAAATAAATAGTTACCCCCGAACAACGAGGTGCACTAGTGGGGCCACGAGCAAGATAGATAAAAACAGAGATACACACTATATTGCATTAATAAAATAAAGTTACATATATACATGAGGAATTGTCTCAAGGTAGGGAAGCTATCTTGGACGCACAATAAGTTGGTTGAGGGAATATCTCAACCTCACAGCAAACTAGGAACTTAGTTTTAGCTAACCTAGGAAATAGGAACAGACTCTATACATAGAGAGAATCACAACTGAAGACAAGTAGGAATTACACATTCCAACACACCCCCTTAATGACTACTTGTCTCGATATCACTTCGCAAAATCTAGTTGTGGTAAAACATAACAAAAAGGATATGTCGACGTCCATATAAAGGAGCAACCATCCACCAGAATGCATGGGTACCAACCGCTGCAACTGCTGGTCTCGTATGATTTCCTTCATACACATGGTTCTGTCAACCATTATCACTGCATACATGTACCTGTATCTACAGATCCCCCTCCAACATGGGTTTTATCGTATGACCCGTAACCATGTTAAAAAAAATGTTTGAATGGATTAATATAAATCCCACTGGTCAGCTCTACAAAAGAGAGTCTGAACCAGAAGATTCTGGCTTCTGTAGAATGCTCTTCCTTCATCGGTGAACTCTCACCGGCACTAGATCTGTCTTAGATCTCTTCGGCAAACTTTTACCGGATCTCTTCATCGGCGAACTTTCATTGGATTTCTTCATTAGCAACCTTGCACCAGATTTCTTCATCGGCGACCTTGCACCAAATTTCTTCATCGATGACCTTGCACCAGATTTCTTCATCGTCGAAATTTCACCAGATCTCTTCATCAGTGGGTGAACACTGGCACAGACCTATTTCCAGTCCACTTCACCGTTACACATGGTTTCTGGCTGACCACAAACCGACACTGCAAAATGGTTTTTGGCTGACCACGAACCTGTAGTTACAAATTGGTTTTGAGATTACCACGAACTTTACGAGGATACACATGCCTTACAAGGCTTACAACATAACTCCAACTATTGGAGTTATCAGGTACATACTTTACAAAGACCACTATAAAAAACATCCTAGACTTGCTTACAATTTAAAATGTGTGACTCATAATACAACATGTTATTGAATCTATTCCAAGAAACTCATAAAAAACTCATACAAACTCGATTGATGTCCATCATAATAATTTTTGCTGCTTCATTACCTCCTCTTTTCATTGCTCGCATCTTAGGCATCGTTGTCTTTGTCAATTGAAACTTGGAACTTCACGTTTCACCTGTCATTTGTTAGAGTATCCAATTCTAACAAAATAAATTCATACTGAGATGGCTAATCTCAATATGTATATTGATTTTGAATCCAAAATACTTTCATCATAAAAATATTATTTACCCAAGCATGTAAAAACAACTGTGCTACATGTTGCGGTTGCATCAGTGAGGCAGCACCAGTGAGGAAAAAGCACACAACCTTCAGCCAGGCCGATGCCAAACACAGGAAGCTGGAAGCCTCCCAACAACTCTGTGTGCTTCCGCACCTCTTCTGACAGTTGTAGAAGACCCAATAATCTATCGGCCTCTTCTCTACGCCAAGCCACGTTCACAACACAACATCAGTTAAATCTTTAGGTGACCCTCTCCTCCACTTGGTCCACTCCTCTAAACTGGACCAGGTGACACAGCAAAGATCAAAATACCAGATAGAGAAAAATTCCACGGGTTTCCAAACATAGGCCACTTCTACACAAGCATGATCACTTCACCTCTTCCGTTGCACAGATCACACACGCAGGCTCCACTCTAATTTCAAATCTAATCAAAAATTCGGAACAGAAGACGCCTTGAGGGATGATCGATCTGCAACTCTTAGAGCATATATTCGATGGATAAAAAAAAAATTAAAACAATACAAATACAAATACAATCATTTATTTTCCTATGCCCAGGAAGGGCCAAAGGCCCTTACAGGCTCTGATACCAAGATAAAAATTGAGATACACACTATATTGAATTAATCAAATAAAGTTACATATATACATGAGGAATTGTCTTAGTCAGTATCCTTAGTCAGTTTATGGCTAAGACTTCAAGAAATCACTGAAACGTTGCAAAGAAAGTTCTCCGATACTTAAAAGGAACAATCAATTTAGGTATTATGTATACTAATGAATCTGATGTTGCACTGACATGTTTTTCTAATTCAGATTGGGCAAGAAATCCTGATGACAGACGATCTACCTCTGGCTATGCATTTCCACAGGTATCAGGGTTGGTGGATTGTATAAATTGGATGTGACAATGAAGTGTCATATTGCATTGACATCCACAGCAGAGTTATAGCATCATAGGTATGGGCACCTAAATTACAATGATTTATTTTTGTTGCAAAGAAAAACAATGGTTGAAGGTCTTCCTGTTATGAAGTGTGAACATTTACCATGTGAATCTTGTGCACTTGGTAAGAAGCATAGAGAGGATTTTCCCGTTCATACAGAGAAAAGACAATATGATATACTTGAATTAATTCGCACTGATGTATGTGGACCTATGCAAAGTAGGTCGCTTGGTGGTACTTCCTACTTTCTTATTTTTGTTGATGATAGATCTAGATATACATGGATCTACTTCATACGAAGAAAAAGTGATGTCTTTGAGTATTTTAAAATTTTAGAACTTTGACTGAAAATAAAACAAGCAAATACATTAAAATTCTCAGATCAGATCACGGTGGTGAATAAAAATCAGGAGCGTTTAACAAGTATTGTAAATTTCATGGGATCCAACAACAATTCACAATACCCCATACTCCTCAGCAAAATGGTGTTGATGAGAGATGGAATAGAAAAATGGTGGAGTGTGCTCGCAGTATGCTTCAAGGTAAAAACATTTCTAATGGTTTCTAGGCAGAAGCCATTAATACTGTTGTTTATTTGAAGAATCGAAGTCCCACTAAGAAATTAGCTTTTCAAACTCCTTTTGAGATTCTTTATGGTCATAAACTTGATGTCAGTCATTTAAGAGTATTTGGATGTACTTCATTTGCACATATTCCTAAGGATAACAGAAGAAAGCTTGATGAAAATTCAATCAAGTGTGTTTTTATTGGGTATTTTACAAATCAAAAAGCATATAAACTGTTTGATCCCAGTTCACATAAACTATTTGCAAGTCGAGATGTGGTGTTTCATGAGAATGTTGATAAAAGTGATACAATGAATGATTCTTGGCATATATCTAATGATGATCATGTCAAAATTGATACTTTGATTAACCAGGAATAGGAGCAGGTCGTCGATGAAGAAATCCGGTGCAAGGTCACTGATGAATAAATCTAGTGCAAGGTCGCTGATGAAGAAATCCGGTGAAAGTTGGCCGATGAAGACATCCGATAAAAGTTTTTCGAAGAGATCTAAGACAGATCTAGTATCAGTGAGAGTTCGCCGATGAAGGAAGAGCATTCTACAGAAGCCATAATATTCTGGTTCAGACTCTCTTTCGTAGAGCTGACCAGTGGGATTTATATTAATCCATTCAAGCATTTTTCTTAACATAAGAATCAGGATGTCTCATACCTTTATGCTTGATTGAAAATGGCCTCTGTTCCTGTCCCATGGTATCCCTTAGAATGATCTTTTACCTCTTGCAATTAATGCCAAATCAGAATCATTTGAATCCAGTTCAAAAAATTTCATTCTCTCTTCTTCTTGAAGAAGAATTCCAGCCAATTCGTCAAATGTAGGAGGCATTTGTCTAGTTGAGAGTGCTAAAATAAAGACTTTATAAGTTTTAGCTAACCTATGGAATAGGAACAAACTTTATACATAGATAGTCACAACTGAAGACAAGTAGGAATTACATATTCCAACACTCCCCCTTAATGACTACTTGTCTCAATATCCATCTGGAAAATCTAGTTGTGGTCAAACATAACAAAAAGGATATGTCGACGTCCATATAAAGGAGCAACCATCCACCGGAATGCATGGGTACCAACCGCTGTAACCACTAGTCTTGTAGGATGTCCTTCGTATACATGGCTCTGTCAACCATTATCACTACATACATGTACCTGTATCTACAAAACCCCCTCCAAGATTTGTGAGACACTTTTCATGTAATGCTGCTCCTTCTATGTCACTTTTTAATTTCATATTGTTACGTTATAATTGTCCATACTAAAGTAAACCACAAGTCTAAGAAATAACAGTTGAAACAACATTTGGAGAAATGTTGGCATCAGATCCTACAATGGCATACATGCGTTTCTACGTACCGTGTAATCCTGCAAGAACTTCGCGAGGCAACATGGGCTTCAAAGTTACAGTTCAAAAGAATTTTGTTGGATTTTGCAACTGGAAAAATGTGGTTATAAGGGCCAACTTACAGAGCATTTAGGAATTACTTTTATTCCTATAACACATATAACTTGAAAAACATTTAATAAGTAGTTATCATTATCTCTAATGGTTTATTAGTTTATGTTATTGTTTATTAGTTTATGCTAAAGTAAGATTTTAGCAATAGATTTAGGTGTAGTCTAATTTATAGAAGAAATGGTTTTTTTCATGATAAAACTTGAGTTTAAATTGTTTAATCTGTATAATTAGAGTGTCTTGGGGTTTTTGAGGATGATGAATCCATTATGCATTCAAAAATGTATTTCAAAAAAACACAAAATCTTTAAATTGTATTGCCAAGTTTTGGTGAATTCTGGTAAATAATGCAAATTATAGTGTAATTTTGAAAAATAAGTACACTGTTTAGATTTGTTTATTCACAATTATTAATGTAGCATTAACCAATACAAGTTGTAATTAACTTTGAAAAAAAAAAATTCTATATTATTGAAATATTTATTTTTCAAACATTTGATTGGATCAGAATTTGAATGTCTTATTGCAGTGTTTACGCAATACAATGCCATTTAGATAGCTGCCTCATATGTTTTTGCCATAATTTTGGATATTTTTGAATATTTGTGTTATGTTTTTTCATCATTAAACCACCTAAAATTAAAATCATTCAAAATAGTTCATACGTAAATAACATATTTACAATAAGTTATTGTCCACCATAATTTAAGCTAGTATTTGCATAAAAAATGGATATAAACAAGCTGGCCACCATTATTTAGGTTTTTTTGACACTTTAACAACTAAGAGTAAAAATGTAAATTTGCAGACTTACAAGTGGTTACTACCCATCAATATTTATGCAAGTCGTAAACAATTAATTTTTCCACTTCATATGTGAATTAGCAATTTTTCTAAAACATAATTTCCATTTTATATATCAATTTGCAATTTTTCTGAAAGCATAATTTCTACTTAAATGACAATGAAGTCCAGATTTTATGTGTATATTGAAATTTAATGAAAAAAAAGAAGATGTTAAACAATTCACTTAACTCTTATTTTGTTAGATCTAAGACTTTTATGATTTATAATTTAGATAACTATCTTTCAGATTAATCATATTATTAAGATTTGGTCAATGTTTCGAACCATTTAATGTGGTTTACCTTATCTTGACGATGAACCACATTAAATGGTTCAAAACGTCCTCCAAATCTTAATGTTGTGATTAGTCAGAAAAACATTTATCTAATTCTTATTTATTAGATTTCAAAATATTCTCAATATCTGCAATTACAATTTCAATTATTGTTCACAATAATGAAGATTTCAAAATATTCTGATCAATATCCATTTCAATTATTGTTCACAAAAATTTTAAAATATTCTCAATATCTGCAACTTCAATTTCAATTTCAATTATTGTTCACAATAGCTAAAACCCGCAAGCAGGAGACAAGTCCCAGCGCTAAACAAAGATTTTAACGAAAGATAAACCTGGCCCTTGATGTGGACTTGTAGTCTTACACCCGCGATCGGATTGAGCAACCCTGCCAAGGATCTTGCATTGAAGACGCAAGCAGCCCACAATCTGGAACAAGGCCTCAGACGCTATCGTGGGAAAATTTCACAGAAGTCGAACTCTGCATATTCCCAAATTCTGTGGGATTTCCGGGGAATAGAAATAGGGATTTGTTATAGATTTCATGGAGGGTGGTATGGCCATGATGTCCAAAGGGATAAATACAAGGAAGTAGGTTGGGAAAATGTCAAAATGTGAATTGGTAATTCGTTCGGTTTACTATCATAAGCTGAATCACCCTGGGTCATTTTACAATTATAATTTTTAGTGAACCACTTCATTTCTAGTACGCCGGTAATTTTGGGAATATGAACATGAAATTTATTAGAATATAATACTTTATTTTCAGAACCATTCCCAAATAATCTGTTAAGGAGATTATTAAATTTTAACACATTCATAAAAATATGAGTTTTTTTTTTAATTCTAAAAATTATCACCATGGATTTATGAGAGAAATTAGACAATGATCGAAGAATAAGATGAGGTTCATGATTGAGATTATATCTATTTTAAACAAATGCAAGTTTTCTTGGTAGATTATGTAACATTGTAGTTTTTTTTTTTTGGAGATATGATTTAATTTTATGTAAAAAACTATTTAATTTATTTTAAAAAATAGATTTAAGTTTTGTAGTTAAATAACTGAATAATTTTTAAAAATATATAATATAATTATATGAATAAAGTTTAATATTAATGTATTTAAAAAAAGATAGAAAAGAAATAAATTAAAATGTAAAATAAAATTTCAAAGAAAATATATATATATAACAAATTTGTAGAAAAATAATATCTAACAACATAATTCATTATATTGGAGTTGAAAACCAAATTAAAAATCTACATGATTTTAGTATTCAGAATGGTTAGAGAGTAACCCAATCATTACCCAAATTCATCAAGCTATTACTATGGTCCACATGTTGTTATAATTGGATCAATTAAAGAGTGGTTGAGAATTAAAGAGTAAATCCCATTAGTAATGATTTGTTGAAGCCAAATTTGATTAATGGTGAGTCAATAATAAATTAAAGAGTGGTTGAGAATTATCTCATTAGGAATGATATGTTGAAGCCAAATTTGATTAATGGTGAGTCAAAGTTATTGATGGTTTTTTTTATGAGACCTTAATAATGATATAAAGTAGTCATATAAATTAAATGGTCAATAGTTAGAAAGAGTATAATTACTTTTAAAATAAATTTCAACCTTAGATTTGTGATTATTATTAAGAATATTTTAAAATATATGTGGAAATTAAATCTCTATCATCCAACTAATAATTAATGATAATTAAATTAAAAATTTTAAAGTCTTATAGGAAAATAGACAGCATATGGAAAATCATATATATTGATTTGGAGAGATAATTAGAGATGCTTTCATAATGTATGTGAAGATGATTTAAAAATATGAAACTTAGGAAATCCAATTGTCTTCTTGAATAAATATTTTTATATTTGGAAATTATGCATGATTATTTATAATCTTAGTTTTTGCAAAAATGGTAAATTAATTTGCAAAAAATATATAATGCACATGTCCCTCATGGGAGTGTTATTGCCAGCGATCAATGGATTATGCAGCCTCCTCGGCACATGAGTCTCTCTACAGATGTCCTAAGGTTGTTATGTAGAGGCGAAAATTTTAGGGAAGACGTTGGAATCTGTACAATAGTTTTAATGATTATAAATGCCAGCATACGACTCTAGGGTAGTGGAAGTACGTCGTCTGTGGGAAGTGTGGTGAGGTTGTATCCTTGCCCTCCCTTACAACGGTTCTCTTATAGGTGGTGTTTTCACCATCTCTACTGCTTGGAGGTGCGAAGGATGGTTTTTAGAAGTCAGAGTCTTGTTTAGGAAGGTGTAGAGAGGTATTCTGCATTCTGTTACAATTTCCTTTATATATTGTTATTCCAATTTTGTTGCAGTGCGATATTGTATTTCAAAAGAAAATTGTGTGGCTTTCTACAATGTTTTACTCTTGTTATTGTAGTTGTGTTCATTGTTGGACCAGGTGCCTTGTCCACTTATGCATGTGTCTCGTTAATTGTGTTTTTTCTTTTCAAATTTGTGTTTTCATGGTTGTCCAAGGGTTGGGTTTGTGGGGTTTTAACACACTTCATTCTCAGTAGTTAAATGGCATTGTCAATTTTGTCCAAGGATTGGCTTTATTAGGTTTTAAAAGGTCTCGTTTTCATTTATTTTTTTCACTTTTGAGAGCTTCGCTCTTGGTCTTCATAATTTGGTCAGGTTCTGGGGGATTCCTAGTCCTATGTCCTTACATTGCCCTAAATTAGGCTACTCTCTTGAGTTTGGCCCTCTATTGTGGTGTTTATGGGATGATCTATTGGTTTTTTTTATCAGGAGAAAGCGTGAATGTTCTACATCTATCTTTTTTTTTTTTATTAAGCATGGTTTGTGTACTTGTTTGGTTTTCTCTCCTACCTCACTCATCATTCCTCCACGTCAGATAATGATGAGTAGGAGGGGTGGTTTGGGGACTACTGGTGTGAAACAATATGGATTATTTTCATTTGATTCAATGGATTCCTTCTTTGATGCAGTTCCATTGGAAGTGAGGAGAGAAATACTCCTCTTGGAAGAAAAATAAACTAATGATCACCTCTACCACTCTAAATATAAGCTTCAAAAGACATCCTTGGACCTGCAAAGGGTTTCAGATCCCAGTGGGTTTCATAAAAGAAATTACATTTTTTGTATTCTCTCATCTTGCATCACCAAATCGATACACTGCTCCATTTAATATTTAAGGACAAACCAGTTGTGACCTATAAATTATTTTCTGTCTTGGGGGATATTAAATGTATGTTGCAGAGCCAATATATTTATCTTTATAGTGTTGAGTCTTGTCTACCCCAGGTGGAAATTTTCATTGTCTCAGACTCAGCCTCTAGTGATCTCTCTAACCCTCCTATAGACCCTCGAGATCAAATTGCACTCCCGTTGATAGCATGAAATAACTTACTATAATATATTTTGAATAGGATTAACTATTGGCCAAATGTGTTTTGGTGCTCTTTTATTACAATGTTGGTGCTAGGATTTTCCAGCTTTCACTAAGGTGTTTGATGGGGTATCAAGGATTTTATTATTATTATGTGACCTAGGTATTTTGATGCAATCCAACTATGGTATTTGTGTTTGGTAGATGGACATACTTGTTTCAATGTTGAGGCACACGTCTTAGTCTTCTATGTGTGTTTAGTTGGTGCTTTCTTTTGGTATGGACGCACATGGGCACAAATGGTGGGACACTCTATTATGTGGAGGCTTCTTCATCGGATGTGGTTTTCCTCCAAACATACAACTAGTAGACATATTGATGTTTAGGTTCTAGGCATAGTATTTTTATGGCTCAAGGTGTTTATCTTCTATATATATTTTTAGTATGGAATGTTCATCTTCACTAGTTTCATCTTGATGTAATATCATTCTCAAGGCTTTGGGTTTGTCATCAATCTTCTTTTGGACATTGTGCCCTTCAATATTATTTCTGGGTACAAATTGTAGTATTATGTTGAAGACTATTCTGGTTGCGGTCGACACATCTAGATGTAAAATTAATGTTTTTTATCTGATCTTCTTTAAAAATCAATGGTTGTGGTTGGCGCATAAAAGTGATAGTATTTTACATTGTTGTGAGATCAGTTTGCAGGCATTTGAGGATCATTTGTAGTCTTTTTAGAATCATTAAGCAGGCCTAAGTTTTCACATTTTATCAATAATGAATTTGTTTTCAAATTTTTAAATAAGTTGCAAGAATTGAGTAAAGTGAAGAGTGATGGATTTATGGTTGCTAAAGCTAAGATTAAGAAAGGATAATATGTTGATGTGGAGCAAGGAGATACATTATCTGAGCATCTACTTGATAGGTTGTATCAGAATTTTTGTATTATTTGATCTAACAATTCTTTTAGCAGTTTAAAGTATTATTTTGTGCATTAAGTTTGTTGGGGAAAGCATGAATTTCAGTTTTGTTTTTCAGCAGTGAGTTTTTCAATTTCATTTTTCAATTTGTAGTGTGCATCAATGTATGGTTTTCGGTTGCAGAGTTAATTGGTTGCAAATAAGGTTGTCAGTTTTAGGTAAAAGAATAGGATCAACCCAATGGATCAGGCCTCTGGTCTATGGGGTTCTTGCTGCCATCTATGATCGACAACATCCCCGTGAAGCTATTTTTATCACAATAAACCTTGTTTTTAAAGGTTTTTTTAGAAAAGGCGGACAATTTCAGTGTTAGTGTTGTTAATGTAATAAAAAGGGAAATTATCGATAGTGGGGCTATCAGTGCTTTAGTTGTACCGATAATATTTTCTGAAGAAATTCACTTACAATGGGCTTATCAGCATTTCCAATAAAATTGAGAGACCGATTGTCAATGCTAAAAAGAATTTTGGAATTTGGAATTTGGAATTACGTTAATTACGTCAACATCAATGATGAGGTATGCAAGTATTCCACGGGTAAGTGTGAGGTTAAATCATAAATTCATCCACCACCATCAGTGTATGGTTCGCTTAGTAATCATGGGTTATAACGTGTTTCCCACAAATCGTAATCATTTTTCCAAATCAGAATGATTTCCCTTATCCACCGTTAAACTCATTTCATTTTGTAAGTTTTTGTTTTCATTTGTAAGTTTGGTAACTTTGTTGTTAAATTGGTAACTATTGACAAGAGAAATGTTGTCATTCCCATTTTTGGAAAATTCTAAAAACATGCAGAAAGGAAATGTTGGCAGTCTGTCTGTCAACGAAATCACTAGTTAAAACTTTGTTTTTCCTGTAAAAGGCAATAAATTCAGTAGTGGATTCCGAACAGTTGGAAAAAAAAAAAATTAAAACCAAAGGAGGTTTTGTTCATAAGAGGCTCATTTAAAAAATTATCTTTATGTTTTTACATAGATACAATGTTTTGAGATATTCGAAGGAATATTTGAAACCTAGTTTTCATGATTTTGGAAATGACTCTTTTCCTGTTTTAGTCATTGTTTTAAAAATCCTCTTCCGAAAAACATAAGATGCATTTTTAAAACCCAAAGAGGCTTTTGTCAAAAATAGACTCGTTAAAAAAAACCTCTCCATGTTTTCTAACAACTATCACTATTTGGTAGTTTCAGAGGGATCATTGAACCCTATTTTTCGGAAATTCGTGTGGGGAAAGCTCATGGATGGTTGGTGACATGGATGCCACCTTATAAAATTTGACTTATTGTTCCTTGTCTACAACAATGACTCTAGAAACAACATTATATTTAGATGTAGATAGGCTTGGAAAGTTTTATTTGAGACATATGTTGTATCTCTTTTATTGTTAGCAATTTGTAATTAAATCTGAAGACTATTATTATGTAATGAGTTGATGTATTGTCTATAAAGAAATTTTCATGAGAATGAAAAAAGGTTGGGATTTTTATCACAAGCTTATTGTTCCCTGTGTATTTTATAAAGTTTTAATAAAGGAAGACTAATTATGTAGCAACGATTCTTGTATTGAGAGAGTTTGGATATGTTTTTTCATGTTTATATTTTCTTTCTATGTTGTCATATGCGTATTCTTCTATGACTGATAAGAGTAAATAAATTGAAATCATATTTACTATGATTTTTTTATATGATCAATTTGTCACAAATTTCTGACTTATTCTTTAAAATATTTCATCCTTGTGGTGCTCTTATAATTATACCATTATCTTCTTATTTTGCCTTCCATCTCAACATTTTTAAATTTCAGATTATCTCAACTACCCTACCTCTATGAAGCTTTTAGTTTTCCCCCTTTTTAATCCAATTATTTGACCCCATGCCCAAAGGAAATCTATCAAACCCTACCATATTTTTGAAACCATTTTATAGCAGAGCTAGTCATCGTTAAGTACATAATTAATAATTTCGACTGAGTTATAGAAGGGAACCACTTTTGGATTGAAAAGGCTAGCTTTCAATTCAAGATATTGTTTAGAGGTCACCTCAGTTATTTCCTTCTACAACCAGGATGTTTTCTGAGTGATAACTTGTTCGATGTTCAGTGACACAAGTATGTAGTACACCAGTAAGATCATTCCAATACATACTTCTATTTAGAATGAAATAATTGATCACTCTCAACTTCAAGGATCTACATATGGTTTTGGGCATTTCAAGAGGACATTGTAAATTTTTCAAGAAGAACATTATTTCTTGATACCAATTGGAATTCTTAAATTTTGAAAGGTCCTTCAGGAATGGTTCTTGTGGATTCCTTCCTTCCAGTGGGAAGGGTTCTTATGGGTTCCTTCCTACTAGAATGAGAGGTTCTTGTGGATTCTCTTTGCTTTAAGAAGGAGGCTCTTGTGGATTCTCCTCTTCGTGGATGTTGTAAAGATCTTAATTAGTGCACATCTCAAGTGTGATTTGGTTGGAATCATTGAGCAGCTCAACCAATCCTTGGCCTTTCATGAGTTTTGTAGGTTTGATATCCATGTCATACTTCTGGAGCTTGGCTATCAATTTCCCTCATATTTCATCACTCTCAGGTTGCATGAGAATATCCTTTACTATTGTTGATGGCGCATATGATATTTCTTTCAAATGCAACACATATTCTCTAAAAGATTTGAATTATTTCACCATAAAATACATTTGTTTCTCTAAAATGGTGTATTTTAGCTCTGCATCTCTCAATGCATGACTTAAAAATAATATGGGTTTCTCATACCCTTCTTGATTCCTTTGTAACTGTATTACCACTATTGTGTGTTCCAATGCAAAAGAGAAAATCTGGAACTTATTTGAAAAATATAGATTTTCTAATACTAGTGCCTCCATAATAACCTTCTTGATGTGCTCAAAAGACATGTGGGACTCAGGTTTTCATCTTACATCACTATTATTCTCGAGCATGCATGTCATGTATTTTAGGAGTTTTGTAGAATTTGCAATGAATCTATGTAGAAAATTAATCCTCCCCAAGAATGACTAAATTTCCTTTTTATTCCAGGGTAAACTTATCTTTGATATAACCTCTACCATTTCGGGGTCAATATTTACACCCTATTTGGAGACTATATGTCCCAAACATTTTCCTTCTTGCAAAGCAAAGAATGATTTCTTGGGATTTAGAGAAAGGCCAAACTTTTCGCACTTCAGGAACACTTGTCTCAAATGATCCAAATGTTTTTCATCTAAATAAAAGAATATTGTCATGTCGTTGAAATAGATAATTAAAAATTAATCTCTTTCTCCCACAAAAGAAATGTCCATAGCCCTTTTAATTGTATCTCTTATGCTCATCAATCGAAAGGTAATTTTATTGTACATGAATACACCCCATGGTGTTTTGAATTCAATTTTTTATTTACATGTCGGATGCATATCTATTTGATTGTAGCCTTAGAACCCATCCATCACTGATATTCTTGAAGCTCCTATAACCTTATGGAAAATATGATCTTGTAGAAAATATCTAACACAACTATAATACCATGTATAAATTATATCAATGGACTCAATCCGACCATGCAATGTACTAAAGCAAGATACTGAATCCCTCTACAATATTTTTGGAATATAAAACACGATTGCTCAATCATATGCAAGTAAGAGAAAGAAGTAAATCAATACACAACACCAAATATTCCTAGGGAAATAAATTGATTAAAACCCCTCCATCTTTATTGTATAATCAACCAACGAATCATGAAATAATACAATGTATTTGTCATCACCACAACCTCATACACTCTACCAATTGCTTCACACTGATCTAGGAAAAATTGGACAAACACATAGACAATTATCAACCTACCCTCAACCTACCCTTCTTACGCAATCCCTAGATAATTAAACCCCTATTAAATTGGAAACTCAACCTTCCTTCATTGCATAATTCATCATGGGCCTCATGTGGTTTTATAACTGCATCTGGGCAGTTTACTAAAAATACAACTGATAATTTACTTGCCTTGAACCTTTGTCTCAACCAGGTTTCCACCAAAATTAGCATGCATGCAACTATAAATAGTGAATTAGTTACTTGGTAGATCACTACTGGTGAATTAAATCTATTTTAATTCACTTGATCTTCCACTAGCTCATCAAACAGTTAGAACTAGTTAAATTGATTTTAACTCAATTATTGTGAGTTAGTTGATTCCACCCACACTACATTAGTGTTACAACTGCAACTGGACCCTATTAATAATATAATCACTCAACATGCCTATCCTTAGACTCTCAACTTGAAATTCTTGAGCTAACTAAGTCTATCACACTTAGTTAACTATTACAAGTTGTTATGAGATAAGATTACAATTTATTTTCCAATTTATTTAATAAATTGGTTGCACACTAATGTATCACTAGGACCCATCATTATGTGACCTGTGATCCCACACCAGTGCGTGAGTTGTTTCTGGATGCCAATTTCACTGTTTCTTGTTGCAAATTTCCACAGATCCATCTTGGGCAATGGGTAATTGTCCTTTAGAGAGAACATGTACAAATTTTTGAAATTCACACATAGCCTAATATCACCATTCTTCTTTCTTGAAGGCACCATATTTGATAGCCATTCATAATGTATCAATGGTATTATGGTCTTCCTATCCAGTAGCTTCCCGATTTCCTTCTCTATCGTCGGCAACAAAATAGGGTTAAATCTTCTGAGTTTTTGCACAAAAGACATGGGATTTTATTTCAATGGTATTCTATGTTATATTATGAACGGACCATATGGTTTGAAATATTCATAACACCATGAAAAAACATCTTTGAATTTCTTAAACAACTAGATTTACCTTTATTTAAAAGTGGGTTCCAAAAACTTGCCTAGTTTTACCTTTTGCAGGTTCTCCTCACTACCTAAATTGTGTTCCTTGATGTTCTCGGCCACTTGTTGAAAAATGGGATTGGTGGACATGTCATTGTCATCAAATATTTTTTCCAATGGAACTAGCCCATTCGGAATGAAATTATGATTTAGTTGTATCACTTAATGACCACCAATTTGATTGAGAAGGTTAGTATTGTCTTTGTCTAATTCTTCCTCTTGATTTATTTCGTGGTCTAGATATTTTTATTCTATATTAATGGATGAAATTCAGCCACTAGTTATAGAAAACTCCTTAGTTGTTCATCATCCTAAAATACTCTCTAATGATTGATATTATATGGGATAAACAACTTGTATCTCATCTCTACTTCGTATTTAAATTTTGGTTCAAAAGGTGGCTTGAATGTACTGGCTACTTTTTCCAATGCATCTGCATGTCGATTTTCTGCCCTGCGTACAGTTGTAATGTTAAATGTATCAAAGTAATTTTAAATAATATCCTATACTGCATTTCAATACGACCATGTTCTAGAGTGTTTTGTAGTATTGTTTTTTTTTATTTGGAGAACTATTAGTTTGTAGTCACAAAAGACTGTGAATTTTTTCACTCCCATCTTCCTTGTTTCTTCTAACCCTAGAATCAATGCCTTGTAGTCAATAATATGTTTAGTGGCATTGAATTCTAGTTCAAATGATACAAGATTTTTTTGACCCATGGGAGGTACCAAAAGTACTCCTACCCCTGTTCCTTCTTTGGAGCATACTCTATTGAAGTAAAACTTCCAAATTGAATGCAACTATTGTTGTTGTTCAATCTCAGTAGGTGGTGTAACTACTTCTGCCATGGCTTCAGGATTCATGGAAAATCTATAAAAACCCATAAGCTCTTCTATGACATAAACATGAATATTCTTGGATTTCTTAGCATCACTCACAACATATAGGAGTTTATCTGCTCTATATAGTATTCTCTCCTGACCCACAAAGACAGGTATGGTTACATAGAATAAATCCATTTGCAAGGTTCCTCCCAAATTCCAGAGAAATTATTGTGAATGCAACATGTAATAAGGGGTTGGGATATCAACTACTACTATGTCCATGACTAAGCTCTTGTTGGGTATTTGGGTGAGGGATACCACTAAATCATTGATGATTTTGAGTAATTATACCCTTCTAGAATCGAGTGAATAACGATCATGGTAAGGTTTGGTAATATTCAATCCTAGGTCTACCATGACTAACTTAGGCATGAGGTTATGGGATTCTCTTGAATTCAACATGCACTTATGGAGAAACTTTGTTTGACTGTTTAGGGTGATTTAAAATGGAGGAATCTCATCATATTTTTCTTCCACGTGTGGTTCACATTCTACATTGGAACAATCTTCCTAAATGTTCAAAGTATTGTTATGAGAAATATTTCAACGGGGTGTATGAGTTTGGGTGATGTTGATATATTGGGTTATGTGACAATTCTAATAGTGTTACTGAGACCTTTATATTTCTCAGTTATTGTTCCAAGTTAAACAATGGAGCCATGATTCTTTAGACCTCTTTAACTAATTGAACTAGTGATTGAGACGCCATGGCATCTTGTGATTTTTTATTTTCCTTACTTGGTCTTGGATGTGCATCTTGATTTGTCTTCCCCTTCCATTGTGAGGGTCCTCACATTCTCTTCAAATTTTGAGGAAGTGATTGATTCACATCAGGGGTTGGACTTGAATCAAGTAAAGGAATGATAGTTTTAGTCTAATGACTTTCTCTTATTGGTTTTCCTAATTTTGGATGTAAGTCATAATTCCTCTTAATTTATAACATTACAGTGTTTGTGATTTGTTGATATTGAGAAGCAAGAATTTCAAAAATTATCGTATCAATCATAAGCCTCTTTCAATGCTAAGGAGTTTGTGTAGTCAGACTTTGTGATGTAGGAAGTGGGGCTCTGGTCTCCTTCCCATTCTTTGTATTTTTCTTGAATAAATTCATCAGAAAACCCATTTTTTGTAGGTTCAAATCTCTTCTCATAGGGCATTGTACTGGTTGATATTTCAATCTCCTTTCTCTATTCATCTATTGAGGGTTGAATGACCGATGAATGAAAGTAGGATTTCTTGGAATTTTGTTTTATTTTTTCTTGATCTTTTGGATTGAAGCTTAGCAATATTGTTGGATAATTTTTTTATCAACCTAGTCATCTCTTCAATATTTTCTTTGGACGTGTCTTTATCATATGTAGGTTGGTCAGGTTCGTCCTTTATCGTCTTCTTACCTTTATCTTTCATGTTTCCATTCTCTTTCTTGACACCATAGTTTTCATCTCTAATTTCAAATCATCATAGTTTTCCTTCAATAGTTAGGCTTCCTTCTATTTTGACCACATGAAAGTTCATATCTGCAAAATTTTTGGGTCTCCTCTCTCTCAGCATGATGGAAATATCAAGCTCAAAAGTAGCGACGTAACTCACCATAGCATCAATAGGAGTAGGTTTGATTTAATTGTGAATTTAATTATATAACTTGTTGAATAATTTAGAGAACTCTTATACACTCCTGTAAGGTTTCTTTTTTAATGCTAAAAATTTACTGAGGTAATATTGAGAATATTTATTCTCACCCTTTTGAGTATGGAATGTTCTCTCTAAATCATCCCATGAGTGCAGAGAAATAGCGATAAGGATATGAATCCATTTTCACACATTTCCTTCTAGGGTTTGTATGAACAATCTCATGAACACATCCTCATTATCCATCATAAAGTTGTCGGTAAAGTATTGGAAGGAATTGATATGTTCTTTAATGGTCCCTTTCTCTTCACCACTAAATCTCAGAAATTTTTTTAGATAGTTCTTTGGCATGTCATGTAAGACCCGAGGCAAAGCCAAGGACACATAACGGGCTCCTACCTAGGCCAAGGACTAGTTAGGTGGATTTTTTTGGTTCTGAGTTTGCCCTTGCCCAAGCATAATGTGTTGCAAGATAATCTCTCTAGTGGTAGATGATATTAGGGTTCTGTTTTTCCCTATTATTTCTAGAGTTACCCAAGGTGTGTGGATGAGGGTGGAGTTTGATGCATGAGGAGGACTATTTAATTGGAGATGTCCATTCATTGGTTGCCTGAGAAAGTGTTCCAATTTGAGTAATGACTAAATGATGTGGTTGAGAAATAATAGTGGGACAAGGTTGATGCGATCATCTACGATGTGATTCTCTACCATTTTGGCTTTTAAAGCCTTTTTTCGTCATTTCTAAGTGTATACCAAAACACCCATGGTTAGAAAACTAGAAGTGTGAGGTTTGGGTCAGTTACTGCGAGTATGTCTCCTTGAAAGCCAGACCTAGGAATCTAAAAGTTATGAGTTGCTTCAAAGGGCGGGAAACGTGAAATTTGGGTTACACTTTATTGAGAATCGGGGGGAAAAAAAAAAGTTAATGATAGTTGATGAACATTTTATAAAGTGTGAGAATCGGGGGCAAAAAAAAAAATTCGGCAATAGTTCGGCCGAACATTTTATAAAGTTCGGCCGAACTTTATAATAGTTCGGCCGAACTGTTTTAGTACGTTCGGCCGAACTTTTGAGTCCGTTTATATTGACGGCACAGTGACGGCCCAGCAAACAGAATTTTTGCCGGAGGTTTGGAAAACCGGCAATGGTAGTTCGGCCGAACTCAGTTGAAAGTTCGGCCGAACTACGTTTTTATAAATAAATCGCCCGCGAAGGGTATCAGTTTACTGTTTTCATTGTTTTCGCGCGAATTTATGTTCTGTCGTCGAGGTTCTGCCGCATCTGGTCGAGGTTCTGCCGCATCTGGTCGAGGTTCTGCCGCATCTGGTCGAGGTTCTGCTCGTCGTCGTTAGGGGTGCCAACGTTAAAATCTGCCGGGTACGTTCTGTTACCCACGCCATAGTATCCCTTCAGAAAACAGCTAAAGAAAACAGCTAAGTTGTCTATCCACTTTTCTCTTCTATTTTAATTACAAGGTTTCCCACAATGTTCTCGTTGGGTTTCACTATTTTCCTGACTCCAATACTCACTGATTTGGAAGTCTGTTTCACTGCTCTTGAGAGGATATTTCCTCACAGACAATGCCTAGGCGTAAATTCTGAAATGTGAAATGAAATTTCCATATTTTCTACCTATTCCAATTTTATTTTAAATAGGGTGTTGTTGAATTTCGGAATTTGTCTATGTTTTCATTTTATCACCGCATTTTCTGAACCCCTGGTGAATGGTGGAACAATCCTCAGACTTCTGCTATTGCATTTTTTATTTCTATCGTTGTCTTCTCTTAAGACTATTAGCATACATAACTGACTTAGTATGTTTTTAAGTATGTTATTCCCTATTTTTCCCTTTTCGTTTGGGTTTGTTGCGTCATGGTTGCTGGATTTCAACACATCCATGTGGTTGAAGTCCCAAGCCCTTTTTCTCTCTGGTTACTTTATCGTTTGCTAGAATATTATTACTTTTTGACAACTATGTAAACGAATAAGTTTTCCCCTTGTACGCAATATATTTGTATATATATCTCCACCATATGTGTACTTCTTAGGCTCTGCGATGCTGTTGTAACGTTTTCACTGATTTCCAGTAATCTGTCATATACTGCTTCTGCACCAATTTGCTACATAAATTTTTATATTTAATCATGTTTATTTCAAACCCTTCTATATCAGAATTTGATTTTGTTGATTTCAGGTAAAATTTCAATATTATTCCCATTGGGATTGGTACACGTTTTATATCTTTATTTCGTCCCTCAAAAT
>JAXQQM020083200.1:0-21145 GCA_034641835.2 Pinus albicaulis | reverse complement strand
AATAAAAACTCTTCAAATATCCACGTATACCTATAGTACTCCACAGGACCCAAGGATCAGTCACTATGCTAATAACTTCCAACGAGCTCCTGCAAGTATATCTTTAAACCCCAGCAAGTCACCCAAAGGAAAATTAGACTGAAAATAAATTTCTAAAAAGAGGCTTGCTCCTGGCCGCAAACAGTGGTGACGTTGCCTTACTCACATGACCAATGTAGAGCGAAACATCCCACAATTTAAAAATGAAACACAAAGCGTAGCCCAATCATAAATTTCGTTCTTCATATACTTGGAGAAGTCCTGATAACTTTCACATGGTTTAATACGCCCAACCACCTAAAAAATAGCATCAAAGTGGATGGTTTGAACTTGAGACTAACCAAAGTTGAAACTCAAAGTCCCCATGTTCTATGGGTCCTCTAAAACAAGTTTACAGATGAAAGAAGTCACTGAACAACTATAAAATTGTATACAGTTGTAGCAAAAATTGACAAAAATAGGCATTATAATTGCTATGATGATTAAATATCAAAATCATGTAGAATAGGTAATTCAACAAACATCAGAGGTAATTCAAAAAAATGGGTTGAGCTAAGGGACACAAATTCTAGAGACTGGGGGATGTCACTTTCTTTGGTGGTTGGAGATGTTCTTATTATAAGAAAGAAAATTTGAATTGGTCATGTCATATCTTGAAATTGGGGTCATGAAATTTAATGCCTAGTATTTTTCAAAACTAATGGTTGCAAGAGGAGTACGCGGGCCCATGCTTACTTTGGAAAATTTTACAAGGAAAAAGGACAAGAAATTAAAAAATAATGGGTAGGCCACCAACTAGTATGGTATGTTGTCCACTCACTATAGCAAGCCAACCAACAAAGAAAAAAATTGGAAATTGTTGGACAAGTGGTGCCCTTCCTATTGCTTTCCAAGATTGTGGCAAGTAGAGGTCTCTGTTTGGAAGAGAAAATTTGAACAACCAAGGAGCAGTGCAAGAGACAAGGGCAAGAAATATCATTTGAATGGTAGGAGGGGAGGCATTTGATGGTCAGACAATGCAAAAGAGAGAGAAACGTAGCCCAAATTCTCTCTCTCTCTCTCTCTCTCTCTCTATCTATCTATCAACGGTGGAGGTCTCTCTCTCTCTCTCTCTCTCTATCTATATATGTTATATGTTAAATAATAAGTATGTAGGGATTACGATGGTTATGTTACATATATGATGCATTGGGGCATAGAGTTTGAATCGATGGTGAAGGCTTATCCTCATAGATCAATGGTGGAGGATGCAACGAGCCTCACCCCTTATGACATCAGCAAGGGAATGGCGAAGCCCCACTACCACTAGGGTCGTAGGATGTGCATCAAGTTTGGATGGTGGAGATTATGGCTAGGGCTCCTCCCCTGTGATGCCAGTGGAAGGGAGTCAAGCCCCACCCACCATTGATTTGGTCGATCAATTCTTAGTCATTGGATCATGTGAGAAAGTCCCCATGCTTATATGAGCCCTGTGACATGGCATGTGAATCTTTCTACATGTGTGTCACGCAAACAACATAGGTTTATGTGTAATATATTTATAATGTGGACTGTCGATTCGTGGACCCCGAACCACATGGAATATGTTATGTATTTGATTATAATATATAGTATGTAGTGATGCGAGTGTTGTGACATAAGTATATAGATATCAAAGTTCATATATAATTACATTATGTGAATGGGGCCACATGTTATGGGTTGCGCTAACTTGACCACTAGATATAATTCTATCAGAGTGATACGTGATGCAGGCACCACGTGGACGAGATGTGGGCGCCATGTGGCAGTAAAGGAGAAATTAACTATGTCAAATGTATACAACTTTAAAAGGGTGTAACTTTAGATCCATGAGTCTAAATTGGTCAAAATTTGTATCACCATAAATGTCTCACCAAGACAAATGCAATGGTAGCATCTATTTTGAGTTTTGAGAGCTCGAAAGAAAGGATAAAAAAAATATCCTATTTTTATAATTGTACAATAGAGATTGGATTAACAAGTGAACACTTCATCGAGGTTGAGGTGGGGTGTTTACAGGTGGTATCAGAGCATCCGAGTTCAACACTTGGACTGGATGGGCTCTATCATGAGAAAATGATAACATAGTTCCCGCAAAATGGCTTTCATAATTATTTTTAGAAAATTAACTAAAATGATTGTTGGCTTGAGGGGTCCTGACCCACGTTCAGATTTTTATGGATAAATGAACAAACCCTCCAACTACTGGCCCTTTCGGAAATAACCTGCTTTCGTAAACCAATGTCTCACTCGAAGTAGTATGGGGGGGTGCTGGAACCAGGTTTTCGCACCCTGAGGGAGAAAATAATGAAGTGGTCCTAAGAAAACCGAATGCAAGCTTCTATCGATCATAAACAAATGCGCGCAATATACTAAAGCAGAATCACAAAGAGTGCACAATATTTAGCATAATCCAGATCCATATGTATCCACCATCAATAAGAATGCATAATCATGTAAGATATCCTTTGTGCAATAATCAACAAGCAAGAGAGAAACAATGCAATCTTAACAAAACATAACCAATAAATAGCTCATATTCATAACACCGTAAGCTTGTCAAAATCTATCCATTGCATTAATTCAGATCCTTTAATACAGATCAGACTTCCCTTACATAAACCCTTCTGCGCACACAACCAGGACTAGGTCTCTTCACACACAGCCAATAGGAGCCTTTCAACCCAATCCAGACAAACCCTTACAATGTATTACAAATGCATAAAATTGTCAAACATCAATAATTCATGAATTAACTGAACTTAGATCGATATATCTATTTATAATTGCCTAGCGCTCAGATACTATGGTCTCAAACCATGGTTTGAGGCCCAAAGTTTACCCTTAAACCCATTTACATCAAAAATAGGGACTTTGACCCACAAAAAAGATATTGCAATATATAGATGCCTATTTATCTTAATCACTTAAATCGATTAAACATGAAACATATATATCATTCAAGAGTGCATTTCATGAGAAATGGAAACATAAACAGATACATATATGGGAAAATAAACAACAATATTTATTAAAGAATAGAAGGGGTAGGTTACAACCAATGATCGATTTGATGTCACCAGTTCTAGCTTCATCCTAGCCTAATCACAATCAACATCTCACCAACAGAATATCACTTCTTTCACTCTCTCAATTGAGAATCCAACAACATTTCTTTACCAAAATTCTTCCCCTTCTAGCACTAGGATCTATGCTCAATTTATAGGGCAACTGAAGGTATTTTCTCAATCAATGACTTTCTAATAATACACAAGGCATGTTTCCAAGTTTAGAGCTGTTAGATGGAAACTTGGATTCGAAGTTTGACACATATGGACTCTTCTAGAAGACACTGTCCATGTGGAGATTCTGGAACAATGAGAATTTCGCTCCCATTTGTTGAGATTGCAACAAGATGACGAGCTTAGTGAAAAGAGTCGCCTTCACTAAGTGGGCCCGCAGGCTATTTTTGGCACAAGTCTATTTTTAGACTATGTCTATTTTTAGACATGTTGATCATATTCTATGAGTTGCAGGATGTTATTTGTGGATGGTTGGTCGATTGGAAAATAGATGGACTTCTATTTTTAGACATACTTTAGGCGGAATCTATTTTGGTGCTAGTCTAAAAATAGATATGTCGAATATTATTATCTCTTAATAATATTTGGACTATAAACATTAACTTATTCTCTTGGAGCACTTCAGTTAAGTGCACAAATGTGGCACAAGAGCTGACATAAGGAATTACGTTATTCCTGAGGGTTAAGTGGAGCTATTGCATGGAGACTTCAGTTAGAACTCATGTGACAGATTTTGGTGGAGTTATTGAGGTAGTTGGTGGAGTTGTGTTTAGTTTAACTCAGTTAGACACAGTTGAGCTAGTTGCATCTAGTCTAACTGATTGATACACTAGTGAGAGTGGTGTGAATTAATTATTAATTAATTCACTAAATATTAACTCATTAATCAACTGAAGAATACATCCGTTAACTACAGTGCATGGACAGTTTCAGTGGAGACCAGTGGAGAGATAGGTGAAAAGGGCAAGTAAACTATCAGTTGTGACTATAGTGTTGCATGATTTTGCACCACACATTGATGGAGATGCCAATGAGGATTGCGTGAGCAAGGCTGGACCAATTCGAGTTCATTCAGAGCCATTCTTTAGCAGGGATTGCACAGTAGAGGCAGGCTAGTAGGTGGCAAAGATCGGTGCATGGATTTGCAAGATCTAGCCTGACTAGTGTGTAGCGATTGGATTGTACTAAGAGCTTGTGAGAAGCTTTGTATGAGGATTGTTACATGATCTCTATGACATATATTATATACAGATATTTGGGGTTTTTAGCTTCTGGCTTTCCCGTAAATCACTGTGTTAATATGTGTGAATTTTTATGGTTTTAATGTGTGCATGCAATTGATCTAATTTCCAAATATGATAATCAATGGTGGAATAGATTCTGTATTGTGCATGAAGTCAAATAGTGTATGATTAGGAGAATCTTAGATATATAACATATCAGTTATATAATTTCTACACCATCTAACAAACACACCCTTTAATGCCGGGAAGTGGATTGTAGTGCGCCTTGGAATGGAGAGAGCTGCATATGCAAAGTAGTTAGCCCCTTGAGAGGTAGCATTGGTGAGCTCATAAGTGTTATAACATATACTTCAAACCTTGAAACTCTCACAATAGAAGCCATGAATGATTTGTTCTTCTCTTAGGGCATGTATCAACTAAAATTATAGGGGATGATAACCCTATTTCATTGGTCCTTGGGATGATGTCCAGTTTGACCAGGTCATGGGGGGTGATGCCCAAATTGAACTATAACATATGGTACAAACAAACAGAGGGAGTGAAGCTTCAAGGCTTCAACGATGCAGATTGGGCAAGCAGTCCATCAGATAGAAAGATCACATCAGAAGGGATATTTAGCATAAGATCGACAATAGTTTATCGGTACAACAGGAAGCAAAGATCAGTTGCACTCTGTTTAGCCGAGGTAGAGTACATGGCAGCGAATCATGCTGCATGTGAGGCCATATGGATGAGAAATATTCTTGTTGGTTTGTTTGGTCATGAGATGGATCTGACGGTGATACATTGTGATAACCAGAGTTGCATAAAACTCTCGTTTAATCCAGTATCCATGATAGGTCCAAGCATATAGACATTCGGTACCATGATCTCAGAAATTGTGTTCAAATATGCGTTATGTTACTTCAGTACATTCCCATGGAGGATCAGGATGCAACTATTCTGATGAAGGCACTCGCCAAGAGAAAATTTGACTACCATAGAGGCAGGATCGGGGTAGCTGATAATCCCTTTCTTGTTGAGAGAGAGTTTTGAAAAGTCAACAAGAAATGTGTGTCTAATTTAATTTTCTCTTAATTAAATTGGACAATAAATTGTAATCTTATCTTATAATCACTTGTAATAGTTAAATAAGTGTGATAAACTCAGTTATCTCATGAATTTTGAGTTAAGGGTGGTTGGTGAGGCATGCAGAGTGATTCTATTTGTTTTTGAGTCCAAGTTACAGTTAGTGCATTATTTTAATGCATGACAAATCAGTTAACTCAATTAATTGAGTTAAAATCAGTTTAACTAGTTGTAACTGATTGTTGCACTAGTGAGAGGTCAAGTGAATTAAATCAAATTTAATTTTCATGCAATGATCTACCAAGTAACTGATGATTTACTATTAATAGCTGCATGCATGTCAGTTGTGATAAAGACCCAGTTGAGACAGAGGTTAAAGGGATGCTAACTATCAGTTGTATTCTTAGAAAACTGCCCGCATGTAGTAATGCATCCATAGGATTGCCCATGAGCATTGTGTAGTTTAGGAAGGCTGAAATTCCTAAACAATACGGATTGCATTCCACATGAATTGCGCAAGCAAGGAAAGCTGAGTAGAGGCTGATAATTGGCTAAGTGTTGATCGATTTTGTCCGGATCAGTGTGAGACAGTTAGCAATGTGCAATTGACTCTTGTGAGAAGAGTGCATTGTAATTGTTTCATGATTCCTTAGTTGAATATACAATAGAAGAAAGAGGGGTTTTGATTAGCAAGCTTTCCCCAGGAAAAATATCTGTGTTGTGGATTTATTTTCTTCTTTTTTTTACTTGGTGTGATTGTGCGATCATTTTATTTTCCGCAATTAATTTGTAGAAGGATTCAATATCTTGCTTTAGCATATCGCATAATTGGATTGAATCCATTGGTATACATATTGTTTGTATAATTTCTGCAAATACGAGAAAATGTGTAGATTATATCCTCCAATCATTGTGTCTCTGTTTTTATGTATTACCCAATGATGTTCCCAATACCTTCTAGGATGCAGTCGTTCTAGAAATGAAGGGGAAGGTTGTACAACTAGACCCAAATTGACATTATAGATACAACCATAGTGTTTGCATCAAATTTCAGAAACCATGGTGTAATGAAGAGTCTAGTAGATCCCTAAAACCACGGTCCATCCCGGAGTGTAATTTATTTGGCTTTAGAGGTTGGGAATTTGACAATGAAGAAACCTTTGGAGAAGAGATGAATTTCACAGTCCATGGTCCAATTTGTGAAAATCCAATGAAAGAGCTCCATTAGTTTAGGCCAAAAGCGGATAAATCTGCATATTATTTCTTGTGATTCATGTGTGGTGTGATGTTTGTCAATCTCCGGAATGTCTATGTTCAGTTCAAGTGTGTGGTTCAATTTCTCTACCATGTAAGGGATAGGGGTGTTTTCCGTTGGTTCTGAAGGAGTTGTTTCCTTATTTTTCCCCTGTAATGTGTTTTTGTATGAGGGGCCTCCTTTAGAGTATTCCTGTTTTGAGGTGTGGCACCCCCTTGCGGCTCCATGGCAATTTGTTTTGCCCTGTTCTATTGCTCCTCCTCTCAGTCACATCTTTAGGGTAATGGTTGACCCTAGGCTTATGAAGTATTCCTTGATTTACTAGGAATATTGTAAATTCTGCCTCCACAAATCAATGATTTCATATGTATTGGATATCCCAATGTGTGTCTGATGTTCTATTTCAGATTTATCACCCTCTCTGTCTCGTCTACCCATAATAAAATAATCTTCCCCACAGGTGGTCTAATGAAATATGAAAGCGGGTTGGGGTTACTTGATGCATAGTGTCTAATGCCCACTTGTTGTCTCTTATCGGTGCCTGTTCTAGATGCCTCAATAATGGTGTATTTGTTTTGGGTCGATGGTTGCATTGATTCAAAGGCAAAAATAGATTGATGGATCCATGTGTCAGGGCATCTGTATCTATCTTGAGTCAGCAGATACTATACATAGTGCAGGAAGGATCACATATACGAGAAGAACAGGGCCATGGCTCGTCCCCTTCGTTATTTTAGCCTGCTCAAAGAGACATTTGGGGATCCAAGCCCCCAACCTAGGTCTAAGAGATAAGTCGTTCCACAATAATATATAAGGGGTACTCATTGGGCTTCTATCTGTCGACATGCGCCCCTGTCGAGCCTCACCAGGCCTAATCACTCTGCTTTGTACTACCCTTTTCCTCCAAAACTAGGGTTCCAATTCATTAACGTCGGAACTATTGATAAATGTGAGACTAAGGTTGAGAGACTCATGAATGTTGCAATACCCATGATAGTAAAAGATCAATGGGAGGTAGGGGTCTGCGGATGAGGATTCTGGGTATCCCAGATACCGACACCCAATATGCTCCCATGTGAGTCCTCCATTCTAGGGCAACCATTGTTTGGGGCCAAAGGCCACCAGTCTAGGGTAGCCCCTCTAGGCCTTAGAGAGCTTGGACAAGGCAACCAAGGTAATACCAGGAGAGCAAAAAACACAAACCCTAATTAGACTCCAATATATATATAAATGAGGTCCTGTCATTTGTATCATTCAAGAATTGTTCATTTATGTGATGTAAAGGAGGTTTTCACCTCGAAGAGGCTAATTTTCAAGTCGTTGATCTATATTTTCTTCCAATTGTAATTTGGATACATAATAAGCTAGGGGGGTAGAGGGAAATAAATGAGAGAAAATGATAGGGGAACCCCCAATAGTTTTGATATGGAGATTAGGGGTCCCATTATCACAACCCATAAGCCCTTAACCCATAACCATTAAATTCCCTATCCCCTCAACCCCCAAGCCATAATCCCTTAACCCCTACACTCATAAATCATAACCCATTAAACCCTTGATCCCTTAAACCCTAAGCCAATAACCCTTTAATCCCTAACCCCTAACTTAGAATCCCTAAACCACCCTTAAAATTCACAACAATGTAAATTTTTGAGGCAAATTTGGTCAACCCCACCCCCAAAATTCATTAGAATTAAACTTTTAAAGGAAACTGTTATATGATCGCCTCCAAATGCTTAATTCTCGTGAATTTTGGGGGAGGGGGGTCTTTTGGTGTATTAAACCGGGTAAGGGGACATAAGAGTATCATGGATGGGTATAAGTGAGAGGTTCAAGAATGGTTTATTAAGATCTATAATCCTAGCATTAGAGAATGAGAAGGGGCCTTAGGACCTCATGAAATAAGGGCTAGGGGGCCTAGAGGGAATGCAACGAGAGCAATTGATAGGGTAACCCCCAATAGTTATGATAAGGGGATTAGGGGCCCCATTAACACAACCCATAAGCCATTAACCCATAACCACTAAATTTCCTATCCCCTTAACCCCAAAGTCATAATCCCTCAATCCCTACACTCATAAATCATAACCCATTAAATCCTTAATCCATTAAAACCTAATTCATTGACCCCTTATCCTATAACCCAAAACATAGAATCCATGAATCCCCTAAGCACTATCCTCTATCATATTAAACCCTAACCCATAAAACCCTTAACCCCTAATCCCTAAACCCCTTAACCCTTAACCCCTTAATGTAGTGAAACCGAAATCCAATAACCCTTAATAACTTAACCCCTAAGCCCTAAGTGCTTAACCCTTAACCCCTAAATCCCTTAACAATTAAGACAATAACCTATAACCCCTAAATCCCCTGTCCTTCAACCCCTCAACCCCTAAACACCCTAAGCCCTAACACTTTACAATTTACCCTTTACCCTTGAATCCTAAACCCCTAAACCACTTAACTCCTAGAACCCCTAAGCCTTTCTCCCAAATGATAAGTTCTCCAACACTAATATTCTTGGTCATATTAGGTTTTTGTATGCTAACCCCTCAAAACACAATCTCCAAGCACTACTTGGGTCTAAGGAAAAGAGCTACAAGGTCCCCAAATTTGATCTGCATTATATGGATAGTCACATTTCCCCAAAATATCCTCCATGTATTTGCTTTCATAGGGAAGCAATATGGTCGTATAATATTTTCCACAAACACATCTAAGTTGACAGGAATAAAGTAAGGTTCATATCCATGCATGACCCAAACGTAAGTCATGTCCACTCAAAAGAAAAAAAATGATATAAGGATGTCGTTTTAGTGTCATCGTCCTTTAACACTGTTCTATTCTCTTACCAAATGTATGGGTAACAATCCCATTCAATTATACAATATTTCTCAAAGGTTTTGTCCACAACATGCTCAAAACAACATTAAAATTCCCTTAGTTTTCTCCAAGTCTATTAAGAACTAACATAAGCAGTCCTCAACTACATGAATGGTGCAATCCTCAAGCTATCCATATCTAGGTTCATCCCCTTTTGACCCCCTTTTGTGTGCCTTCAATAGAAAGTTTAAAAAGGTCATCTTACAATTGGATATCCCTTTTTCATATGGAATATTGCCTCATTCTTTAGGAATTTCTTGCTTCTAAACAAAACTACACTAATACTCTCAACATATGTGGGGCTAGAAGATATATCAAGAGGAAAAAACATAGGTCAAACTCAACCTTATTTTCAAACATATATAAAAAGAAATAGTGTACACATGTAATTCTTACATTTTTGGATTGTTTTGGATTAACTCCGCCATTTTGTTTCCCCACTTCCATGGTAGCTTTTCATTCCGTTAATTCTTCAACAATCGCTTTCAATTTTCCATGTTACTTGTCTTTTTATCTCAATTTCCCTTTTGTATGATGCATTTGAAGTTGATTGGGGAACCCCCAATAGTTATGAAAAGGGGATTAGGGGCTTCCTTATCATAAATTGTAAACCCTAATTCATTTAAGCCCTTATCGAAGGGGGCCCAAGGGTGTAGTTGTAGGGGCATTGAGACCAAATTTGGGGTTTCATAACATTAGGAGAATTTGAATGGTATTACCAAAAAGGTGGGTGAGGTATCTTGTTGCGCATTGAATGGGGAAAGCGGAGGTCCAAGCATGCTTTAGTAAGATCTATAATCCTAGCATTAGATAATGAAAAGGTGTCTTAGGACCTAATTTCATATGGGAAAATGGGCCTAGAGGGAAGGAAGTGAAAGCAATTGACAGGGGAACCCCCTAAGCCCTAACACTCATAACACATATCCCATTAACCCCTTGACCCATTAATTATTAACCTCCTATGCCCAAACCTAAAATCCACGAACCCCCTAAGCCCTAACATCTTATCCTCTTAACACATGGCCCTTAACCCCCACTAGTACATATGGGCAGAAAATTTAATGTTGTACTCTAATAGTTTGGTCAAACAGTTAGATTTTACTTGAAAATACTTTTTGTATTTTTTTTAAAGCCTTGACATTTGCCAGATATTTGACAAAAAAATTTATCAATGGATATTTAATGATATGTTAGTCGAATATCTGACAATAATTTTTTTCGTCAGATATGCAATAACAAATGAATGTTCATCAGATATATGGTGTTTGGTTAGGTCAATTATCTATCTATCAGAATACTAACGCTTGACAAAGTCAATATTTTTCTAGTTGGACAATGTCTCTCTGGCCAACAATCGTCAAAATTTCAATGAAAAGGCTATTGTTTGGCCATAATACAAAAATATTTTATTTTGTTAATCACATTACAAATAGTTAAACAATATTGAGGTTTATTTTTTAAGATAATCATCACTGAAAGTTTGGTAAAGAGAAATTTCACATAACATTCCTCCAAGAGGATAAGGATATGTGAGATCTACATTTGAGGCTCTGGGTAATTTCCTTCCCATGTTTCATCCATGTTTATATTCCTTAGGCATCATAGAATTCAGAGTTACTCAAAAGGGAATTTCAATATCTGAAGTTTGAACATGCAAAAAATTTATTTGTTTCCAACCCATTTTTTTATAGTTGAACATTATGCATCATTGAGTGAACCCATCATGCTTCCTATAGGATGGGACCTAGGTATGAATACATTTACAAACATAAAGGAAAAATGTGTAATAAGGCTTGGTTGGACCAACATATAACACATCAATTGTCATCTCATTTTGAAAATGAAAAAAAAAATGAATTTTTACCACTACTAACATTTGTCTTGGCATTCCTAGCTAACAAACAAAACATCCTCACATGCTAGCTAAAGAATAGTGATCAAAGGAGTTGCACTAAGAAATTCATTGAGCATATAAGCAACATGGAAATCAACTAAGAGTCTTTATATGAATATAGGGCACTTTGAGGCATGCAAGAGCTTTCTCCTTAATTCTGTGCAGGCATTCATCCATTTGTGTAACTGTAATATTAGGCTATATCGTATATGCAATGCATACAGAAAATAGGGCCAAAAAGTTTCTTGTGATCCGTGAAGCTACCAATGATCATGTTCGAGGAATTACCATTTAGTTCATGCTTGTTATGGTGTTTAACATACCCAAACATCTTATAGTTTACACATACACTTAATATAAGGTTAGTCTACGATTGAAAATATTGTTGATTAGGGTTATGGTTTTATAAAATTAAGAAACTTGGTCAAAACCGTAGAGGTGGTTGTCCATATTGAAGAAACAACCCGCCTTTCATCACTAACTTGCACCACCCTTACAATCCATATAAACATACTAATGGAGTATGTATGATTGCAAATAAACCATAAAAACCTAGATTAGAGCACTTGAAATAAGTTTGGTATAAGTATTAAGAAAACCCTAGGCACTTGAAATCAATTTGGCCTAATTCTTAAGAAAAAGACCTAGAATAGGTCTAATATTATCTCTATTCTACTAGGGATGAAATGTATCTTCTATAGGAAAAGGACCAAGGCTCATGGTTTGTTATTACATGCCTATAACAAGTCGAGATTAGGAAAATCTCAATTTTGAGCACAATTTTGAATTCAATCCAATATGATCCAGATTCTTGTAAGATGAGTTATGATATAAGCTAGTAGCAACCTAACTTTCCATGATGATGATCCAAGTTCTCTTTAATTAAAAGTCAAGGAAGACGCAAAAATTTCAGAAAAGTCAATGAGCTTGAGGGAGTGTCCCCTCCTCCTTCTCAGTGTCCTGCATTGTTGATTCATGTTCCTATGGCTCATAGGTGCTAATTTATATCCTCTTCTACCTACGGGGACAATCCCTTTTTAGATGCTTGTCTCCAAAGCACCAACATGAGAATGTTCTCTCCTCCTTTTAAGCCTCACGAAGCCGCGTCCTACCAATGCCATTTTTCCTTTTTGAAGATTCAATTTGATATGTCATCTTTCGCAACTATTTTTGCAGCTCAACATTCCACTCAACTAGTTCTTGTTGTTTCCAGGTCAAATTTCTAAGTTATTCCTTGCAGATAGTTAGCTCAACTTCCAAGTCCTTGAGCTAAACCTCCAAATTCTTGAAGATTATTTTCCTTTGGAGGGATGTCCCTCTTTCTCATTCATGATTGACTTGGTCCATATCGTGTTGCACCATTCCATGATACATGTTTCCTTTTACTACCACCAAGTCTTGTTACGTGTTTCCACATACACCCAGTCGTTAGCACACTAATAAATAAAAACGACATACCAATTTCCTTTCCTTGTTGTACCAAGAACATTGCCCTGTAGCTTTACACATATCCTAATTTACATATTAGCCACATGTCTCAAAATCCATTGACATAAATAACCTCATAAATTTTTAGAAACCAAAATTGCTACACGCACATATCAAATCTCAAAATATTTCAGTTCCCTTGACAAGTTCAACTATAAGTAGAAATTAGCTATCTTTCCCAACCAACATCATTAATTTTATTCAACCTCTTTGTATAAGGCCAACTACAACAAGTATCTTATAAATTTGACTCTCATATACAATCACATCATAACTTATAACTTTTCCCATTTGTGAAATATGTCATGCATACGCAAGAAGTCTCACAATGAATGAATATATATATATATATATATATATATATATATATATATATATATATACTCATAGCATATCAACACCATTGGTCAGGTGAAGTTTTCTTGTATATTTGGAACAATTACGCACAAGAATGTTCATGTTACTTGAGGAATTTGGGGAGGGAACTCCTATGTGATGTGCATTTGACATAGCACTGTTTGACTTAGTAAATGATAGACATATGTATTATGTTTTGGTTGGGATGTAAATGTCCCATGATTTATATGTTGTTGAGGCCAAGAACCTCGGTGGAGGTTGGATACTTTTGTATGAAAATTTAGTTATTATGCTCTTCTTTATGAATACTTGTCTTTTGTGGTTAATGAATTCTTTATTTAATGAGGGGGTGGGGACTTGGTGAATGCTTGTCTGTGCATGTGGGTGTTAGGTGTGGAACTGTGATTGGATTAATATATATATATATATATATATATATATATATATATATAGCCCCTCCTCCTTAAATAATGAAGTCATTAACCACAAAAGACAAGTATTCATAAAGAAAAACATAATAACCAAATTCTCAAATAGAAGTAGCCAACCTCCGCTGAGGCCTCAACAACATACATACCATAGGATATTTACATCCCAATCGATACATAATGCATATGTCTATCATCTACTAAGTCAAATTATGTCATTTCTAATGCACATCACACATGTATTCCTTCCCCAAATCGCTCCAGTCGCATGAAAATTCTTGTGCGTAATTGTTCCAAGTATACAATATCACTTCACCCGACAAATGGTGATGACATGCTATGAGTAACTCATTTCCCTATAGGTAGTTCTGCAAAATTTAAGAAAAAAAACTTCCAAGGCCACAACCATTGGCTGTCCAAACCTCCAAGATGTCGAATGACAAACACATGTGTTTCCAAGGGATTTATATGGTGAACATCATTGTAGTTAATATGCAATTCAGATCAATATTATGAGCAGGATACCATCCTATTCACATTCAGATATTATACTCATAGTTGAGTTCCATCCCCAAACTAGGGATTCATGCATTATTACCATGCTAAACACTTAATACACTTAATTCACTAAGTTTCATATCTACTATGCGAGCGATTAACTGATTATAGACCAAATTTTAACACCTAAATGTTAGTTTAGTTAATTTTCTAAAAATCATTATGAAAGACCTTTTGCGGAAACTATGTTATCATTTGATCATGATAGAGCCCATATAGTCCAAGTGTTGAACCTGGATGCTCTGATACCACCCGTAAACACACCGCCTTAACCTCGATGAAGTGTTCACTTATTAATCCAATCTCTCTTGTACAATTAGAAAAATTGGATATTTTTTTTATCCTTTCTTTTGAGCTCTCAAAACTCAAAATAGATGTTACCATTGCATTCGTCTTGGCAAGACATTTATGGTGATATTAAATTTCGACCCATTCAAACTCCTAAATATGAAGTTACACCCTTTTAAAGTTTTATTCATTTGATATAGTTAATTTCTCCTTTTCTGCCATGTGGCACCCACGTGTCCTCCATGTGGTGCCTACATGGTGTATCACTGATAGAATTATATATAGTGGTCAAGTTAGCACAACCCATACCATGCGGCCCCATTCACATATGAACTTATATATCTATATACTTATGTCACAACAATTGCATCTCTACATACTATATACTATAATGGAATACATAACATAGTCCATGTGGTTCGACGTCCATGTATCAATGTCTCCCATTATAAATATATTACATGTCCACCTATGTGGTTTGCATGACACACATATAGAATTATTCACATGCCATGTCACGATGGCACGATGTTGCATCTCGACAACGTACAATAAATGTCGGCATATTCTGTTACATTGGCACATGTTGGAAACAAGTTTTTTCATTGATGGATCATGTCAAGGTGGGTTTTCTAAAGATAATAGAACATGCACAGTAAATGATTCGATATTTTAAGTATTTTCATTGTATAGCTTGCAGGTATGTTTTGTTATTGGGGTTCAAATTTTCTATTATATGTGTTCTATGATTGTTACAGTGAATAAATTTTTCTTACGCAATTGAAGTTTGAAATGATTTTACATAATTGGAGTCTGATATAATTGTAATATATTAAATTTGAGTGTCTCTCTAAATGTGGTAGGAGCACATGCTAGCCATATTGGTTTTGGAAGGGAGGTCTGAATCATTTTCTGTGCTAATGCAAGTTTTGCATAGCCTGGTTTTTATTTCATACTTTGCATACAACATTTGTCATATAATGGCTTAAATAAATATAATGAAATATGTTGGAACCTGGAGGTAATAGGTAGTATGGGACCCAGAACTCAGGCTCAAGAGTCTAGGGACTAAATAAACTGGTAAAATTAAGCTTTATTTATATTGGTACAGTGCATAAGAATATTCCAAGTAGATTTATAGAACCGTAGCTTTTTCATTGGTTGTGAGTATGGACTGGAAATTTAGTAAATATAATGTATTTAATTTTCAAAAGTGAAGCTATATTAATAGGGATTTAAAAAGTCTACTATTCTTATTATGATAATATATCGGGATTCATGGATCTTGACTGTGTAAACTGATAGAACCTTTCTTGTTGGTGTTTTTATTGGAAGAGCCATTTTTGGGTAGAGTGAGAGATGTTAGAGTTCTAATTTGCTAAATAATATATGATGACATCAATAGTAAATATTCATCCTACTTGTCATTCTAAAATTCTAAATTAAATGATTTCATAACAATCATTTTTTTTTTATTACTTATCATTCTAAAATTCTGAATTAAATGCTTGAGAAATCAACTGCTTAAGTTAGATTGGATTGACTGCAATTTTTTTGTTTACTTATTATCATTATAAAATGTAGAAATTTGCTGAATAATAATTAATTATCCACCGAGACTATCCTGATCACATATCAATTAGAATTCATATGCAACACATAATCTCTTCCACTCAGATCATCACACATGCGGAAATAAAACAAGCGATAGCACATCAAATCATCATACACATTAACACGGTATGTATGGGGAAAGCTTATAGCTGAAAACCCCGCAGCTATTGTGTATATTATAATGGAGAAAACATGTAACAAACTCAGTACAATACTCCTCACAAGTACTCGGTACTTTCTCATGAAGTTACACACAAACTAGCTCAGTTTTGAACAGGTTACTGGTTCAAAACTCACCGCCAATTGCCTTGCCTCTATTGCGCAATCATGGCATGTCTATATAGAGATCCAAGGTTCGAATCTCCTTGGCTTGACAGCGCAATCATCATGGGAAATTCCTCCAAGTGTGGTGCAAATCTCATGCACAACTGATGTCGCCATTGATAGCTAACTCCACCCTTTCATCTACCTCTTTCACTGGTCTCCACTGAACTGTCCATGCACTGTAGTGAACTGATGTGTTCTTGAGTTGAATAATGAGTTACTAATTAATGAATTAAATAATATTTAATTCACTCCACTCATTACTAGTTGATTAGCTAGTTAAACTAATCTCAACTAGTTTAACTAAGTTAAACCGAACACAACTCCACCAACTGTCTCATCAACTCCACCAAACTTCTGCCACTGAAGTCCTAACTGAAGTCAACCATGCATGAGCTCACCAAACCCCTAGGAATAGCGTAATTCCTCTGTCGGATGCATGAGCCACTTCTGTAGCTCGAACTGAAGTGCTCCAAGAGAGTAAACTGAAGTTTAGAGTCCAAATATTATTAAGGGTAAATAATATTTGACTTCCCTATTTTAGGATAGGCAGTCTAAAAATAGACTTCGACCTATAGGTCCAAAAATAGAGGTCCATCTATTTTTACCAACATGACCAATACTCCAAGAATAACATACTGCAACCCCTGGACCATGCTCCATATGTCTAAAAATAGACATAGTCTAAAAATAGACTTTGCGCCAGAATTTGCCTGCGGGCCACTTAGTGAAGGCGACTTCATTTCACTAAGCTCCATCATCTTCTTTAACATTTTCAACATAAAATCCCAATTTAAATGTTTGAGAAATCTATTGGAGATTTGTTTGTGCCAGTTGAGCCAATGAAACTTACAAGACTTTACAAAATTTTATAATTTAATTAATTTTTTAGAATTTAGAATTTATAAAGTTTCAAGGTCTATTTGTTTGAAGGGTGATAGGTCAATGGAAGAGCCCCTGCTAAAGCAGGTGGTTGGTGGTTCGATTCCATCGTGCCCTATTATTCATAGGAAATGGTAATGATGACTATTTGTCCCTATATATGTATCAGTAGTGAGGGTTGTTAAAGGACCATCATCAAAAGGCATTTTTATATATGAAATGGTGATTGTTAATGAACATCGCCATATGTATGCATCAATAGTGAGGGTCATGAAAGGTCCATCACCATTGATTATTGTTGTTCATATGAAATGTGTAGAAAATACACGAAATTCTAATATGCTAATATGAACAATCTGAAATATAATTTCTATTCATATAAATATAAAATTTCTCTACTAAACTTTGTATTGGAATAGGAACAAAAATAAACAAAATCACACAATAAAAGCACACTGCTTTTCTAGGGAACCAAACTGGAAAAACCCTCTGCTTCTTTGAGAATTTTATTGAAGAAATTTGAGTAATAGATCTCTTAAAAATACAACTTGTTTCAATTTGAAAACAACCTTGTTTTCATGCCTTGAACTAGGCTTGAAACCATTGCAAGATTGATGATCTTTGCCTCCTATATTTATGTGCACAAGCTTCTTTTGGCACACCTTTATCTCACAAGCTCCACACATAAACATGTGCAAACTTCTCACAAACCTGTGAGCTTTGTTGTCTTCTATCACAAACTCGTTCTCACAAGACAATGAATCATATTGTGCCTTTGTTCCTCCTTGTAAAGCAATTTGAAAGGCTAAGTTTAGTGAGTTTATAATTGAGTTTGCTTTTGTGATTGATTGAGTTAGCATGATTTAACTACTCACACAACTCATCCTATCTCAAATCAAGGACTTGAGAATCAAAGACACATTATTTTCCTCAATTGACTCACACTAGAAGACTATTACTTCGCCTTCCACTTTAACACATTAGTTAACTGCTTCATAACTCCTAAATTTTACGAATTGATCCTAAATTAAAGGAACTCATTCTAATTTGTAGGGACTCATCCTAAAACTTAGGAATTTTTCCTAACTTATACGAATAAGTTGCTAAATTGCAAGAATTCGAGCATGCTAAAGAAATTGTCGTGGTCCCTTTGATTAAGGCACAAATCAAGGAACCCTTTCTCGCTATTATTTTCAACACTCCCTCTTAGAAAGGAAGGTGTTATTGGAAGAAACTCGTCCACCTGGATATGTCTCCAACACTACCATGTTCTCCGCTACTGCAACTACTCCCTTTGAACTAGAAGACTTACATAGTTTCTTCTACGGAACTTGCTTTAAAGAACTATTCTTTCTTGCCACACTCTGCGAGTCCACTACTTTAGTCATAAGTGCCATGTACCCTATGTACCTTTGTGTTTTTTTCTTGATGTTGGGATATTCAATTCTTTTATGATCTTCCTTAACCAAATCCTTTGTCGACTTGGCTCGAACTCTCCCTATACTAGAATTCTCTAACCGAGTCATTACCTGCACTTTCCTTGTGCTATTCTCCTCATCATATTTCTAATCGGCCTAATTTCCAACTAGCTTACACTGAAACTGAGACACTGGATGAGGCTCCATATTGAGAGCTCTATCTTACAACCATCACTTCTCTACTTTGATCTCTCCTTGCTTCGCTACTGAAGGTTGCACTTGTCTTTACCTGTAACTTGTAGAGATTCTTCACCCTCACACCTATCTGCTTCATAAATCTAGAAGCTAAGTGTTGGAGGTATGCCTTACCTCTGTTGAAGATGGTATCATATCCTTTGTCCTCAAGGGTAGCTACTGAAACAAGATTCTGTCTCAATCTTAGAAATAGATAACATCTTTGAGACAAAGAGGATTACCTGACTCTCTTTGAAAATTGATAGTACCAAATCCTCTAGTTGCATACTGACCATAATCTCCTAGCTCAATCCAAAACTGCATGCTCTTCTCCTTCAGGTGGTTGAAACTTTTCTTGTTCTCGGCCATGTGGAAGGATGACCCTAAATTAATATACCATAAATTTCTATTTGTTGATATTTTCATGCAAGCAATCAATGAGAAATATTTCTCGAAATGGGAAAAAAATGCATCTACCTTCATTGATGGAGCTACATGATCCTTACTAGACTCCTCCTTCTTTCAATTAGTACACTTAGAATCATAGTTCCCAAACTCATGGCAATGGAAGCACCTGATCTTTCTTAGATCATCATTCTTTCCCCACTAACTGAACTCAACCTCTCCTTGGCACTTCTTGCCCTTCCCCTTTCCTGTTAGGGAAAGGTTCTCCTCGTCCAATGTCATAACTAATCTCCCTTCTATGGTTCATCTTTAGATCTCTTCTTGTATGTATTCATTCCAAAAATTCTCCCAATTTGGAAAGTTCTCTTTCCCACAAACAACATCCTAGAGCCATTTCTAAGACCCTTGAAGTCCAAGTAAGGGGAAACTCACAAAGTCATGATCAGATACAACCACACCCACACCACCCAGTTCCTCTTGTACTTGAGTGAATCTTTACAAATATGTGACGATGGGCTAATCCTTGCTCATCCATATACTCCTCAAAAGAGAAATATTCCTGGTATCACTCATACTCTAATATAGTTTTAAGATAGTATCATACATCTCAAAAGTTGTCTTCTTCTCATGGATATGAGGCACTATATGATCTCTAACCCCTTCTAGAATAATCCTACTTTCCTTGATATCATTCTTATCATGCTGGGCCAATTGTTGGGGATCTTGAGGTGCCGTTATCGCTTGATTTGTGAATTATACCACCCCATTATCTTCCAGCACTATCGTGATCCTCCCTTTCCATAGAATGAAGTTTGATGCTCCCTCTAAAAAGTGACTTGCTCTCAACCCTTAGTACGACACCATGCTTACCCTATAGATCTCTCCAACACCTTCCCACTAACAACCTCGTATTCCTTCATAAGGGGTTGTACTTAGGGCTTGGACATTGCCCACTTCACTGCTCCTTTAGTCCTGCAAAGTCTGCAAATTCTTGGGCTTCAATATATTTGCCAGTGCTAGCACTCTTGTTGTATTTCATAATCCCCGCTCTTTGACGACAATTAGGAAACTATTAATAGTGCTCCACCTGTACTTAAGATGCCACCTACTCTTACACAAAACTTGGAAGAGCACAAACATACCTTTGGTCTGGACGATAACTTATGTCCCCAAATCAACCTAGCCTGGGCACCTATATTTGAAGTTTTGACCCTCTGGTTAGGGCTTCAAAGAATTCACTACTCCGGCTCATATTCTTTCATCTATTCTTCTTGCATAGTGAAAATAGGTCTAGAAGACAAAACATGCCTCTAATAAAGACTAGGAGCCTTTCAAGCCTATGGTATATCCTCAGGTGGACTCAGATCACATATCCCTAGCAGAAAAATATTATAAATCCACAAGACAGAGTCAAAATTCAATTTATTCGACGTCTACTATTGGCTCGAGGACAAATTCCTTGAGGAAGTTGATGATACAGGCCTATGGGAGACCAAATTGCCTTTTTATATGTTTCCAAAACCCATAGTTGTCCAGAGTTTATCATAAAATTCCAGTCATGTTATGAAATTAACCAAAGATACATAGTTAATCCAACAGGAGAAATATTATTTTCTATTGATGCCCAATCTATCCAAAAGATGACAAAGGAAAGGAACC
>JAXQQM020062423.1:0-243127 GCA_034641835.2 Pinus albicaulis | reverse complement strand
TGACTATAAGTACTGAAGAGAATTTAAACCCCGGATAACAGTCTTAATTTGTAAGTGATTCAGTATAAAACTATCAATGTTATCTGGCGCATAAAGCGGAGAATATCTGAGTTATATTATATGTGTATAAAGCTGGGTCTGGGAGACGTGACAATCTTTCTTCAATAATGTTGTTAGAGGTGCTGCTATTCTCCCATAATTCTTAACAAACTTGCTATAATACCCTGTTAACCCTAGAAATCCTCGCAACAGCTTTATGGTTGTGGGGACTTTCCATTCCTTAATGGCTTTAATTTTGTTAGGGTCTACCTTAACACCCTCGTGAGATAAAATATGATTCAGATATTCCACTTCTTGTACTCCAAAGAAACTTTTGGATGTTTTTGCATATAATTGTTTCTCTTGCAATAGTTTGAGCACCCTGTCAACATGTTCAACATGATCCTTCCAATACCTGCTGTAGATTAGTATATCATCAAAAAATACTAGCACAAATTTTCTAAGGAAGGGTTTGAAAATGGAATTCATCAACACTTGAAATGTAGAAGGTGCATTGATAAGGCCAAAAGGCATGACCAAAAATTCATAATGACCCTCATGAGTTCGAAATGCTGTTTTTGGAATATCTTCAGTCTTCATTCTAATTTGATGATATCCTGAACGAAGATCCAACTTGGTAAAATAAATTGCTCCATGTAATTCGTCCAATAATTCATCAATCACAGGAATGGGAAATTTATCTTTAATGGTGAGCTTATTGAGCTCCCTATAATCCGGACACATTCGCCATGATCCATCCTTCTTTGTACCAATACTACAGGAGGAGAGAAAGAACTTTGACTAGGTTGAATTATACCCACCTCTAACATTTCTGAAATCATACGTTCAATTTCGCTCTTTTGGAAGTAAGGATATCTATAAGGCCTGATGTTTGGAGGAACACTTCCTGGAATCAAATGAATAGCATGATCATGATCACGAATAGGGGGAGTCCTTTGGGAGTTTCAAACACCTTGGAATGATTGTCCAAGACTTGTTGGAGATCTGCAGAAATAGATGATTTTGATGTTGGAACTTCTAGTGAGCATAATTGTGCAATTACACCTCGTTGTTATTTCTTTAGAAGCTTTGTCATGACATTAGATCTTATTATATTTCTTGGATTTCCTGCAATACCCCTTAATTCAACTTCCTTTCCTTTTGAAAAAAATTTCAAGAAAAGTTCTTGAAAATTAAAAGCTACCGTGCCCAAAGATTGTAACCATTGTACTCATAGTACAAAATTAGCACCTCCCATAGGAATGGAAAGCATTGGAATATTCAATACATATTCCCCCATGGTTAGCTTGATATTATGGAATTTTCTAGAGAAATCTATAGTTCCTCCATTTGCAACCATCACTTGACATTCTAGTGCTGGGTATAGGAAACAGTTCAATTCCTTGGCTACCTTACAATGAATAAAATTATGGGTACTACCTGAATCAATCAACACTATTACCCTTTTCTTCTTGATATGCCCTTCTATCTTGAGAGTTTGAGGAGTGGTAATTCCTGCCAATGCATTACACGATATGGTCGAACTCATTTCTTTTGCTTCTTGGGTTGGTTCTTGGTGTATTTCCTCTTCTTGTTCATTTTCTTCTTCCTCTTCACAATCTATGTAAAATAATTTCTTCTCAGCACACTTATGACCTTTAGTGTATTTTCTATCACAACTGTAGCAATGCCCTTTTGCTCTTTTTTCTTCCAATTGTTGTGGTGTCAACCTTGTAGGTTGTGGAAATCTAGGAGTAGCAACACTTCCCTCTTTATAGAAGTGAGTGGTAGGTTTCCTTGTCGCCATAATTTTACATTCAATTTTTCTTGCCAACCTGAATGCCTTCTCCAATGAATCAGGTTCCAAAATGCGAACTTCATGTTGGATGTTATCCTTTAAAGTACCTATGAAGAGATCAATCATGTGTTCCTCTGGAATATCGGTTACCCTTATATTCAATTTCTGGAAGTCCTCAATGTGCTCCCCCACTAAACCCTTTTGTTTGAGATTTATCAATTGGCTAAAGAAGGTGTTTCTCTTTGTATCCTCATAATGTGCTATCATTTCCTCCGTAAAAATTGACCAAGTGACAATTTTTTTACAGGAGCAAAGCCATTGATACCATACAAATGTATTTGGTTCTAAATGTAAAGTTGCAATGCGTACCTTTTGTGTGTTTTTCACATTATGGAGAACAAAATATTGCTCCATCTATAGTATCCATGTTACAGGATCCTTTCCATCAAACTTCCTCATATCCATTTTTGGAATATGGTGGTTCTTCCCTCCAACAATAGAGTTTATGAAATTACAATTAACATTTAATTTGTTCTCAGCATGAGTTTACTCTACTATATTTTCACCATTAGGAAACATTTCTTGTATCAACTTTGCCAAACCTTCGATGTCTACTTTTAGATCCTTCTTCATGTTTTCCATGTTGCCTTTCATTTTTTCATCGATCTTAGCTTCCATGTCATCCATCTTAGCTTCCATGCCTGCTTCCATGCCATACATCTTAGCTTCCAAACCATTCATCTTAGCTTCCACGCCTTTCTTCAAAACTTCCATTTCATTTTTTGTTGTTCTTTGCGAGAGCAAAATTTGTTGCACTTGCTCTTGTAATTTTGATATGTCATGGTGCCATTCTTGGTCTTCTTGAGTCATAGTAGAGCCTTCTAAAGGCTTAATGGGTGTTGAATTCTTTTTAGGGGCCATTTTAGAATCCAATACTAATATATATTCTACAATATGCCCTTGGAATTAATTCAACTTGATTCTTCAAACAAAACTTATGCAATTCGGAAAAAAAAATATACACCTTTTACTTGCTTTTGAGGAGCTCTATATTGAAATTGAGTTATCTCTATAGTTGCAGATCTTCAATATCTAAAATTCAGCACTATAGTATCCCTTTGAATCTTCTTTCAAATGCCATAGGTCTGATATGATTTGGATGCTTCAAGACAAAGTTATGTCCAATCTCCCACAATGACCCAATTTTGGACTGGTTCAGTAGAACGAACTTGTACAGATTGCCACGTGTTACTGTTTCGTTCTTTGACTCTGAAATTGATAGCCAAGAAGCTACAATCCATGTACTTGTGACTGCTTTTTACGGCACTCCAATCCGATGCTCAGAGAGAGAGTTATGAATCGTTTCCCACAATCACCTCTTTGAGATGAAATTCAGGAGCCTGAAAAAGTAATACATTCCATAGATCATATCTCCGAAAATATTGCGAACCAAGATCTGAAATTTTTTGACGAGTTTCCTCAGGATTTCAGCTTTGCACCGTAAAAATTTCAGATTCTGAACCTTCGTAGAACAAAAGTTATAGCGCAAATTCCACAATGACCTGTTTAGGAGCCTTAAAAAAGACCTAACTTCCACAAATCATATCTCCAAACATTTTGGGAACCAAACTCTGACATTTTTTGAAGATATTCCTCAGGATTTCGGCTTCGCACCCTAAAATTTTTAGCTTTTGAAGCTTCGTAGAAAAAAAATTATAGCGAAAATTCCACGATGACCTATTTGGAGCAACGAAACCCTAGAATCCAAATCTCTGATACCAAATATTGTGTAAACAGCTCCAAAAATAGAAGAAAAGAGATATCAACGCCTTAGAAATAAGCCACTTCGAGGGGGAAACCTCAAAAACATTACATAAATGGACAATTCTTGGATGATACAGTTTACAAAACCTCCTTTCTATATATAGGAGTCCATGGGGCCATAATGTAATCCTAGTGGGCCGCAATGTAATCCTAGCTTACCTAACAATAATAATTTAAAGGCACAATAATAACAATATGGGGGTTAAAAGGGTACAATAATAACAATAAGGGGGTTACACTAACAAAAATAAGGGACTATACTAGTAATATAGGGACCTAACAAGGTGGCACTTCATTGTTGTTAAAAGTTATAAAAATCGATTTGTATTTTTTATATATCGATTTGAATTATTTTAAAAATCGGTTTAAATATTCATTATGAAGTAGTTCCAAAAAGGTTGGCTTCTATCCCTTGTATGGTATATCGATTTACATTGTAATATCGATTCTTTGTATATCGATTTTTTGTAATATCCTATTATAAGGGCCAGGCAGAATATCCAAACCAACTGAAATAATATTTCAAGTATCCTAAAAATTATTTGTTGTTGATAAGTACTGTGAATATTTCCTTGTGTTGCGTGAGAAGACAAATTAAGATATGGAAAAAACACAAAGTGCTCAATTTGAGATCGATAAGTTCAATGTGAAAAACAACTTCGAGATCTGGAAAGTTAAGATGCATGATCTACTTGTGCAACAAGGCGTGGTGAAGGCGCTTTTGGGAAAAGCCAAACAACCTTACACCATGATAGATAACAAATGGAGTGACTTCGATGAAAGAGCATCGAGTGGCATTTGATTGTTTTTGGCGGATGAGGTTTTGTTTAACATCATGTTAGAGAAAACTGCAGCTAGTTTGTGGACAAAGATTGAAAAGCTGTACATGAAAAAATCCTTAACCAATAGGATTATTCTAAAAAGACAGTTATACAGCTTGCACATGAAGGAAGGTACATCAATTACTGATCACTTGAATACCTTTAATACTCTCTTGGTGTAGTTAGAAAGTATAGAAGTAAAATTTGAATCAGAAGATAAAGCTGTAACTTTATTATGCTCGTTGCCTGAGTCATGGGATCATTTTGTTACTTCTATAAGTCTTAGTTCATTAGAAACCCTTGAATTTGATGATGTAGTTGGAGCTTTGTTATCTGAAGAAACAAGGAAAATGTCAAATTCAGAAACCTCTACATTAGATGCAATGATGGTTAGAGGTCGTTCTAAAGAAAGATGCTTCAGTAAGCAGAACAACTCGTGTTCAAAATCAAAAGGGAAGAAGAGTAAGGTAAAGAGCTGGTTTTGTGGAAAATCAAGACATTTGAAGAAGGGCTGTTGGAAGAGACAACAAAAATCCAAAGGAGACTCTTCGACAGAGAATAAAGAAGCAAACATGATAGATACAGGTTCGACATCCGTTTCAGGTATGAGTGATGAAGTGTTATCAGTTAGTTTGTCTAATCATGATCAACATTGGTTATTAGATTCTGGCGCGTCAAATCACATGTGCATTCATAGAGAGTGGTTTAAATCTTATAAATCAATCAATGATGGAGTGGTTTACATGGGAAATGATGTCTCATGAAATATTGTGGGAATTGGAAGCATCTAGATTAAAATGTTTGATGGGACAAATAAAATTTTAACTGATGTAAGACACGCGCCTGAACTAAGAAAAAACCTCATTTCACTAGGAGTACTAGACGCAAATGGATATAAAACCTTTATTCAAGGTGGAGTAATGAAATTTTATAAAGGGATTTTACTAGTAATGAAAGCAAAGAAGGTTGGAAATATTTTTCAGTTAGAACGAAGAACAGAGTCAGATCATGCTTCTACAGTATCTGAAAACAACAATAATTCTATTCGTCTATGGCATCAATGGTTGGGCCATATGAGCGAAAGAGGATTAAAATTTTTATCTCATTGTAAGTTACTTCCTAGTTTAAAATCTTCTAAGTTAGATTTCTGCAAACATTGTCTATATGGGAAACAAAGCAAGAAAAAGTTTAAAACTGGAAAACATAATAGTAAGGGAATCCTTGATTATATCCATTCTGATGTTTGGGGTCCATCTCCTACAACCTCATATGGAGGATCGTCATATTTTGTATTTTTTATTGATGATTTCTCTAGAAAAGTGTGGGTTAAAGAAAAATTCTGATGTATTCACAGTTTTCAAACAGTTTAGAGCATTAGTGAAAACATCACTGGAAGAACCATTAAATGTTTAAGAACTGAAAATGGTGATGAGTTTACTTCAAAGGAATTTGATAATTATTGGAAGGACGCTGGGATCGAAAGACATAAAACTACTTTATATACTCCTTAGAAAAATGGAGTTGTTGAACGCATGAACAAGACTCTCTTACAGAGAGCAAGAAGTAGGCTTAGTAACGCCAATTTACAGAAGGAATTGTGGACAGAAGAAATTTCTACGGCTTGCTATTTGATAAGTCGATCACCATCAACTGCAATAGGATGCAAAATTCCTTAAGAGGCATGGAAAGGTCATGCTTGTGATTATTCTAAACTGAAATTTTTTGGTTGTGATGCATATGCTCTAATTCCGAAACATCAATGTTCTAAATTAGATCCTAAACCAAAAATATATATCTTTGTTGGATATGGTGATGGGACTAAGGGATACAGGTTGTGGGATCCTACTACTCACAAGATCATCTTTAAGAGAGATGTTAAATTCAATAAATCTTCACTCAATAATCCATATGTAGATGATAAATTGAAACAGGATAATGTACATAAGTTTCAACATATTCAGTTTGAAACCAGTTCAAATACTAATGATAGTCCAGATGAACAAGTTTCAGATGCAGATCATGAACAAGTTTAAGATGTAGATCATGAACATGTTTCAGATGCAGATCATGAAGAAGTTCCTACACATAATAATCAACAAATTGTGGAAGTACCAGAAACATCTTTAAGGAGGCCCACGAGAATCATACGTCCTCCTAAAAGGTATGATGATTATGTTACTTCAGTTGCTTTAACCGCTAATGATGATGAACCTTTGTGCTATCAGGAAGCTGTAGAAGGTTCTAACAGTGATAAGTGGAAAGAAGCCATGAAGGACGAGATGAAGGCATTAGACAAGAATGCCACATGGGATTTGGTGGAAATTCCTAAAGACAGAAAAATTGTGGGATGTAAATGGGTTTACAAATTGAAAAAGGGTGTTGATGATACAAAGGACAGGTACAAAGCAAGGCTGGTCACGAAAGGTTTTTCTCATAAAGCAAGAATTGACTTTCATGAGATATTTTCACCAGTTGTAAAAATTGTTTCAATTCGGATTTTGTTAGCATTAGTTGCTTTACTTGATTTAGAATTACAGCAACTAGATGTTAAAACTGCATTTCTACATGGAGATTTAGATGAGGAGATTTACATGGAACAACCGGAAGGGTTTGTTCAAAATCGCAATAAGAAATTTGTCTGCAGGCTCAAGAAATCATTATATGGTTTGAAGCAGTCACCTCAATAGTGGTACAAGAAATTTGATTCTTTCATGATGAGTCAAAATTATATAAGAAGTGAATATGATCATTGTGTTTACTTTAAGAAATTTAGAAATGGCATGTTCATTATCTTAGTGTTATATGTTGACGATATGATTTTAGCAAGCAAAAGCATAAGTGAGATCAACAAGTTAAAGGCTCAGATGGCTAGGACTTTTGATATGAAAGATCTAGAAGCAGCAAGACAGATTTTGGGCATGGATATTTTTAGAGACAGGAGCAATGGTAAGTTGTGGCTATCACAAAAGAAGTATATTGAGAAAATACTATTGAGGTTTGGTATGAACAATGCGAAGCCTGTTTCAGTCCCTTTAGCTTCCCATTTTAAGCTTTCTTCAAGTTTATGTCTAACACAAATGAAGAAAAGGAATATATGTCTTGAATTCCATATGCCAATGCAGTAGGTTGTTTGATGTATGTGATGGTTTGTACACGACCAGATATTTCACATGAAGTTGGGGTTGTCAGCAGGTATATGGAAAATCTAGGAAAATAACACTTGTCAGCAGTGAAATGGGTTCTTTGGTATCTGAGAGGAACAAGTGATTATTGTATCACTTATAATAGAAGTAGTGAATTTGTTTGCGGATATGTTGATTTCGATTTTGTAGGTGATTTGGATAAGAGAAGGTCAACTTCACGGGATGTATTTACTCTTGCAGGTGGAGCTATTAGCTGGATGTCAAAGCTACAGAACATTTTTGTTTTATCCACTACAGAAGCAGAATACATAGCTGCTTCACATGCTTGCAAAGAAGTGGTTTGGTTGAAAGGTTTGTTTGGTGAGTTTGGTAGATTACAAGACAACATTAAGTTATTTTTTTATAGTCAAAGTGTAATTCACTTGGCTAAAAATCCGGCCTATCATAGTAAATCAAAGCATATACCTATTAAGTACCATTTTGTAAGACAGGTTATCACTGAATGGGGTGTCTCTCTTGAAAAATTGCATACAAAGGAAAACTGTGCAGACATGTTCATGAAGTCAGTTTTGTTAGAGAAGCTACGATGGTGTCTGGGTTCTCTTGGCTTGCAGAAAAGATAAAAAATAATAATGGAAGAGGGTATCAGGCTAATTGTTGTCAAGGTGGAGATTGTTGAGATTTCTTTTAATTAAATTTGGAGAAAATCTCATGAATGTGACAACAATAGGATTTGTTGCTAAATTTACTCCATTTAATACTGATGTGGAGTTATTGCATCCTATTTTTGTTGTGAGTGAATTTATGATTCAGTGTCTACTCCCAGCTATAAAATGTAAGTCCATAGAGGCAAATGAGCATGACGGATGTGAGGTGAGTGGAAGAGATGTGCATATGATCTCCTTTTGTTGAATGAGATTGCCGATATGTTGTCACTTTGTTGATATGTTGTCATATCTCTCCATCCACCATCTATCTATACACCATTCCATATAACAAGACCTAGCTTGTATATCTACTTCATAAGGATTGAGATTTGTCAAAATTTTATAATAACTTTAACTTTTTTAAATTATAATTTAAAGATTATACTTGCTCTTTGTGTCAATCAAAATTTCGTTTTAAAATCATAGTTTTTTCTAGATCCAAAACTTCCTTTGAATCCATCCCCTTTTCAAGATTCAAAATTCCTTATGAGGTCAAGGAAAAACTAGTATAAGGGTTTTCATTAAGAAAAGTCATACACTATTCATATATTAGAGTATGAGAAGTTGAAACCTTTATTTAGATTTGAGGTCATTTAAACAATGAAACAATACAAAATATATCCTTCAATATTAGGGTTTACATCGTAAAAACCCTAGACATACCAATGAATAGAGAAGGATTTTTTTCTTACAATTAGGGATTTATTTAGTAGAGCAAGTAAATCACACTCAGAATGTCAATAAAATTTACAAATGAAAAAATATACAATGGTATAGATACAGAAACACACATAAAGTAATAGTTATGTTTATTTTATTGAAAAAAAATGCAAGATAATATATATAAAAAAAACTAAAATCTCATTTTTTTTTTAATAAAAAACTATTTTTTTTATATAAAAAGTGGATTTAATATCAAAATAAATAATTATATTACAAAGTCACAAAAACACATTGATTAAATCCACTAATATTAACTCCCAAAACTTCATATTCATATTAACTCCCGCTGCTGCTGCTTCCCCAGTTGATTGAGTCTGCCGTTACTTCTCTCGCAGCTTCCTGGTATGCTTCAGAAGCCTCATCTGGGGTACTGTATGTTCCCACCCAACGCCATGTTCCCACCCAACGCCTTTTCTTGGTCCTGCTGTCAAATATTTGAGCAGCCCAACTATTACCGCCCGAAGAATTGGCCATCTCTCTTCAGCTGCTTGAATTGATCCTCAGAAGGGACCTGAGGATTTGCCATTTTGTGCAATTGCCCTCTGGAACGTCCAAAACCTCCAATACCTATGATTGCAACAAAAAGGGATTGCTTGCAACATGTGCACCGTTGTTGGCATTTAAAGTGTTATTATGCGTGTCGTATGTCATCATTTTGGTATGTCACTATGTGTCTCGTTCAATAGCAGATAAACGAAGGCAATAATGACATTAATTGCCAACTACATGGAGGAGTTTTATTTATACTAAAATTGGTTTATGTCCATATTCACTAGTTTAGGTTTTCATTGGTTTATTTTTGTTTTTCTAGTTAATTTATAATTAAATGTTTTTGGGAGTTGTGTTTAATGATATTTTTTGGAATTTATAGTAGATTTTCTTGCCAGAATAAGGTGGAAAAAATTGTGGTAAAATCTTGATTTGTGTTACATAAACTGATTTAGCACACTAAAAAATCCTTACTGCATTTTCATTATACAGATTTTGATTTCAATGAATTCATACAAGATTTTAGAAAAAATAGATCAGAATCAGAAAACTTTTCAAAAAGAAGAATTATAGACTACTCTTAAATTATATGTCTACTAATTTTATTTAATTATTTCTTTTATTTCAAATAATAATTCATAATTTTAATTTAATTATGTCCAAAATAGTTATGTTAGGGTTACTCTTTTAAAAAAATTAATATTAATGAAATTAGTATGATATCACATGAGTTGTTATTTTTGGGTATTGGGTATGGATATAGCATGGCCTTGCCCATGATATTGTAAAAAAACCTATTTTTATTACTAAAAAAATTTTATAATTAAAAATAATAATAATTTCAAATAAAATATATTTTACTTAGGTTTTTTTTTTTTTTAACATATCATAATTGTTTTGATATTGATAATAAATTGATTTTTATACCATATTGTTGCTAGTTTTAATATATATGGTTATACTTGTCTTAGAATATAATAATTCAATTTAAATGGTTGTTCTTAAGTTAAATTAATATAAATTATAGTTTAATTAATGCATGAAATAGGTTTTTAGGTGGATAATTTTAAAGAAATTAACCATTTATAGATTTAAGGTCAAATTAAAAGAAATTTCAATTATGAAATAACAATCTTATAATAAATTAATAAAATAAATTTATATCCTCCTCAATTGTTTTAAGATTTCTTGGTATATATTCTTTTTAAATTTTGATAGAATTTTTAAAGATTACAAGTTTAATCAATAAACTATCAAAATCCTATTAGTTTATCACATTAGTCCCTAAAACTCTAAAAATAACCTTTACTTGATTTCTATTTTTATATGCAATTTATTATTATATATTTTGAAATTATAAAATATATTATTTAATTTATTATTATATATTTTCAAATTACCCATAAAATTTAATTTTTAAATTTATTTCTTATTACTTTCAAAATTCAAAACTTATCTTATTTGCTATAAAATTAGTTTATTTCCTAACCAATTCTTTTAAGTTTTCTATTTATCTTTTCCTTTCAAATTCTATAGACTTGGTCAAAGTTGCAAGTTTAATCAATGACCTTTTCACCATCCCATAATTCTTATTTTATTTCTATCTTTATATTTAATTTATCATTATATATTTTCAAATTATAGAGTATATTCTAGAAATATTTAAGGCATTTCCATTGTACAGATTTTACCTATCAAACTTGTGATTTCAATGAATTCATACCTAATTTTAGACAAATTAGATCAGAAAACTAAATAGGAAAGATTTTCAAAAAGTACTAATTTTATTTAATTATTTCTTTTATTTCAAATAATAATTCATAATTTTAATTTAATTATGTTCAAAATAGTTATGTTAGTTTTACTCTTTTAAATGATGTATTACAAAAAAATTAATATTAATTAAACTAGTATGATATCAAATTAGCTATTATTTTTGGGTATTGGGTATTGATAAACCATGGCCTTGCCCATGATGTTGTAACAAAACCTATTTATATCACTAAAAAAAATTATTGTTACAATGTATATATGTTTAATTTATATTAATTATTTTTATAATTAAAAATAATAATAATTTCAAATAAAATATATTTGACTCAGTTTATTTTTTTAACACATTCTAACTATTTTGATATTCACAATAAATTGATGTTTATAAATTTGTTGCAAGTTTTAATATATATTAAATAAATTATATGCTTGTACTTGTTTTAGGGTATATTAATTCAATTTAAATAGTTTCTCTTAAGTAAAATTAATATAAGGTATAGCTTAATTAATAAAAGAAATAGGTTTTTAGGTGGATAATTTAACCAAATTAACAATCTATAAATTTACGATCAAATTAAAAGAAATTTCAATTATAAAATAACAATCTTATAAAAAATTAATAAAATAATGTAATGTATACAATTTTTTAATATATCAAAATTACCCAAATAAATAAGTTTATCAAAATTATATATATATATATATATATAAACAATACTAATAAAAAGAATAAAAGCTAGAATTATTATAAGATTTAGTCAAATAAATACAATTTTATATTATATATATATATATAATTAATTAATTAATTAATTAATTGGAAAAGTAAATTTAAAATTGGAATTAGTTATGCTTCACTATCTTGTTTGTTCAATTGCCAAAAAATAGGGCAATAATTTATATCCTCAATTATTTTAAGATTTCTAAGTATATATTCTTTTTAAATTTTGATAGGATTTTTGGAGACTACAAGTTTAATAAAAAAACTATCATAATCTTATTAGTTTATCACATTACTCCCTAAAACTCTAAAAAACACATTTGCTTAATTTCTATTTTTATATGCAATTTATTATTATATATTTAGAAATTATAAAATATATTATTTAATTAATTATTATATATTTTCAAATTACCCATAAAATTTACTTTTTAAAATTTATTTCTTATTACTTTAAAACTTCAAAACCTATTTTATTTGCTATAAAAATTAGTTTATTTCCTAACCAATTGTTTTATGTTTTCTATTTATCTTTTCCTTTCAAATCTATAGACTTGGTCAAAGTTGCAAGTTTAATCAATGAGCTTTTAGCCATTCTGATTTTATTTCTATCTTTATATTTAGTTTTGCCATTATATATTTTGAAATTATACAGTATATTCTAGAAAACCCTTAGGGCACTTCCATTGTACATATTTTACCCATCAAACTTGTGATTTAAAGGAATTCATACCTAATTTTAGACAAATTAGATCAAAAAACAAAATTTGAAATTTTTTCAAAAAGTACAAATTTTATTTAATTATTTCTTCTATTTCTAATAATAATTCATAAATTTAATTTAATTATGTCCAAAATAACTATGTTATTGTTACTCTTTTAAATTATTATTTTTGGGTATTGGGTATTGATATACTATGGCCTTACCCATGGTATTGTAACAAAACCTATTTATATCACTAAAAAAATTATTGTTACATCTCATATATATATATATATAATTAAAAATAATTTCAAATAAAGTATATTTGAGTGACTTTATTTTTATTTTTGACACATTCTAATTGTTTTGATATTCATAATAAATTGATGTTTATAAAGTTGTTGCAAGATTTGATTTATATTAATTAAATTATATGGTTGTACTTGTTTTAGGCTTGCAAGTTGTTGCAATTTGGACTTTATTGGAGAGGTCAATCCACCATCAAGTGGGCAGTTCAGATGGATTGTAATTGCTACTGATTACTTCACAAAGTGGGTTGAAGCAATCCCCACCAAGAAAGAAAATGACCATGTGGTGATGAAGTTTCTAGAGGAGAACATATTCAGTAGGTTTGGCTACCTAGTCAATATTGTAACTCATAATGCTTAGGTATTTAATTCTGCTAGATTCATTAATTTCTGTGAAACATATAATGTAATTTTGTCACCTTCCACACCCTACCATCCACAAGGGAATGGATTAGCAGAGTCTTCAAACAAAACATTGGTGGGGATTTTGAACAAGAAAATCACTTAAAATCAGAAAGACTAGGATTCAAAGTTGAATTTTTCTCTTTGGGGATTACGAGTAACCCAAGCAAGTCTACTTGCAAGTCACCCTATGAATTGGTTTATGGAACTTAGGCACTATTTCCTACTTAGTTTGCCAACCCAGTGATTTCTTTCCTTCAAGAAGATCAGGAAGAACCTATTGCTCTAGTGAGAAGATTGAACAAGGTGATTGAATAAAGTGAAGATCGGAACAAATTTAGGTAAGTTTGAAGTCCATATTTGACAGAAAAGAAAAAGAAATCATCTTCCAAGCAGGATATTTAGTATTAATATGGGACACCAGAAGGGAAGATAAAGGTAAGAATGGAAATTTTGACCCTCTCTTGTGTGGCCGGTATAGAATCTCTGAAGCCAAATCAATCAATACATTCATCTTAGAATATTTAGATGGAGAATCTCTCTAGATCCTTGTGAATGGGTAGTATCTAAAGAATTATTTCAAACACTAAAATTCTTCATTTCACCATTGTAAATACTGTAATTCTCATTGTTCATATGCCACCAAGAAATATTTGACTTCATTCCCAATGGATAAGGCACTAATCTGCGGTTCTTAGAGATTTTATGTGAAAAATAAATATCACGAGGTGGAGCTAGATGTTGTGGCTCATTTGCATTTACTTTTGAAACATTTATCATAACACAAAAAAAAAAATATATGTTATAAAAAGTAAATTTTTTGTATGTCGAAAAAGACTTTTTATTTATATGTTGGTGTATTAAAATTATATGCGAGATGTGAAGGTGGGTCAAGTCGGGCTTATTAGCAAGCTCACGAGACACTAGTGCTACACAATACGAAATAAGCTCAAGAGGGTTACACCATGGAGAAAAAAAAAATAGTAATCAAGTTCGTAAATTATTTAAATGAACATATGCCAGCTTTTTGAATGAAACTATGTTCATTATCGAAAAAATTGTATAGATTTCTTAGAGGCAGAGAACTAGCTTATTTTCCTTAAAAACTCAAGAGTTTTAAAATAAGCGTAAAGGAGGAAAATCGATGGTGAGGATCAAAGCACATAATTGAAGTTGATAGATGGACAACAGAGCTCATATCACAGAAATGAAAGTTAGATAGATCAGATGTCGTGAAGATAAGCCACGTGTTGGCCAAGGTTTCGTGGCATATCTCATTTGGTAAAGGATACAAGTTTGAGATATGGTTAAACTTGCAAAGATGCGATGTGAAGAGCGACAAGTTTAAAATATGGTGATGCGATGAATATCACACATCGCATGCAATAAGATATTTCAGCGATCGGGGGAATTTAAAAATTGCCAAAGTAGCGAAAGGTGCTAAGAAATATCACACGTTGCAAGTTGAGGAGGAAAGGCACTAAGAAATATGTTCTGAATGCCGAAGGACGAAATTTGATGGAAAGGTGGATGTGATACCATTCAAATGTTAAGTTGAACTTATTTAAAGTCCAATATTATGTGCAGTTATGTTGGTTTTATGAAGAAACATGAATGCGGTCAATGGACTCCAGTATGTGACCCGACGTAGAGAAAAGGAAAATAAAAGATAGAACGTAGCATACATGAGCATATGAGGGAGAGCCGAGTAGAAGGGGACATGATAACCTTGGTTAAAATGTAGGGGCATAAGCAGAGTCCAGCAAAGAGAGAACATAGTGGCACTGTTGGAAACACAACAACTGGGTCAAGTCAAGCAAGGATACGTTATTGTAGAACTATTTGAATACTGCACCAGAAGCGGAAAAGACATCATAGCAAGAAGAAAAGAAAAATGATGAACTATGGAAGAAAGGCAGGGCAGGGATGTCCGATCTATGAGTGAGACAAATCAGTACTTCAGGGAGACACATAAAAAAAAAATCACATTCAACTAAAAGAATAACCTTTCAAATTTTAATTCGTTTTCTTTGTACGTTAAGGTCGAAGCTATAGTGATGTCCTCAATTGCAATTTAATAAGTAGTTTTAACAGTTTAGGTATTCAAAGGAGTTTCAAGAAGTTCTCGCAATTACAAACTATTTTTTATTTATTTAAGAAAGATATAAAGAAATAATAAGGGTTCCGAGTTTCAGACCTCTAGAAGACTAAAAATTTGGTATTTTTTTTCTGACAAATTAACGAAAGAAGCAACAAGTTTCCTGCAACTGTTGATGGTGAATCATTTTTCGTGTTCCATTTTTTGTCCCTTCTTCCTTGAATGAACTGAAGTAATGCAGCTGTCGGTCTCTTAATTACATACGTGAGTAAATCCTTAATTTGCGCTCCTTCACTCGAAATCCTCTCTCTTTAGAAACTCTCTATGGAGCTTAACAGTGATATATTATGTGGTTAAAACATATTATTTCGAGTTTCCTCTCTCTCAATAAATTCATTCCGAAATTTAGAGTGGAAAATTTTGTGTTACAACATATCATTTTGAGTTTCTTTTGCAATTCTTCTTTTCCATTCAGACATCAGTAGTTAATGGCATTGTAGAGTCTTCCATTATACCATATTGTTAAGGGTTTTAAAGAATTGGTTTCCAAAGGGATTGAACGAAGACCACTTGATATAATTAACTTGTGGCACATTTCTAAAAATTTCTGAAGCACTCAATCCTTTCCAAAGCCAAGGAATTGTCTATTAAGACACAACATGCGTCTGTCATGAATTATTGGATGAAGTACATGGAGAAATTTACTTCACCAAGCTCGATCTTCATTCTAGATATCATAAAATTAGAATGAAGACTGAAGACATTCTGAAAATAAAACTCATGGGGGTCATTATGATTTTTTTTTTCTCTTTTGGTCTTACTAATGCAACTTCCACATTTTAAGGTTTGATGAATTCTATTTTAAAACCCTTACTTAGAAAATTCGTGTTAGTATTTTTTGATGATATACTAATCTATGACAACTAGTTTTGGAAGGATCATGTTCAACATCCTGAAAAGGTTCTAAAACTAATGGAGGAGAAACAATTATATTAAAAAACCTCGAAATTTTTCTTTGGAGCACATTTGGTGAAATATTTGGGTCATATTATATCTCATGAGGGTGTTAAGGTAGACCTCAACAAAATTAAATCCAGTACGGAATGGAATATTCCAACAACCATAAAGCATGTTCGAGGGTTTTTGGGGTTAACAGTGTATTATCACGAGTTTTTTAAGAACTATTGGGGAATATCGACACCTATAACATCATTACTGAAGAAAGGACGCCCGAAGTAACTAAGGCCTTTGAACATCTTAAAGAGGCAATGTGCCAAGCACCCTTCTTGGCATATCATAGAGGTAGTTGATAGACTTACCAAGTATGAACACTTTTGTGTATTATCTAATCCATTTAATTCCATTACAGTTGTTACTTCATTTATGTAAACAATTCAGAAGCTACACGGAAACCTAAATATTATTGTAAGCGATAGAGATGCCATTTTTAGAGGAAATTTTTGGATGGAATTATTTTCTTGTTTTGGTATTAAATTAGCCCATAACTCATCATATCATCCTCAATGAGATGGGAAAACTAAGATAGTGAACAATTTTTTTGAAGGATATCTTCTTTGCTTTGAATATGATCAAGAGACATAATGGATCAAGTGGCTACCTCTATCTCAATGGTGGTATAACACTTCCTTCCATACTGCGGCAAAAATGACCCCATTTATGGGACTTTATGTGTTACACCACTTTTTGGTCATCTAACCTTTTATCATTAGATGGACCCAAGTACACCATGTAAGACCAGTTTTACCCTAAGTAAAACTACTTTCACTATGTTAAAATAGGAAACCCCAAAAGGAAATATTAAACAAACCTATATTTGTTTGATTTTCCTCATGGAATAATTAATTAAACCATAATTTAATTATTATTCCGAGTCATGTTTAACCCAAAAACAAACAAATTAATGAGATAAACCCTTAGTTATCTTGTTATTTTCTAGGAATAATTATTTAAATCTTATTTAGATAATATTCCTTGTTAAATATGACCAAATCACCCACCATTAATCAAATAAATCATTATTTCTTTGATTATCTCCCAACCACTTCCTTAAAAAGATAAATAAATCATTTATTTATTTATTTTTCACTAATCAAGGGATTTGACCCAAGTCAAACACCCTTTCCCTCCAACAAATATAATAAAATATTCCATAAAGGTGGATCTAGATTTGGTTAACGTTATTTTAATCATGCACCAAGATCTAGAATGACCCAATATTTTGTTATAAATAGGAGGGTTCTTCCCCATCATTCCTCACCTTTTGTTGCCTACTAGATCACTCTGGATCTATACACTTGGTCTCATTTCTACCATTTGCTCCCATTGAGCTCTATTTTCTGCATTGGGTTTTCTACATCTACAAGAGAGAGAAAGCTTAGATCTGAAGTGCTGAGGACTACAAAGAGCCCATCCCATTGAGGAGATCTGGATACACCTTCTTGTTTCCTCCCAGGTGCCCTGTAATATAAAAATTCATTCAAAAATCGTGTTCTTGTCTTGTCTGTTGGATGCATGGAGCAAACTCTCTACTTCACTGCTTAATATCTTTCCATTTATAGATCTGTTTGTTGCAGCACTTTAACTACTAATTGCAGATCTGAAGATGTTTTGCAGCCATTATTGTTGTTAGGGCTATTAGTTATACGTAGCTAAAGTGGTTCTTTTTCGTACACTTCGACGAAGAATTCATACTAACAAATGGCGACTCCACACGGGTTTTAAATTACGACCGCTGTCGTTTTTCATATTCCTGCATATCCAGCTACTTCGGGCCCTAGGGCTTCTTTTTTAGCTGCTTAGTTTTTCTCTTTTCATGTCATTTTTCTCACATAAAACCCTAAAAACCTAAAATTTCTAACTTCCGTGTGTTTCTGGCCCTATTGCGCAGGTAGCGTGCTTGAGCGCAGCGGGAGCGACAAATTTGGAAAATCTGCCGAGAGACAGCGGAACGGGTCGCACTTTTGGCCCTGCTTTGTGACCTCGAGCTCGAGTCGCACACTAGGCCCATTTAACATTGTACCTGCAATTTGTGGGCACGGTTGTGATTTTTCTGCAATTTTTCTGGGTTCTGCTGCAGCTTCTGCCAGGGTTTTCCAGCCTCTGTCTCAGCCCGCCTTGACCAAGATCTGATCTGTTTTGACTCATCTAAGTGGGAACCCAGCCCCTTAGGGCTTTAGTACCCTCCACTTTTTGTGGAAGAGTTTTAGTTGTTTCAGCCATCGGTTTCAGAGCTTCAACCCCCTCTTTTCCAGATCTGTTACCTCCTTTTCAGATCCATTGAAATCAGCCTCTTTTCCTTTCAAATCACCTCTTGTCGTTTTGTTTGGACCTCCTCTGAAGGCCTCCGCCTTGCCCCTCCGGTTTTTGCTGATTTCCTTCCCTTTTTCCAGCCACCTTGCCTCTGTCTCTTGGCTGTGATCTGCACCTCTTGCCTGCAGCTTTATCCTCCAGATCTCTGTCCCTTCTAACCCTAGATCTGTTGAGCTCCCTTTATGTGTGTTTTACATAGTTTTTCCCTTTCTTTTCACCATAGTTGTGAGAGACCCACCTTCTTGGGCTAGATAGATGCATACGTAGCTGTTATTTTTCTGTTATTTCAACATTATATTCTGTTCTCTGTAGGTTTATTTTCAGCTACGCACCACATTTTTTCTTGCTCTCAACAACGGAAAGGGTTTAAAAATTAAAATTAACGCACACCACACACTGATCCTAAGTGAAGAAGCGCCTGGTTAACACCGCCTGGAAAAGACTCTAAAATCAATTGTCACTGCACCTTATCTGCCCTTGACCTTTCTTGATTCTGTCCCTTTCTGCCCTTGTCGGTTTCCTTCTTCCTGTCATCATTGCGCCCCCAAGGCGCCTTTCCCGGAGACTTCGTGGCCTTCACCCTCAGTTTCCGGTTGATTGACCTGCTCCGCACCGCTGTCGTCAAGCCAGTCCACCTTCGAGTCCGCACTGCGACTCCTCTCCTGATTCATCGGGTCCCCCTTCTCCTTCTGGTTCTCCCCCTGTTACCTTCACTATGTCTGGTCCAGGGCCTAACGCTAGCGGTTCTCCCGGCCCCAATGCCGGTCCTACTTCTAGCGGAACCGCCACAACCACTACCCCGGCCACCCCTGTGCTGCCATACATTGCAGGCCTCAGCCTCCCCGATTTCCATCAGTTGATTAACGACCCCATTCACCACAATGCTACCTGGCCCGCTATGCCCACCAAGCTGCCCTCTGATATCCCTAAGTTCGAGGGCCTTAATGGAGAAGATCCAACCAATCACGTTCGGTCTTTCCACATGTGGTGTTCCTCCAATTCCATTACCGATGACTCCATCCGTCTTCGTTTGTTCCAACGCACGCTTACCGGCGAAGCTTCTAAATGGTATGTCGAGCAAGCCACCTCTTCCCATACCACATTCGAGACTCTTGCCCAAGCCTTTTTGTCATACTTCCAGCTCCCTCTCCGATACGACACTGGCACGGAGCTCTTGACTTCCTTTAAGAAATCCTCTTCCACACACCTTTCTGCCCATGTTCAGGAATGGCGACGAAGACGGAGCTTATGTCGAGCCCCTCCCTTTGAAGATCGGGTTTACATGGACTGGTTCCTTCGCACCCTTCCTTCTCCCATAGGCAAAGATGTCGCCTCTCACTTTCCTCAACCTGAAGAAGCCGCCCTCCAAATAGCCTTAAAATATGACCTGATCTACGCTCAATCTGGTTATGTTTATACCATCCTTCCTGACATCCCCAGGCCCGGTGGCGCTAACGCCCCGGGGGCATCTCATTCCGCCGACGGTATCGTTGGCTCTCTTTCCCATCCATCTGCTCACCCTCCTATGGGCTATGGTCTCCCCCAGGGAGGGGCCAGCACCTCAAGCACTCTTCCCCCTCCCGGCAACATGTATCCAGGATACGGCATGCCTCCTCCTTTTGCCCAACCTCCTGCTTACCTCAATGTCGCCCAACCCAACCCTTACCTTTATCCACAGCCTGCTGCGCCAGCTCCTCCAGCATATGCGCTTCCGCCTCCCTTGCCTCCTCACAACCCGCAACAACACTTACAAACTCCTCCAGGGCAAGTATTTGCACAGCAGGGCGCGATTAATCCCCCTTCTTCTCAAAGAAGGCGGAGAGGCAACCAGAACCAATCTGCCCCTGGTAACCGAGGACCCAATTCTGGTGTGGACCCTAACACTAGCAACCAGCAACAGGGCCTTCCGCCCAAGCCGGACAGGCCGCTTCGCACAAATAAGCCCTGTTCGTGCTACGGTGTTTATGGTCATTACACTCACGATTGTCCTCTCTTACCCCAGATGCGGCAGATGTGGGAGTCTCAAGCCACATTGCGCGGACAACACACCTCCTCTCATGCTCCTCCTAATGTGGCCACTACCCAGCCAGTTGTGTTCACGGATCCTTTCCCTCAACAGGGATTCGTGGCTACCCAACCGCCCGACAGCCAGGTAGCCGCCCCCCCTTCCATTTTTGGTTCCTCTGATTACCAGATCCTTATGATGCACTCCGATCCTTCCCCATCCGTCGATCTTCACCTTCAAACTCGGTCTCGCCAGTACCCCAAGCCTCTTGCTCAGTCTGCCCCCGAGCCTCCTTCTTCAGGTTCTACAGAGCCTCTTTCGACATCCAATGGTCCCTTACACATCCCTCAACCCAAAGTTGAGGTTCATCCAAAGATTCCAAAGGGACCATTACGCCGAAATGCTGCTTCCGGTCGAGCCGCTCAGTCGTATAGTATAGTAGATGATTTGGCGCAATCCCCTGCTGCCATTTCCACACTGGAACTCCTCCAGTCATGCCCTTCTCAAAAGAAGGCTCTACTATCTGCCGTGGGCGCTGTCGATCCTGCTGATGACCAAATGATTGTTTTCGACGCCACTCAATCGGACCATCCCCCTCTTCCTCCTTCCGTCGCTTTCCAAATCCCAGTCAAAATCTGGAACGCCACTGTATCCCGGTGTATAATTGATGAGGGGGCATCCACCTGCGTGATGTCCGCTTCGGTTTGGAAGCAACTCGGATCCCCTGAGCTGGCCCCATCCACGATCACCCTTCGAGCGTGGGACGGTCATGCCTCCCATCCCATTGGCCTGTTTCGTAACTGTCCCATCACCCTCGCCGATAAGACCGTTTGCGTTGACGTCGAAGTCATTGACGCCCCTCTAGACTACAACATTCTATTGGGGCGAAGCTACACCTATGCCATGTCTGCTGTCCCATCCACGGTTTTCCACAAGATGTCTTTCCCACATAATGGGAAGATAGTCACCATCGACCAGCTATCTTATCATGAGCTGTCGTCCCAGACCTCCTCCGAGACGACCATCTCTTCTGTAGCCAATAAGCAAACCGTCGATTCTTTGACCAGTGTCTCCCCCGGCGTCTATAAAGATTCCACCCTGCTTGGTACTTTTCCTCATCTTCCCCCCCCTCCTGTTACTGATCCCAGCTTGTCGAATGTTTGCATGATGCAATCGTCTCAGGCCGCCCATAAGCGGCCTGCCTCGGCTAGTCAGCAACCTCCCCCCCGCCCTCCGCAACCCGCTCCTAGCCATTACTCTCAGCCCGCCGGACCTCCTCCTTCTGGCCCTCCCCCTACAGCTGGTATCCCTGAACCTCTTTATCCTCCCGGATCGGTTCCTCCTGGCCTTCACCATCTTGAAGCCGTCCCTCCTGGTCATTTCCCTGCTGGGCAGATCCCCTTCCTAGTTCCCCCTCCCGGTGTATATTCTGTCCCCGTCATGGCCACCCTCTCCCTCCCTAACTTGACCTTGGGCATTCCGGTCTGGTACCTTGATCCCCCAGCTGCCACCCCTCCTGGCCACCCCAAACCTTACATGGCTTTGACACCGGTTCAACCGGTTCCCCTCGCTTCCTCCATAGCCACTGTGCCCCCCGCACCTCCACCGGACCCTTCTCCTGTTGGGACGGCTCCCGGGAAGAAAGGCAAAGCCCGCAAGGGGGCAACCAAGGACCAGACCACCACAACCGACCCGGCTCCTTCTCCTCCCGCGAAGCCTTGTGCCTTATGTGATGTCACTAGTCATGCCACCCATGCTTGTCCCGAGTTACCCCGTATCCGGCCCATGGTTAAAGTCGCGTTCCCCGACGCTACGGTCCCTGAAGCCCCCACTCCTTCTGCGTTCGTTCCCAAGAACCCCAAGACTCTCCGCAACAACAAACCCTGTGCCTTGTGCGGTGTTCATGGCCACTACTCCCACCATTTTCCTCACCTGACGCATTACCGCGCCTCCCTAGAGGTGGTCCGCGAGTATGAGGTTGAACAAAATCAGTCTGCCTCTCCTATTCTCGCGCAATATGCTTCAAGCCAGCCTGAGGATCCCTCCGCTCCCATCGACATTCCCCCCCCTGATGTTCAGATGACAGAGTCTACGGTCACCATCCTTTACCTATCCTCCTCTGCACAACACTTGGAGCCTAGCCCGTCTGCATCCTCCCCTGTTGTGTCCCTTGATTACCCTATTCCCCCTCATACTCGAGATCACTCCACTTGTGTCTCTGTTGACCTCCGCAGCCCGAGTCCTCACCATGTTTCCGATGGCTCTCATACACCACCTTGTTTGAGTCTCGATCATCCTGCCACTTCCCCCTCCTCCCGCCGTTGCCGCTCGATGACTTCTGTACTCTCACGGTGCCGTCATTTCCTTTCATCCCCTCATTTACTGTCTTGTCACACCATTCTGTAGGACCCCCCGTCCACACCCTTTATCGATTACGCCGATGGTGCAAGTCACTACTCCAGGAATCTCGCCTCGGCAGGTTGGGCCATCTTCACCCCCTTTCATGACCTTGTTCTTTCTAACGGGGTATGCATTGGTTCTGCCACCAACAATCAGGCCGAATATGATGCAGTGCGTGGCCTATTAGCTGATGCCCTTTTTCATCGCATCCTCCATCTGCACGTTCGTTTGGATTCCCTGCTTCTTGTAATGCAAGTAAATGGTGTTTATCGTGTGCATAACCCTGTGCTATTTAGACGCTATTTACGAGTGAAAGTCTTAATACGTGCGTTTGAAACCATAACTTTCAACCATGTACCCCGAGACCAGAATCACTATGTAGATAGTATTGCAAACCATGTTCTAGATTGGCATTTATCACACACATTTCACACAAGACAATAACATTAAATCAACCATCACAAGATGATACATATCCATAATATGTGTCGCAAAGCATACATTTAGAGTCCATATACTCTGATACATACGACATGCCCATAGCATGTTACAAGCAAAAAGCCAAAAAATTGGGGGCACCACTTGCCCCTACATACATCATAGGGGGCACCACCTGCCCCTACATACATAAAAGGGGGCACCACATGCCCCTACCCCGAATCACTATATGGAGGCTCCCAGGCCAATGGCTCTGCCCCTGCAGCATGTAGATCACGCATAGCCTGACCGGCCATCGCCATGTGCCGCATGATGCCTCGCCACTCCGAGGGGAGACCAAGACATGGCTCTATGTACTGGTCGTCTAAATCCTGTCACCCGCCCTCTGATACTCCGGTCAACAACTGTTCACATCTACGATGGATGTCCTCCAGCAGAGCGGCTGCATCCTCATTCTGCGCTGCTCTCGACCCACTCGGACCTGTAGCTCCAGACGCTGCCGGTCGTCCCATATACCTGGTCGGTTTTACCGGTGCTATATCTGCATACCAAAAGTACATGAATCAGTACCACTAATTACTATTCAAAAACTTTAACATGCCCACACAGAATAGCAATTTGTCACTTACCATCGGGCCCCCAGACTCGACCAGGCGGAAGTGGAAAATTCGGATCCCCACAGTAGCTCATCCCACTATAAGGGTAGTCGTCTATGTACAGCGGCATCTGATCCCAATGGGTCAAAAACTCTGGTCGACACACTCGCCCGACCGCCCCTCCTCCTCCCCTGCAGAGTAGTCGTCCCCAACGGCGCATCCTGGGCTCTCTCGGGCCCCCATCTGGAAGCTGCACACAAGGCCTCAAGGTTGGGATCTTCTCAAAGAAGAAGGCGCACAATAAAGTCCCATATGATCAATCATGATTCACCTGCCGCCTACATAGCGACAACTGTCGCTTTAGCAACACCAACATCATTTGGGCCCACCCAAAGTAGGTCCCACCCAACACACTCTCCACTATCATCATCTGCCCACCGGTGATGTGATGGAACGCCTCGCTGCCCAGGATTCGCAGCACAGCTGTGCCACCGCACGGGTTTCTAGCCTCTCTAGATCCCCGATCGATATCCGAGTCCCCTTGACTTGGAGACCCGGTCGACAATGGCGTTCCACGAACTCCATGATATGCCGCCCCCGCAGCAGCACTGGCTGTGTGTTTCCCACCATCCCCAGTGGTGGGAGGCCGGTCAGAAAGTACACATCCTGGACCGTCAGTTCGATCCTGTGCCCCTGCACTACAAAGATCTATTGATCTAAATCCCAATAACTGATAATCCAGGCCAGTAACGGTTCCCCTGCTCTCATCAACGGGTTCTCCAAAAACTTGAGAACCCCAAATCTGGCCAATACACGATGGACGCCCTGATCCGCCTAGATCTTTGTTCGAAGCGTTCCCAGATCTCTCTCTCTCCAGCTGACCCACAACTCTGCCATACCTGTACAAACATATCATCTTTGTCAGGGTACAGATCGGGAAAACCATAACCAAACACTAAAATCCAGCTCCCAGCCATAAAACAGCACCAAAACTCCCTCATCTCCCAGGTCACAGTTTTCTGCCATTTTCTGGACCAGGTCGCACTTTTTGCCCTGATACCTGCGTCCTGGGTCGCACTTTTTGCCCCAAAAAGTGCGACCCGACCGTAGAGGTGAAGGAGGGGCTATTTCTGGGAGTCTGGGCCCTAAACTGCAAATGTAATCCATCAAAATTCAAGAGCAAGGTTAGGCCTCTTACCTCCAACTGACAGATCTCGATTCCAACGGTCGGTTTGTCCGCTACGTTCGCCGCAAGATTTAGGGCCTTCCCTCCTCTCCACATTCACCACAGCAACAATAGCAAATGAATGATTTTGGAGGGAAAACTGCCTTATTAAAAGAGAACCCATGTTTCTTCTTTCGACCACTGCGACCACAACGTAGCCCCGTTTGACGAACCGTCAGCACCGCTGGAAAGATCTCACCGAGCTCTCAAATGGGTTTCCATTAGTTTTTGGTGATTTGATACTTCACCCAGACACAGTTTGTCCAAGAAGGGTCACTTTACCGCTCCTTAAAATCGAATTTCCTCACTTACGCCACTTGTACTTGGGGCACCATATTGCTCCCTTACTTTTCCATGTTCGTGTCGATTTTTGTCATGAGTGCCCACCTTGTACTCATGTTTCCATGGTCCCCCATTGGGGCCTTTATTGTGTTGCCGCACTATCGTGTCGCCCTTGTTTAGAGCATCCAAGTTGAGTCCTCATCGCATTCATGGAGTCTATCCTGCGTACCTTTGTACCCCACCATAACCCTCCTTCCGTTATTGCTTGGTTCCTCTCTTGTGTCGCATATCATGACCTTCAGCCTTACTGTCCCCTATCCCGTCTGATATTGTGTCGGTCGCTGCCATGTCATTCATGCCCTTTATACTCTAACAAGGGAAGTCGTCCATTCGCCACCCCATCCTTTCCATTCCACCATCATCATTAGTGTCAGTCTGTCCATCGCTCTACTATTTTCTCTCGTGCCTTAGTTGAGGATCTCTCATTGCCTCACCTATGGCGGACCTCCTTCTGTCGACATCAGCTCATTCATTCCAGAAGCCAGGTCTAGAGGGTGGTGTACCTTGGTTCCAGCTTCCACTATTGTTCGGTGCCTCGGATCAGGCAAAGGGATCCCTTCTTCCCCTTTGACTTGATTGTTTCTCCAGCTCCTTTCAGCATGATCGAGATCCGTATACTCGATGGTTCAGTGATCCAGCAGCAGCTCTTGATGATTCCTGGGTGTGTGTGAGATGTTTCAGCCCTCATGAGGGGGTGGCCCTGCAGGTAGCCCCCCACATGCCCGGATGACCTCCTCCTTGCAGCCTTGGATGCAGCTCTAGATATTTGATGATGTTGGCCGTCGCCACTTGCAGCGCCTCTTTTGATTTGCATGTATTAGTCAGATTTTGTGAGCCCTTCCCCATTCACAGGGGGCATTTGGGTTGTATTTGTATCTCATGTACTCAGATATTATTGTACCAATCCTGACTGTTATCCCAGGCACAGCATGTATGTGAGATTCCTTATTGTATTTTTATCTGGCTCCTGATTATGCCAGCTGTATCTTATATTTCGGTCCCTTGTTTACTGGACACACTATTCTTTTGTAATTTGTCTCGGCGGGCATAGGTATGCCTCCCCCGCCGCCTTCAGCACAGGTACCCTCTCATAAAAAGAGACTTTTTTCACCTGCGAGTCTCGTCTCCTCAGGGTCTAGTCCTTCAGCACACTATCTACCTCACATTTTTCTCTCTGACATCCCCTTTTGTTGTCTAGTGATTGTATTCTTACAACGTACTTCGGTCATACGATTTGCTCCTGACACTCGCACGCTGGGGGGCAATCTGTTACACCATTTCTTGGTCATCTAACCTTTTATCATTAGATGGACCCAAGTACACCATGTAAGACCAGTTTTACCCTAAGTAAAACTACTTTCACTATGTTAAAATAGGAAACCCCAAAAGGAAATATTAAACAAACCTATATTTGTTTAATTTTCCTCATGGAATAATTAATTAAACCATAATTTAATTATTATTCCCAGTCATGTTTAACCCAAAAACAAAGAAATTAATTAGATAAACCTTTATTTATCTTATTATTTTCTAGGAATAATTATTTAAATCTTATTTAGATAATATTCCTTGTTAAATATTACCAAATCACCCACAAATAATTAAATAAATCATTATTTATTTAATTATCCTTCAACCACTTCCTTAAAAAGATAAATAAATCATTTATTTATTTATTATTAACAAATAAAGGGATTTGACCCAAGTCAAATACTTTTTTCCTCCAACAAATATAATAAAATATTCCATAAAAGGTGGATCTAGATTTGGTTAACATTATTTTAATCATGCACCAAGATCTAGAATGACCCAATATTTTGTTATAAATAGGAGGGTTTTCCCCATCATTCTTCACCTTTTTTTGCCTACTAGATCACTCTGGATCTATACACTTGGTCTCATTTCTATCATTTGCTCCCATTGAGCTCTACTTTCTGCATTGGGTTTTCTACATCTACAAGAGAAAGAAAGCTTAGATCTGAAGTGATGAGGACTACAAAGAACCTATCCCATTGAGGAGATCTGGATACACCTTCTTGTTTTCTCCCAGGTGCCCTGTAATATAAAAATTCATTCAAAAATCGTGTTCTTGTCTTGTATGTTGGATGCATGGAGCAAACTCTCTACTTTACTGCTTAATGTCTTTCCATTTATAGATCTGTTTGTTGCAGCATTTTAACTACTAATCGCAGATCTGAAGATGTTTGGCAGCCTCTACTGTTGTTAGGGCTATTAGTTATGCGTAGCTAAAGTGGTTCTTTATCGTACACTTCGACGAAGAATACATACTAACATTATGGATATCATCCACTGTCCATCACATCATATTTAAGAGAAAATTCTAAGGCTCATGATCTGAAATTACTTTCTACTTAATGTTGTGCTAGTTTCATTTCAGATATAAAATTTTCTTTGCATTTTTTTACTTATCCTTCATGAGCTTGTTTAAGAGCATGTGATCGAAAAACAATGTGCTTAGTGAAATTACAAGTTTGTCATAAGCTTAAAAAGCATAATTTTAAATGATAAAACAGAAGAAATAGTAAAAAAAGCAAACAAATATAAAAAATCTTAACACAAATAATTTTGATAAAGAAGTTCACCCCTCCTCAGCTACATCAACTTGGTCTAGCTCCATAGTGTGACCTTTGTATTAGCTTCAAGTGTGCTCAAATTTATGTTACAAGCTTTAGAACCTCTTAGAACCTGTTCCAATGAGTTTATAACATCATAATCTCCCAAAAATGACTATTTTTTTGTTGTAATTGGACTCTTGCAATGACCCCAACACCTATTGGCCGTGGCCTTAAAAAATACTCAAATGTACTAAAACACCTGTAGATCACCTTTTTTACCTCTACAACCTACTTCATTGAGTTCCTAGCATGTAAATTAGCCAAGAATAACTTTTACTGAACTCAGTTTGGTCGAAAATTGAGTGAGTTATGACCAAAACCATCTTTGCCCCAATTTCTCCTCCAAAACTCGAGAAACTGCAAGTTAAGTTTATAAATTTGGCATTCCCACCAAGTTTTCCGCTGCCTACGACAATTCTGCTAGTTTAATTTTCGAGATTAATTAACATAAGCAGGATTAGTGGCAGATAAGATAGGATTAAAGTTTAACTGCGCTTTATGCGTTAATGACATATTAACGTCATTAAGCCACACTTAAACATTAATTAATCGAATTTATTTCCATTGGTTTTTCGTTTGAACTCACTCTCAGTCGCGCTCTTCTGGTCACTTGGGGAGGGGGTGGGCTCGCGAGGCAGGCCCCCTCCAACCGTCAACGATCGGGAGGTTACAATTCAAATATATGCGGAAGATGGTATGGGTAAGAACTGCCCCATAGGAGAGATGGTCGAGCGTGCATATGGCATGTGAGAGGCTAGGGGTTCGAGCCCCGACCTTGCCATATAATTTTTCTCTAAGTCATGAAGGCCTCCACTGCTAACTTTTTCCATCTGCTATTCTAAGTCCTATGCCACATTCACTAGTATGCCTCCAGATTTAGCGAGCTTCACTGTGGTTGGTGGTTTACGAACATTATAATATATATATGTAATATACATATACATATATATATATATCCAAATAATACCACCACCAATAATAATTTGACCAACCTTAGTCCAAATTTCATATGACTTGTCATTCGACCTTCCAACCTATCATGCCATTGGGGGGGGGGGGGGTACATGGCACGCCACGTGGCCCTTCCCCATTGGCCACCATATAAAATAAAATGCAAATTTAATAAAATTTCACTTAGACTTAGGAATAAAAAAATTCACTTCCTAGTCATCATCGACGAATCTGGTGGTCCCAGTTGGTGCAGTGTCATTGGTTGTTTCTGGAGGATATTCCTACAAATGCTGATTGTACCTGCCCCATCAACACTGTACCTATTCTCCTCATTTTTTTGCCTTTTTTGGAAAATGAACAACAGATGGTAACTCAGTCATACGAAATCAGATTTTTATGAAACGAGTTGTGCCAAAATCCTGGCGACAAACTCTATTCGGTCGTTCAGGTTTGTCGAAATTTCAAGAACTTTAAAATTTTAGCTAAAAATTTAGCCTTAGATCATTCCTTCCCACTAGAAGCCTTTTGGACCCCAAAATATATTATCAATTGTTCAAAAAGTGAAGGTATAGCTCCCTCGCCTTTCCAATCTCCAACCATTTTCCCTTTGAAGGATTTTGACCTTTCAGTCCAACTCTAAGGTAATCAACCTTCCCTCTTCTTGAAGTTTTGATTTTTTTGTCAAGTATGAGATCTTGCTGAAGTTCATCAAGATATTCTGGTGAGAAATCATCTATTGATGGAAGTTAAACATGCTCTCCATGATCATCAATTAGAGGAGGCTCAAAAAATCTCAAATTCTCAACATTAATGATAGAATAGATTTGCATATGAGGCAAATATAGCCTGTAGTCATTTGTACCAATATTTTCGATAATTGTAAATGGACCATAATGGATTGGTTTGAGATTTTTACCTCCCCCTTGCAATATTTCTTTGCTTATGTACAACCAAACTTCATCTCCAACTTGAAATTTGTGATCAACCCGATGTTTTTCATGCCTTTCCTTGTAGCTTCTTTGACTCTTCTCAAGTTGGTCTTGTACTGTGTGATGTAACAACTGGATTTTCTCAATGAACTTTCTTGATTTATCTATGTCACTATGTCCATCTATAGAAACGTCTTTCTAAAATAAAAATTCCAATGGCGATCTTGGCAAGTAACAAAAACATGCCTCAAATGGTGATGTATTTGTGGAAGAATGTTTTGCTCGGTTGTATGCATGTTGTATGTAGTGTAACTGTTCATCCCACAACTTGTGATGCTTGCTGCAATAGCGTCTTAGAAGATGAATAACAGTCCTATTTACCTCCTCTATTTGACCATATTTTTGCAGATGAAATATTGTACTCTTCTTCAAATTTTTATCCATCATATCCCATAATTTTGACCAAAAATTACCAACAAATTGAGAATCTCGATCACTTACAATAGAAGTAAGAAGACCAAAATGGATCCATACATTTTGAAAGAAAATATTAATGGTTTGTTCAGCTGTAATATTTTACTTACATGCCATCAAAATACACATTTTTCTGAACCTATCTACCACAACATACAATTAATTATGGCCTTTCCTTGACATAGGAAGGCCTCCTACAAAATTCATTGAGATGCTCTCCAAAGGATGAGAAGTAACTGGAAGTGGTGTGTACAAACCAAGCTTCCTATTGCTACGTTTAATTGTTGGACATAAAGATCATCCTCTAATAAAACTAGAAACACTTTCATTCATGTGTGGCTAATAACAATACCTTTGCAGATGCGGTACTGTCTTGCCTACACCGAAATTTCCTCCAATCAATGATGTGTGCACCTCTCTTATGATACTGCTTCTTTCTCCCTGTGGTATACATAACATTCCCAGGTGATACAGAAAATTATTATGCACATGATAACCTAACTCTTAACTTTCGTTTACCTTACTCAAGTGCTCATACACATATTGAAAATCATTATCATTCACATACTATCCAATGTAACTTTCATGCATAATAGAATTGTGCTTGAGAATAATAGTTGAATTTACAATAGGCCTAGAGATCATATAAGCTACCTTATTGTAGATTCATTTCTTGTACATGATAACTAAGTGAAATTGTTGTAGAAAACCCATCCATCTGAAATATCTTGATTGTTGCAATTTGGACTGTGATTGTAAATACTACAATGGTTGATGGTCAGTATGGATAATGGTCTCTTTTCCCATCAAGTAATGCTTCCATTACTTTACAATTTGTACCAATTCATATAAATCTTTATCATATGTAGGATATTTAGTCACAGCTCCATTAAAAGTTTTAGAATGAAATGAGATAGGCTTACTATGTTGTAGGAGTATTGCTGAAATGGTTGTTTTAGATTTGGAATTGCTAGTATCGATGATGAAATTATCTTTTTCTTTAAAGCATAAAATTATTTCTGTTGCAAATCTCCCCAATGGAAGACTTTATTTATGCTTGTTAATGCATGTAACGGTGCCATAATGGAAGAGAAATTAGTAATAAATTTCCTCCAATACTATGCTGCCCCTAGAAAGCTTCTTACCTCGGTAACTGTATTGGGTTTGGTCCAATTCAAAATGACCTAAAATTTGGAAGGATCAATCTTCAATAAATCTCCTCCAACTATGTGTCTCAAATATACCAATGAAGTCTTACCAAATTCACACTTTGACATCTTAAGAAACAATTTCTCTTTTCTCAAAACATCTAGTACCTTGTTCACATGAATGACATGTCCTTCTCTTGATTTTTTGAATATGAGTATGTTATCTAAGTAAACAATGAAAAATTCATCTAGAGATGTTCTAAGTACATCATTCATCACTCTCATAAAAGTAGCTGGTGCATTTGTTAAGCCAAATTGCATAACTAACCACTCATACAATCCTTTTCTAGTCTTGAAAGAAGTTTTCCAAAAGTCTTCTTTAGCTATCCTAACTTGATGATAACCACATCTCAAATCTAACTTATTGAAATTCTTTGGATGGTTTAACTAATCAAGAAAATAATAAATGCATGGAAGTGGGTAGTGACTCTTTACTGTGATTTTGTTCAACGTACAAAAATCGATAGACATGCGCCAAGTCCCGTCCTTCTTTGGAACCAAACATTGGAGAACCACATGGAGAAGTAGATGGGTGTATGCTACCTTTATTCAGAAACTCTTGGATTTTCTTCTTGATTTAAAAACTTTCCATGATTAACATGTGATACATACCAATATTCAGAAGTGGAACATCCTGCTATAGCTTAACCTCATGCTGAATTCTTCTCTTGAGTAGCAACCCCTTTGGTTCTTGAGACATCTCGCCATGCTGACTTACCACATCAAAAAATCAGATTTCAATTTTTCATCACATCCTTGAAAATATTCATAGTTAACATCTTCCTTTTTCTTGATCATAGGAAGCACAAAATGTGTACTTACATTTACTAGCCTCTTCATTTTCCCTACATTAACTAAAGGGATATTCAGTTTCTTTCAATGAGCTCTCACAATATACTCCACTCCATCTTTGATCAAATGATATTTGTTCTCATGATGATAAAATACTGCTTTCTTGTCATACAACTATGGACTACCCAAGATAATCCCTAAAATATCAATTGGTACAACATCTAACTCAAGTTCGTCAACAAAGTTTGGATAATACCTGTAAATTTGCATTGCTAACTATCCAACCCAAAGCATATGGCTTATGATGAGGTACAATTTCGAGGTTTAGATTTTTAACTAAGTCTTCTAAAATCAAGTTTTATTATGACCCTGTATCAATTAAGGCATCAATATTTGTATGATTATAAATTACTCTAATATGGAAAAATTATATCCTTGTATCCTCATTTGAAGTGTTATTGTGACTATTTGAGGTACTAAAACTTGCAATCGTTTCCTCTCGTTTCTTAACAATGGCAATGATATTGGTTTCATCTCCTGAATCATGTCCAAGATCTTTTTGTGTGGTGGCATTCTTTTTTTGTTTTCCTTTGTTATTTGGTTTCTTTGGTCTTAGTTCGGGATGTAGTTTCCAACACTGAGCTTAATCATGCCCCTATTTGGAACAATGTTTGAATGTTATTTTCTCCCCTTCTTGCCTCGCGCTTGCATTCTTCTTTCCCTTACATTTTCCTCCTTTCTCTTTTCCCTTACCCTTGAATGGCTTCTTCCTACTACCCTCTTCAAAAAAAAATTTACCCCTTGCTTCAAGATGCATGGCTTGCACACATACTTCATCTAAGTTATTTTGGTTAAACATGAGAATAGTGTGTGTTAGGTAGGAATGTATACCTCCTATATAATTCAAGAGTGTGTCTTGTGACTTTAAGTCTACTCCAAGTAATAAAGCCCTTTTCTTAAAATATTGTGTATACACTTGGAAAATTTGACCTTTAAGCTGTCTAAAGTTTTTCCAACTCATTATTGCTTTTTGCATTTAGGCTAATGGACACAATTGGATTTTAATGGAATAAATGAATTCGACCCAAGTAATGGAAATATTACCATGGATGCGCATTTCCTCTCGTGTCTTTGCCTCCCACCAAGCTAATGCTTCTCCTTCTAGCCTTAATGAAGCCAATTGGATTTTAATATCGTCTTCTTGCAGATTTTGAATTCTACAGTAAACTTCTAATTGGAAAATCCAATTATCTAGTTTTTCAGCATTAACATCTCCATTATGTGTAGGAAGTTCAAATTTGATGTCCAACTTGAGTAACAAAGTCTTACCTTTTGGGATCTTGGAATGAGTATGCGTATGATTTTTTGTAGTAGAATTGGAAGATGAAGATGCTGATGAGGATGATGATGATGATGGTGGTGGAGAAGGAGGTGGTTTTCCACCACTAGATTTTGAGCTCCTCTCTTCCTCCTTTTTACTATTTGAATATTCTTCTCTATGAGGGTGTTTTGAACCTTCTCCAATTTCCTTTGCCATAACATCTTCATACATAGGTTCGACCATCCTTTGCATTTCTTTGAACTCCTTCTTGAAATCCTCTTCCTCAGAATGTTCATGAGCTCCTTCATGGCCTGACATTTTGGCTGTTGATTCAAGCTATATCTCTGCAGCTTGTATCTCTTCAACCACTTAAGCCTCTTGTGCAATTAATACCTCTTGTGCTTCAAATGTTTCCTTGATTGGTCCTTTGGATAAGGATGATGCTATCGCAACCTTCTTCCTTCTTCTCCTAAATTATGGACTAGCTGTCAGTAGCTTCCCTTCTCCTCTCTGCAGTCTCTATCTTGTAATTATTAGTAAATTTGGACTATTAAAACACTTCAAGTAAAAAAAGCAAGCAACCTTGTGCTCTAATACCAACTTGATTTGAAATTACTTGCTAGTTAATGTTGTGCTAGTTTCATTTCAGATATAAAAATTTTGTTGCATTGTTTTACTTATCCTTCATGAGTTTGTTTAAGAGCGTCTGATTGGAAAATAATGTACTTATTGAAATTATGAGTTTTTCATAAGCTTAAAAAGAATAATTTTAAATGACAGAAAAAAAGAAATAGTAAACACAACAATCACATATAATAGAACTTAACACAGAGAATTTGGACAAAGGAGTTCACCCCCCCTGGGCTACATCTCCTTGGTCCAGCTTCATAGTGTGACCTTTATATTAGCTTCAAGTGTGCTCAAATTGTTGTCACAAGATTCTGAACCTCTTGCAACCTATTCCAATGAGTTTATAACATCACAATCTCCCAAAAATGACTATTTTTTTGTTTTATTTGGACTCTAGATGCTTTGGAAATGACCCCAACACCTGTTGGCACTAGCCTTCAAAAATTGTCAAATGTACTAAAACACCTGTGGAGCACCTTTTCCGCCTTTGCAACCTGCTTCATTGAGTTACTAGCATGAAAATTAACCATGAATGACTTTTACCTAGCTCATTTTGGTCAAAAATTGAGTTAGTTATGACCAAAAACAACTTTGCCCCAATTTCTCCTCCAAAACTAGAGAAAATGTGAGTTAAGTTTCTAAATTTGGAATTCCCTCCAAGTTTGGCGTTGCCTCTGAAAATTTTGTGATTTTAATTTTTAGGATTAATTAACATAAGCAGGATTAGTGGCGGATAATATAGGATTAAATTTTAACTGCGCTTTACACACTAATGACGTATTAATGTCATTAAGCCACACTTAAACATTAATTAAACGAGTTTATATCCGCTATTTTTTCATTTGAACTGGCTCTCGGTCACACTCTTCTGGTCACATAGGGAGGGGGTTGGCCCGCGGGGTTGGCCCCCTCCAACCCCCAACAGTCGGGCGGTTACAATTCAAATAGATGCGAAAGATGGTATGGGTAAGAACTAACTCGTAGGAGAGATGGTTGAGCGCACATATGGCAGGTAGGAGGTCAGGGGTTGGAGCCCCGACCCCGCCATATAATTTTGATCTAATTCATGAAGACCTCCACCGCTAAGTTTTTCCATGTGCTATTCTAGGTCCTCCGCCACATCTGTTAGTATGCCTCTAGATTTAGCTAACCCCGCCATGGTTGGTGGTTTAAAAAAATTATAATATATATATATGTGTGTATGTGTGTGTGTGTGTGTGTATAGTACATATATTACACACACACACACACACACACACACACACACACACACACACACACATATATATCCATCTGAATAATACCACCACCATTATCAATTCGACCAACCTTAGTCCAAATATGATATGAATTGTCGTTTGACCTTCCAACCTGTCCTCCCATGGGGGGGTACGTGGTATGCCACGTGACCCTTCCCCATTGGCCACCATATAAAGTAGAATGGAAATTTAATAAAAGTTCACTTAGACTCAGGAATAAAAAAAATTCACTTCCTAGTCATCATCAGCCAATCTGGAGTTGCCACTTGGCACCGTTTCAGTGGCTATTTCTGAAGGATATTCCTCCAAATGCTGACTGTAACTACCATATCATCTTTGTACCTGTTCTGCTCATTTTTTTGCCTATTTTTGAACACCAAAAACAGATGATAAATTAGTCATACAAACTTGGATTTTGATGAAACGAGTTGCGTCAGAATCCTGCTGATGAATTCTATTCGATCGTTTAGGTTTGAAGAAATTTCAAGCACTTTCAATTTTTAGCTAAAAATTGAGCCTTAGATGAGTTCAATAAGTGGAAGATCACATTGAGCATCAATAATAAGTTATCCAAATCTTAAACGATAACCTCACTTTGGCGTAAAATCCAATGAAACAATAGGGAGATCAACATCACAGCAAAAGAAGTTTTGATGTAGGAAACTAGGTATTTTTATGGCTACAACCATCTAAATAAATGTCCCTCAAGAAGGTTAAGAAGGATAATAAATTATCACCAAAGTTTTATGGTCCTTACAAGATGTTACAAAATATTGGTACTATGGCATACAAATTGTATCTTCCCCAATCTTCCCAAGAACATCGAGGTTTCCATGTTTCATGCATAAATAATGTTGTAGGTGACAAGCTCTGAGTTCAAAAAATACTTTCAAAACTTGACGAGGAAGGAAAAATCATATTGGAACCTGAAGCAGTAATGGAAACAAGAAATTAACAGCTACGGAATCAATCAATTTTAGAATATCTCATCAAATGGATGAACCTACCCACTAAATATTCAACATGGGAGGATTATAATTTTATACAAAAGCATCCAAAACAACTCAAGCGTTGAGGACAACACTTGTTTGAAGGAGAGGGGCAAGCTAGGTCCCCATAATACTAGTGTAGTCCTTATTCTTGTAAGTGTAGCCCCATTATTTTTATTGTTGTGGCCATGTATTCTTGATATTATTATTGTTGTGCCTCACAGGTGTAGCCCCATTATTGTTATTTTTGTGCCCATATGGTCCACATATTGTTATACTGTGACCCCTTAAACTCCTATAAATAGAAGGTATATTTTTCATTTGTATCATCCAAGAATTTTCATTGATGTAATGTAAAGGAGTTTTCCCCCTCGAACAACTTGATTTATAATTTGTGATCTATCTTTTATTCTATTTTGTGGGTTGGTTGCATAAAAAAGAAACCCAACATGAACCTATGGTAGAAACTAGAAACTCCTAGAAAGTTGGGTAGCTCTGTTATAGTGTTGGGGGTCGGGCAATCTCAAATAACTTCTATCTTGGCTAGGTTCATATGCACGCCCTTTTCATCAATGATGTACCATAGATATTGAACCTCGGTCATTCCAAAAATGCATTTATCCAAATTGGAACACAAATTGTGTTATCACTACAAGGAAAAGACCCTCTAGCGAATGTTTTTGTGGAACCCCTTATAAAGATACCCCATACATCTTTTTCTAGCAGAGGTTAATAGAGGAGGTTGGCGGGTAGAGGGTTTTGCGGATATTTTCCTCTCGGTGCACTTATCATCCAAAACTGCACCGTTGCGCTCGACAAGAGAAAGCACCGGTGCACACAAAACATTGGCGCACCGGACACTGTGTGCTCTGTACAAACTGGCCTGGTGCATCGTATTATTGTAAAGCATCAGTGCTTCACAACTCTTTTGCACCGGTGCATCATAAAACACTGCGAGAAAACAAAAACCAACCAGTGTGGTATTAAGAAACCGCACTTGTGCATCATAAAACACCACGCCAAAACAGAAACTGACCGGTGCGTTCGTCAGAAACAGCACCGGTGCGCCTATAAAACCCCGCGCACCGGAACATGGTTAAATAAAAAAAAATACGGCCAAAAACTGCATTTTTCACTTTTCTTAGTGCTCCAGAGCTCTCAAGCACCGGTGCAATTTATCCTTGTATGAGTGGCCCTAACATTGATGCTCCCATTGCACCCATTGCATGCACTGTTGTTGTGTGTTATCACTCCAGTAATTCTTTAGTTGTGAGATTTTGATTTTTAATTAAGAAAACTAATGATTTTTTATTGCACCCACTGCATTGCACCCATCTAATGTAAGTCATATTTATATATTTTATGTAATGAGTTTTATAGCCTACTAGCAAAGAATGTACCTAGCCATGACTTATACATGGCATGGTGAAATTCCATTTCCTCTTTGCTTGACACTATTAGTGTTGCTCATGAAATTCAATATTGTACTAAAGGTAAGGTAAAGAAAATTGTCCAAAATTTTTCTCCTTTTATCATCTAGCTTGCTATCAAAATTTCTTCAAATTTATGTTGCCCAATAAGGCCATCCCTCACCAAAGATAAGAGAGTTCACATGATACAACATGTTAAATAGGTGTATGATAAATAGGTGCAATTTAACTAGAAAAAAGGGAAACACATATAATGAAATTTCATTAACCATTGGCCAAAACCCTATCCAATCCAACCAAGTTAGCTTTCATAGGTCACCTCTATCCTCTCTTACAATGAAGTCTTTTGAGCCCAAAACCATGGGTGCATAATACCATGTGCCCCAAAACTACCTGATTATTTAACCTCTTCAACCTTCACCCTAACCCAGATCCAATTTACCTAACATTCCCCCCTTCAACTTGACTTGGGGTTCCTTGAATAAATCTAGCTAACCTTGCCAAGTGAGTCCACAGTGTTGTAATCCCTTGGCACTTACCCCCCTCAATTGTTTTTTACCTCACTATCTCTTAACCCAACATCCCCTTATCAATTATTTCTAACCCATACTAGAAATTACCCAAGAGTACAACCCCCTATCACCTAGGTCTAACCGAGACTTTAAATTTAAAGTCCATTCCATGCAATACCATGAGCCCAAAGCTATGGGAGCACAATCCCAGAAGCCCAAAACCATGGGTGCACAATACCATGTGCCCCAAAACGACATGATTGTTTAACCTCTTCAACCTTGACTCTAACCCTGATTCAATTTAACTAACATTCCCATTTCAACTTGATATCCATCTAACCTTGCCAAGTGAGTTAGCCCACCCCTTGCTCACTCTGGTCCTTACCCCCTCAATTTATTTTAGTTAGGTATGTATTAACCCAACATCCCCTTATCACCTAGGTCTAACCCATACTTTACCATAAATTACCGAAGGGTAAGCATGCCTTAACTACAACAATATGCCCATTTACATGTAACAATTTGACTTTATTATAATATATATATATATATATATATATATTAATTCATTGTTACTATCTTCCATCTTCTAGTTGCCCGATGCCTTGACCACTCTAAGATGCCTTTTGTGACAACTCTACCTCTTCATAGCCTAAAACCAATGTCCTCCTCCCCATATTGTTTAACCACAAATCCTATCTCCACATAGTGAAGCCTTCAAACTACCTTGGTGTTCATGATTTAAACTTTGGTGCAACCAACCACCATCATATTCAGAACCAATCCTTTGAGTTCCAATTTTCTTGTCCGCAAAGATAACTATGCTGAGAAAAACTCCTAGACTTATTTACTAGCTCCACGCCCTAGTGCCTTTTTCATAAAACAATGGTCCATTGAATACAAAATTTATCCTAGCTTTGGATCAACCTATTCCAACAACTCACCATAGGTGTACTCATCCCCATTTCGTTATTTCTCTCCATGTGACTTGAACTTCTAGTTCTCCCTATAGCTGATCAAGGAATATCCCATCTTCACCCAAATGAGTGTGCCACACATTCTGAGTCCCACAGGGGCTCAATTCGTTCAACTCATTAGCACCCATTCAGATCTCCTAATCATGCAGGCATGTCCACTCCCATGCTTCTTCTCTCTTATGCCTCTTCCATGGCTACATAGCCTCTGACTACCAACAGAAAAACATGACCATAGTCCCTCCTTATTCTCCAATACCACCATGACCGGGGTACCTTCTTATAGCTCCTCTTGGTTATTGGTCTTGATGCCTGGGATCCCATTTCGAAATACACCTCTCAGAAGATCCATGAAACATATGGAAACAAATTGCATCACACACCCTTGAGATGAGTTCCCTCAACTCACACCATGATTTAATACTACCACTACCTTCCAAATAGAATTTCACCCAATGTGCACTGGTGGACTAGTGGACTCTTGTATTCAGTGAGATTATGCTCATAAAATTTCTGTAGTGGCAGCTTCAAACTTTGATCATGCTAGATATGACCAGATATAAATTCCAATCATATGACCTGATCTAAATTCTAGCAACACCATACTCCTTGAGCCAAGAATTGAAAATTTATTTTGGGTCCTTTTCCACCATGGTAGCCCTCCATGGGATTCCCTACTATTCCTTTGGATTGTGCTATGCTCAATTTGGCCCTTATCTCCCTCAATTTTTTTTTACCTGGGTATTTCTTAATCCAACGTCCCCTTATCACTTAGGTCTAACCTAGAATTTACCACAAATTACCCAAGTGTACATCCACCTATCACCCAAGTCTAACCCAAACTTTACATTCAAATTCCATTCCATGCAATACCATGAGCCCAAAACCATGGGTGCACAATTGCATGTGCCTCAAAACTACCTGATTGTTTAACCTCTTCAACTTTGACTCTAGCCCAGATTTAATTTACCTAACATTCCCCCTTCAATTTGATATCCATCTAACCTTGCGAACTGATTCAACCCACCCTTCCTCACTCTGGTCCTTACCCTCTCAATTATTTTTTACTTAGGTATGCCTTAACCCAACATCCCCCTATAACCTAGAAATTACCCAAAGGTAAGAATGCCTTAGCTACAACAATATGCCCATTTACATGTAACAATTTGACTTCATTATAATAAATATATATATGTTAATTCATTGCTAATATATATTTTATCCCCATTTAGTTATTGCTGTGGATGTGACTTGAACTTCTAGTTCTCCCTACAACTCACCAAGAAATATCCCGTCTTCACCCACAGGAGTGTGCCACAGATCCTGCCTCCCACGGGCTCTCAAGGTTCCCTAATTGGTTCAACTCATTAGCCCCCATTTTAGGTCTCCCGATAATGCAAGCACATCCACTCCCATGCTACTTCAAGATTCCTTTGAATCCATCCCCTTTTCAAGATTCAAAATTCCTTATGAGGTCAAGGAAGAACTAGTATAAGGATTTTCCTTAAGAAAAGTCATACACTATTCATATATTAGAGTATGAGAAGTTGAAACCTTTATTTAGATTTGAGGTCATTTAAACAATGAAATAATAAAAAATATATCCTTAAATATTAGGGTTTACATCCTAAAAACCCTAGACATACCAATGAATAACGAAGGATTTTTTTCTTATAATTAAGGATTTATTTACTAGAGCAAGTAAATCACACTTCCAATGTCAATAAAATTTACAAACAAAAAAATTTACAATGATATAAATACAGAAACACACATAAAGTAATATTTATGATTATTTTACTGGGAAAAAAATGCAAGATAATATATAAACAAAAAAAACTAAAATCTCATTTTTTAATAAAAAACTAATTTTTTATATAAAAAATGAGTTTAATATTAAAATAAATTGTAACACCTCCATTTTACGGAATTTTTTTTTTTCATATACACTTGGATTCCCTTGTTATTTACCTGGTTGTTTGAATACTATGTTCAGAAGTTGGGTATTAATTGTACTTCCCTCTGATCCTTTAGTATTTCTTGTAACTTTAAAATTTTCTTGTCCACTATTCCCTTCTAATATCATTCAATGCTACCCAGGTTCACATTAAACCCATGTACATAAAATTCTAAGCCTCCTCTTATAGCGCGTTGTACATTCATCTTTTTTGATCCCACATAGGGTACGTATATATCACATATATAAAACACATACATATCAAATCCATATATATATATATATGTCATTGGATAAAGTTAATTAAAAGTTGCATGCACTTATGCATAACCCATATATATATATAAAACCCATATATATATATATATATATATATATATATATATATATATATATAACCCATATATATATATTTATACCACTTGATACAATTATTGAAGGGGCGCACACATAAAAACGCGGCATGTAATATATATATTTGTTACCTATATCGATGCCTCTCAACGACAAGCGGTTGCCGCCTTCCAAGCAGAAATTTAACCTAGGGTAATTTCAATGGGCGACTATAGTGAACCTTCGATTGAGCATATAATACATACTATATATTCGATCAATATCATGTATGGACAGAGTGATATATCCGTGCAGATTGACCGTCATAAAATTTCGGCGTTTGAATTATTGAATTTGTGAAAATGTGTCGAACCCCTAATCGTAGCTTGCTATGACTTAATTGCGTACATTCTTTGCAGGATTGGTCACGGCGTGGCAACCTTATTACCAGCAGATACTGTACGCCTATCACCACAGAACATAATGCCGACTGTCTGAGCGTTGGCGTAAACCCTATGAACCCCGGAGTTAGTTCGACGGTTTAGCACTAGTTTTTGATTTGAAACCTGAACATACACGCGTCTTGTGTTCATCCACATAGTACTCAATACTCGTACTGCTTATGGATTGTATGAGTCGCCTAGCACAGGGTTCAGTCAAGCTAGGTTTGACGTGTGCGTGGGTTATAATATTTTGCTGGTGTTTGTTTGGAGGAGCACCGTATCATCTGTGGGAGGAAGGTGCGGCGTACCGCTGCCCTTGTCCAGCAAAAACTCGACGGGTGGAATTGAAATTGTCAATTCGGCTCGTGCAAGTACTGTGTGCACTGAGTTGCACCTCTGGTAGTTGAAAAATCTAGGTTTAACTCAGCACTTGCAGGCATATGATGCCCTACCTCCTCTGCGCCCATTGATATCACTTTGTACCCTCCTGTCAACTTAGATGGGGTTTCTCAATCGACATTGGGATTCTCTGAGGATTTGGAACAGTGAAATTAGGGTTTCGAGTGTTCTTTTAATTGGAGACCCTTCAGTCGATCTATTTTCCAGATCCTTCCTATTCTGTTTTGGTGAATACCGGGTCGTAGCCCTTCAACACTCCCCTGTCTGTTGTTGCTAGAGTACCCGGATCTGATTTCTATTTCCCTCGGCTTCTTCATCTATGTTGTGATGGGAATCCGTTGCAGGGAGGTTAAGTTATCTTGAGTGCGTCTGGTATCGCTAGAGGGTTCCAGCGTCAAGTTTAATGTTTCTCTATTTCCCCGCATTTTTATCTTCCCTTATACCTGAAGATCCTTACTTCGTTTTTTTTTTTCTTACAGTGTCTAATCCTCTATTGCATGTTTGCGCAGGCAGGGAGTCTGCCTCTCAGTATGTTCACTGGGACAGAGATCTAGCCGAACCTTTAGCGTGTTTTAATCTTTGGTTTAATCTTCTATAGTTTTGCAACTCCGCTCGATTGTAACCCTAGTCATTTATCCTGTGAGAGTTCTGGTTCCTAATCTGTCATTTATGCAGTCAATATGTATTGTATGTGCCGAAATCTTTGCAGGTATTCAGATGGTTATACACCGGGAATCATCTTAAGCTATTTTTGTTTCTTACGTCTGAGTGCGGGATCTGAGGTGTCTCCACACCCAGATTTGACCGTCGCCACAAAACCGGCTTGCAAATTTCCTCGCACCTCGTAGGGTATTCTCGTTTTCCTGTGATTATCATCATCACGACGCAAGGGTGGTAACCTCTACATACAGGTAAAACCTTAATTCGTTCTGTCGGTTGTAGCGATTTGTGCTTTAGTTTTGTTGTTACGTATTTATCCCATTCTATTATCGATTGAACTCACCAGAGATCTGTCAAATTCACTCTAGGTTTATGATTATATATTTATGTTGAACTGTTTCAGTTGTCGAGAATCAAAGGCGATTCTGACTCGTCAGTTTCTAACTACGCCAATAGTTTCTATTTTGATTTACTTGCGATATTAATAATGGTTCATATGAGGAAAGGGTACTGAATTATTATATCGGTCGTCCACCTCCCTGAACGAAAGCTCAGCGCCTTTATTTCTATCATTTTAGTGATGATAGCTTACCTCCTGAGCACAAGTCAGGTCACGCTGGCTTTGTGAGGTTTAACATAATACTTCTGACATATAAAAATCATTTAAATAGGTTGCAGGAACTCAAACACAGCAAGTAATCATGTCGTTGACCATTACTTTGGATGCGTTATTTCATAGTTTGGTTTAGGTTCCTCTAATGGACTCAAAAATGCCGCGGCCTCATTTGTGTTTGCGTGACAGAGGATTACGTTTGTTTGACCTACTGTATATGTCTCCATAATAACTATAGTTGATCGTAACTCACTGGAATCCGATATGATTTGTTTAACAATCTTTTCATCCAACCCTTTTGCTAAAATCAATGAGCTAATGAGTTATTATCGTGGCGCTCGGTACTTATATTGTTCCCTGTTTTTCTCATATATATATATACATGTATGGCAAGCACTATTAAAACGAACTATGGTTTTGCTCTCAGCATTTACATTGCAACTGTGAAAATCTACAAGCATCGTATTAGCGTTTTATCAGTTACCTCTGTTAGTTTCGTTTAACGTTAAAAAGATCCTCAGAGTGTCGTGGGTTATAACAGTCGGTACAACCAGAGGGTTTCGTTTGACATATGACAAAGGCAGAATATTTTAATTTACAGCCACGCATTTATGTAGTTTTCCTATACATTTATTCAATTAGCTATAGGGATCATATATATATATCCCATTTTAACATAAGTGATTTGTATTGGCATTTCCTTTTGCACATATATAGTTCATATATATGATTCGTATTTATAATTACTTTTTGACTTATATGAGTTCATATATATGATTCATGTTTGTATCTCCCCTTTTTGACATATATGGTTCATATATATATGTATAGCTCATATATAGTCTATGTTAAAAGGACCTATTGGTATTTGTTCTTGATACTTATTAATATATAGCTATTTTTGTTAAATGCTTATTCATGGATTTAATAGTTCATTTGATGGTATACATTGAGCATAGATGGAATCCATAGCCATAATATTTATTTCAATGTTTAGAGGTGAATTCCAATTGCAATAGACTCCATAAATACTAGAAATGCTAGAATACTCCCATAGGGTAAAAGTACTTCTTTATCTCGAGAATGTCGGATTTCATATTCTAATGTCTTTACTTTCTTTACCTCAGTTCTGCTACAATATTTTTCTAATATACTTATGAGCATATAATATCACCTTGTATCTTCATGAAACAACAAAATATTTAATTATCTGTAGAGACTAAGTAACTTCAGATTTAAACCGACCTTGGTTTAGAATTTCTGGGGTTTCTACTCTATGGATTTATGGTCTACAACTAACCAGGACCTGGAAGGTGAAAGCCTTAGGATGGACTCTGGTAAATGTAGTACTAAGATCAATCATACCATTAAATTTTTTTTCATATGTAGCCGATTCATACTATCATAAAACAAAATATCAGAATTTCAGAACATACCACAATTGCAAATGACCAACCTCCCAACCTTAGAGTCCTCTTTGTCTCCCAGGACTCACCCCCAAGCAGAGATCACCTCCTAGAACAGATCAACCCCTGATCTTCCTAGGAGCAGCTTATTTAAGCTCATATTTCCCCAAAGCATGTTTCTAATTCTACGTCCAGAATAACAGGATGCTTTCTTTCCTGTTTAGCCTAGGCTTCCCATTTTGGGAATCTTTAAAGCTGTTTTATGCTTTTCCTCAGCTTTTCCAGCTTTTCTTACCTCTTCCCAACTACTCCTCTTCATTTGGGAAATTTAGATTCCTCCTTAAATCTAAATTAATTTCTTTCAAGAATTTTTGAAAGATTTTGGGGATTTGTTGCCTTATCCATCCTCATGGATTTGGCAAGTGATCTCTAATTCTCATCTTGGTCAAAATGCACAATCATTTTATTTATTTCCTCAAATAAAATATGCAATTACATTCACACCATACTTATCCCTTGGGGTCCACCCCCTTAGGATTAAATTTCAACTGTCTAACTTTAAAAATTCAACACACAAATTGGGGGTATTACATATTCCCCCTCTGAAAATAAACACCGTCCTCGGTGTTGCTATTCAACTACTAGAGTTTGTTTAAACAAAAATGGATATTTTTCCATCATTTCGGCTTCCCTTTCCCAGGTAGCTTCTTCAGCAGTAAAGTGCTTCCACTGCACCTTTACTCTGGCCACTGTTCTGTTTCTCAATTCAATTTCTTCCCGCTCCAATATTTGAAGCGGTTCTGGGAGAAACTCCCCTTCTGGTTCCACCTGTACAACATTCCAATCAACTACGTGAGAAGCATCATGAACATATCTTTTTAATAATGAAATATGAAGCACATTATGCACTCTAACATGGGGTGGTAAGGCCAGCTTGTAAGCCACTGGTCCCACCCTTTATAAAATTTCAAAAGGCCCACAATATCTAGGAGCAAGTTTTGCACAACTTCCAGCATAAAGTGTGCTCTTTTTGGGTTTGATGCGCAAATACACATGATCCCCCACTTTGAATTCTCGGTGCACTCTTTTCTTATCAGCATAGCTTTTCTGGCGATCTTGTGCTGTCTTGATATTTCTTTGTATCTGTTTGACAATTCTTTCCATCTCTTGTAATGCATCTGGTCCCAACACCAGTTTATCCTCTGGTTGACTCCAGCTCAAGGGAGTACGGCACTTTATCCCATAGAGTGCCTCAAACGGACTCATCTTAATAGAAGATTGGTAGCTGTTATTATAGGCAAATTCAGCTAAATGTAGATATTCCTCCCACTTTGATGGTCTATCCATCACATACATTCTCAACATATCCTCTAAAATTTGATTCGTTCTTTCTGTTTGCCCGTCAGTTTGAGGGTGATAGGCAGTACTAAATTTCAGTTTAGTGCCTATCCCTCCAAACAATCCCTTCCAAAATGCTGCTGTAAACTTAGCATCTCGATCTGAAACAATTACTTTGGGAACTACATGAAGCCTTACTATCTCCTTCAGGAATACATTTGCTACTTGAGTTGTCCCAAAGGTAGAATTTACTGGTATAAAGTGGGCAGCTTTTGTGAGAGTGTCTACTACTACCATTACAAAATCATGTTGATATTTGGTTTTAGGTAGTCCTGTTATAAAATCCATGGAAACTGTGTCCCATTTCCATTCTGCAATTGGCAAAGGGTTTAGAAGACCTGCTGGATGTTGATGCTCAACTTTGACTAACTGACATTCCATACATCTACTTAAATACTCTGCCACATCTCTTTTCATTCCTGGCGAGAACAACTTCTTCTTCAAGGCTGTTAACATCTTTTGGTATCCTGGATGTCCTGCATAGGGCTGTTTGTGATATTCATCTAGGATTTCTCTTTTCAATGACTCTATATTTGGAATATACAACCTGTTTTTGTAATAGAGTAGCCCTCTTTGGTTTTTAGTGAAATCATTATTATCCCTTTTCTGTAGTTTCACCAAGAGTGCTTCATAGTTGGGATCTTGATTTGCTGCTTTTCCCACCAATTCCTCTACCTCCATCTGGGCACTACTCCCCATGCTGTTTAAATTTTGACAAGCATTCCTGCTTAATGCATCAGCAACTTTATTTTCTTTCCCCTTGATATTTTTTATGTCCATATCAAATTCGCTTAAAAAGGACAGCCATCTGGCTTGCCTTGCATTTAGGTCAGTTTGGGTAAAGAAATATTTAAGACTAATATGATCAGTCATCAATGTGAACTTTTTCCCCAGAAGATAGTGCCGCCACATTTTCAGAGCATGGATAACAGCTGCAAATTCTAAATCATATGCACTATAATTCTGTTCATGTATTTTCAGTTTCCTAGATTCATAGGCAATGACTGAATTTTCCTGCAACAGGACTCCTCCCAGCCCTTCTCTGCAAGCATCTGTACAGACAACAAACTCTTTATCAGGATCAACAATTTTTAATATAGGGGCTGAAATAAGTTTTTGTTTTAACTGCTCGAAACTGTTTTGACACTTTTCAGTCCACACAAACTTGACACCCTTTCTTTGTAATGAAGTGATGGGATGTGCTATGGCATAAAATCTTTCCACAAATCTACTATAGTAGCCTGCTATCCCCATGAATGACCTTATTGCTGAAACATCAGTTGGGACTGGCCATTCCTTAATTGCTTTTATCTTTTCAGGGTCAACTGCAAGCCCTTTTTCAGAAATAATATGACCCAAATATTGAATCTTATCCTTGTAAAATTCACATTTGCTGAACTTGGCATATAGCTGGTTTTCTTTTAAAGTCTGCAACACTATTCTCAGATGTTCCTTATGTTCGTCCTCATTTTTGGAGTAAACTAAGATATCATCTATGAACACAAGAACAAATTTATCCAAATACTTATTCAACACACTGTTCATCAGGCACATAAATGTGGCAGGGTCATTCGTCAAACCAAAAGGTAGGACCACAAAATCGTAATGCCCATACCTGGTTCGAAATGTTGTTTTGCTGATGTCTTCTTCTTTAATTCTGAGCTGGTGATACCCAGTCCTTAGGTCTATCTTGGAAAATACCGAGGCCCCTCTCACTTGATCAAACAGATCATCAATTCTAGGAAGTGGATATCTATTCTTAATGGTCATCTTCTTCAGTTGACGATAATCAATGCACATCCTAAAAGTTCCATCCTTCTTTTTAACAAATAAAATAGGTGCTCCCCACGGAGACACACTTGGTCTAATGTAACCTTTATCCAGTAATTCTTGCAGCTGCATCTTCAGCTCCATAAGTTCTGGCGGACTCATCCGATAGGGGGCTCGGGAAACAGGTGTGGCTCCCGGCACCAGATCTATGGAAAAGTCAATTTCTCTTTTGGGAGGAAGATGAGGAATCTCCTCTGGAAAAACTTCTTTAAATTATCTTACCACAGGTAGATCACTCAGGAGATTTTCTTCAGTTCTCTGTTCTACTTCTTCCACATGTACCGCATAGACTTGGTATCCCTTTCGAGCTGTTCTTTTCAATTGTGAGGCTGATATTTGTCTTACTGAAATGGATTTTGGTTTCCCTTTTAGTGTAAAAGGTTTCCCTTCTTCATCCATACAATGCAGGGTTTTATCCCAGCAGTTCATCAGAGCTTTCTTCTTTTCCAGCCAATCCATTCCTATCAGCAGATCATAGGATCCTAATGGAAATATGTTCAGATTTACTTCTGTTGGAAACCCATTTAATTGTATTGCTGTTTTGGGCAACTTATGTGTGACTTTTCTCTTAGTTCCAGTGGCCAGCTGTACCAACCATGACTGCTGAAATTTTTTAGGTTTAATTTTACATTTTTCTACAATTCCAGGACTAATGTAACTTAAAGAAGCACCTGGATCAATCAAAACAGTAACAGGTAGGTCAGAAATCTTACCCTCCATTTCCACCATGGTTGCTTGATGTTATGCTTGCCGATTTTCCAAGGCTGCACTGATAGTTGGTATATTTCTGGCTATGTCATTTACTGTTGTTGCCTCTCGCTCTCTGTTGATCATGTGTATATTTCGATGGGGGAAGTCCCTCATCATATGGGGTTCTCCACAGCCCCAACATTTCAGAGGTTCCTTCATTCTGACTATCCCTTCCTTTTTATTGTTCCCTGCTACTGGTTTTGAAGCCACTTGGGACTGAGTAGTTTGACTTTCTTTTGGTTTATTAAATTTTTTCCGCTGATGATATCTACCAAAATTTCTTAGATATGCTGGTTTTGGTCTTTTACCTTTGAACTCACCCTTGTTCAGCCTTACCTTTAAACTGTTGATAGCATAATCTGGCTTTTCTAACAGCTTCATCCATTGTCTTTGGGTTGTCAAACTCAATTTTCTCCTTGTACACAGTAGGTAAGCAATTTAAAAACCTCTGCACTTTTTCCTTTTCTTCCCTAATGTAAGGGACATACCTCAGTAAATTAGTAAACTTTGTAACAAACTCATCGATGGTGAGATGTCCCAGTCTAAGTTCATGGAATTCTTTAGCTTTGTCGTCATAGTAATGCTCATTCAAGTAGCGATTTTTGAACTTAACCTAGAAATCTTCCCAAGTAACTGTCTTTTCATCAATGGTATGCACCATCTTTGTCTCCTCCCACCACAGTGTAGCCTTTCAATGTAGCTGATACACAGCTAATCTAGCCTTCAGATTGCTCTCATATTCATATACTTGGAAATACTTGATCATGTTCAGCAACCAAGCTTCAGCATCCTCTTCCTTCTCCCCATCATAGGAGGGAGGTTTGATCTTTCGGAATTCTCCCTGCAATTCTCTTTTCTATTTATGTTGCTGTCTAGCAGCATCATCATCATCAGACTCATCCATCTTTCTCTTTCTGGAACCTTCGCCTTCCTGGCTGTTCCGGGAAGTTAGTTCTCTGATGAGCTTTTCCTACTCCTTACTGGCTGATGACAACATGTCATTCTGACTTCTTAGTTCAGCCAATTCTCGTTGCAGCCTGTGCAACATAGCCATTACCGGGGCATTGGGCTCTGGAGTAGCAAGCTCATCACGCAGATCCACATAAATTCCTCCTTCTTCAGCCATTTTATCACCACACTGTGCACACTCATACATTTGATTAGTAATACAAAAAAACAAGCTCTACAATGTTCAATACATTCAGAATTAAGTGAGCACAATAACAACAGCCCAGTTTTTGCACTTGGGCTCTGATACCATTTGTAACACCTCCAGTTTACGGAATTTTTTTTTTTTCATATACACTTGGATTCCCTTGTTATTTACCTGGTTGTTTGAATACTAAGTTCATAAGTTGGGTATTAATTGTACTTCCCTCTGCTCCTTTAGTATTTCTTGTAACTTTAAAATTTTCTTGTCCACTATTCCATTCTAATATCATTCAATGCTACCCAGGTGCACATTAAACCCATGTACATAAACTTCTAAGCCTCCTCTTATAGCGCGTTGTACATTCATCTTTTTTGATTCCACATAGGGTACTTATATATCACATATATAAAACACATACATATCAAATCCATATATATATATGTCATTGGATAAAGTTAATTAAAAGTTGCATGCACTTATGCATAACCCATATATATATATAAAACCCATATATATATATATATAACCCATATATATATATTTATACCACTTGATACAATTATTGAAGGGGCGCACACATAAAAACGCGGCATGTAATATATATATTTGTTACCTATATCGATGCCTCTCAACGACAAGTGGTTGCCGCCTTCCAAGCCGAAATTTAACCTAGGGTAATTTAAATGGGCGACTATAGTGAACCTTCGATTGAGCATATAATACATACTATATATTCGATCAATATCATGTATGGACAGAGTGATATATCCGTGCAGATTGACCGTCATAAAATTTCGGCGTTTGAATTATTGAATTTGTGAAAATGTGTCGAACCCCTAATCGTAGCTTGCTATGACTTATTTGCGTACATTCTTTGCAGGATTGGTCACGGCGTGGCAACCTCATTACCAGCAGATACTGTATGCCTATCACCACAGAACATAATGCCGACTGTCTGAGCATTGGCGTAAACCCTATGAACCCCGGAGTTAGTTCGACGGTTTAGCACTAGTTTTTGATTTGAAACCTGCACATACACGCGTCTTGTGTTCATCCACATAGTACTCAATACTCGTACTGCTTATGGATTGTATGAGCCGCCTAGCACAGGGTTCAGTCCAGCTAGGTTTGACGTCTGCGTGGGTTATAATATTTTGCTGGTGTTTGTTTGCAGGAGCAACGTATCATCTGTGGGAGGAAGGTGTGGCGTACCGCGGCCCTTGTCCAGCAAAAACTCGACGGGTGGAATTGAAATTGTCAATTCGGCTCGTGCAAGTACTGTGTGCACTGAGTTGCGCCTGTGGTAGTTGAAAAATCTAGGTTTAACTCAGCACCTGCAGGAATATGATGCCCTACCTCCTCTGCGCCCATTGATATCACTTTGTACCCTCCTGTCAACTTAGATGGGGTTTCTGAATCGACATTGGGATTCTCTGAGGATTTGGAATAGTGAAATTAGGGTTTCGAGTGTTCTTTTAATTGGAGACCCTTCAGTTGATCTATTTGCTAGATCCTTCCTATTCTGTTTTGGTGAATACCGGGTCGTAGCCCTTCAACACTCCCTTGTCTGTTGTTGCTAGCGTACCTGGGTCTGATTTCTATTTCCCTCGGCTTCTTCATCTACGTTGTGATGGGAATCCGTTGCAGGGAGGTTAAGTTATCTTGAGTGCGTCTGGTATCGCTGGAGGGTTCCAGCGTCAGGTTTAATGTTTCTCTGTTTCCCCGCATTTTTATCTTCCCTTATACCTGAAGATCCTTACTTCATTTTTTTTTTCTTACAGTGTCTAATCCTCTATTGCATGTTTGCGCAGGCAGGGAGTCTGCCTCTCAGTCTATTCACTCGGACAGAGATCTAGCCGAACCTTTAGCGCGTTTTAATCTTTGGTTTAATCTTCTATAGTTTTGAAACTCCGCTCGATTGTAACCCTAGTCATTTATCCTGTGAGAGTTCTGGTTCCTAATCTGTCATTTCTGCAGTCAATATGTATTGTATGTGCCGAAATCTTGCAGTATTCGATGGTTATACACCGGAATCATCTTAAGCTATTTTTGTTTCTCATGCCTGAGTGCGGATCCGAGGTGTCCCACACCCAGACTTGACCGTCGCCACAAACCGGCTTGCAAATTTCCCTCGCACCTCGTAGGTATTCTCGTTTTCTTCCGTGATTACTACCGCACGACCCAAGGGTGGTAACCTCTACATACAGGTAAAGTAAACCCTTAATTCGTTCTGGTCGGTTGTAGCGGAGTTGTGCTTTATTTTTTTTGTTACGTATTTGTGCCATTCTCCTCGTTATCGATCGAACTCACCAGAGATCTGTCAAATTCACTCTAGGTTTATGATTATATATTTATGTTGAACTGTTTCAGTTGTCGAGAATCAAAGGCGATTCTGACTCGTCAGTTTCTAACTACGCCAATAGTTTCTATTTCGATTTACTCGCGATATTAATAATGGTTCATATGAGGAAAGGGTACCGAATTATTATATCGGTCGTCCACCTCCCTGAACGAAAGCTCAGCGCCTTTATTTCTATCATTTTAGTGATGATAGCTTACCTCCTGAGCGCAAGTCAGGTCACGCTCGCTTTGTGAGGTTTAACATAATACTTCTGACATATAAAAATCATTTAAATAGGTTGCAGGAACTCAAACACAGCAAGTAACCATGTCGTTGACCATTACTTTGGATGTGTTATTTCATAGTTTGGTATAGGTTCCTCTAACGGACTCAAAAATGCCGCGGCCTCGTTTGTGTTTGCGTGACAGAGGATTACGTTTGTTTGACATACTGTATATGTCTCCATAATAACTATAGTTGATCGTAACTCACTGGAATCCGATATGATTTGTTTAACAATATTTTCATCCAACCGTTTTGCTAAAATCAATGAGCTAATGAGTTATTATCGTGGTGCTCGGTACTTATATTGTTCCCTGTTTTTCTCATATATATATATACATGTATGGCAAGCTCTATTAAAACGAACTATGGTTTTGCTCTCGGCATTTACATTGCAACTGTGAAAATCTACAAGCGTCGTATTAGCGTTTTATCAGTTACCTCTGTTAGTTTCGTTTAACGTTAAAAATATCCTCAGAGTGCCGTGGGTTATAACAGTCGGTACAACCAGAGGGTTTCGTTTGACATATGACAAAGGCAGAATATTTTAATTTACTGCCACGCATTTACGTAGTTTTCCTATACATTTATTCAATTAGCTATAGCGATCATATATATATATCCCATTTTAACATAAGTGATTCGTATTGGCTTTTCCTTTTGCACATATATAGTTCATATATATGATTCATATTTATAATTACTTTTTGACTTATATGAGTTCATATATATGATTCATGTTTTTATCTCCCCTTTTTGACATATATGGTTCATATATATATGTATAGCTCATATATAGTCTATGTTAAAAGGACCTATTGGTATTTGTTCTTGATACTTATTAATATATAGCTATTTTTGTTAAATGCTTATTCATGGATTTAATAGTTCATTTGATGGTATACATTGAGCATAGATGAAATCCATAGCCATAGTATTTATTTCAATGTTTAGAGGTGAATTCCAATTGCAATAGACTCCATAAATACTAGAAATGCTAGAATACTCCCATAGGGTAAAAGTACTTCTTTATCTCGAGAATGTCGGATTTCATATTCTAATATCTTTACTTTCTTTACCTCAGTTCTGCTACATTATTTTTCTAATATACTTATGAGCATATAATATCACCTTGTATCTTCATGAAACAACAAAATATTTAATTATCTGTAGAGACTAAGTAACTTCAGATTTAAACCGACCTTGGTTTAGAATTTTTGGGGTTTCTACTCTATGGATTTATGGTCTACAACTAACCAGAACCTGGAAGGTGAAAGCCTTAGGATGGACTCTAGTAAATGTAGTACTAAGATCAATCATACCATTAAATTTGTTTTCATATGTAGCCAATTCATACTATCATGAAACAAAATATCAGAATTTCAGAACATACCACAATTGCAAATGAACAACCTCCCAACCTTAGAGTCTTCTTTGTCGCCCAGGACTCACCCCCGAGCAGAGATCACCTCCTAGAACAGATCAACCCCTGATCTTCCTAGGAGCAGCTTATTTAAGCTCATATTTCCCCAAAGCATGTTTCTAATTCTGCGTCCAGAATAGCAGGATGCTTTCTTTCCTGTTTAGCCTAGGCTTCCCATTTTGGGACTCTTTAAAGCTGCTTTAAGCTTTTCCTCAGCTTTTCCAGCTTTTTCTTACCTCTTCCCAACTACTCCTCTTCATTGGGGAAATTTAGATTCCTCCTCAAATCTAAATTAATTTCTTTCAAGGATTTTTGAAAGATTTTTGGGATTTGTTCCCTTATCCATCCTCATGGATTTGGAAAGTGATCTCTAATTCTCATCTTGGTCAAAATGCACAATCATTTTATTTATTTCCTCAAATAAAATATGCAATTACATTCACACCATACTTATCCCTTGGGGTCCACCCCCTTAGGATTAAAGTTCAAATGTCTAACTTTAAAAATTCAACACACAAATTGGGGGTGTTACATATTCCCCCTCTGAAAATAAACACCGTCCTTGGTGTTGTTATTCAACTACTAAAGTTCATTTAAACAAAAATGGATATTTCTCCATCATTTCAGCTTCCCTTTCCCAGGTGGCTTCTTCAGCAGTAAAGTGCTTCCACTGCACTTTTACTCTGGCCACTGTTCTGTTTCTCAATTCAATTTCTTCTCGCTCCAATATTTGAAGCGGTTCTGGCAGAAACTCCCCTTCTGGTTCCACCTGTACAACATTCCAATCAACTATGTGAGAAGCATCATGTACATATCTTTTTAATAATGAAATATGAAACACATCATGCACTCTAACATGGGGTGGTAAGGCCAGCTTGTAAGCCACCGGTCCCACCCTTTCTAAAATTTCAAAAGGCCCACAATATCTAGGTGCAAGTTTTGCACAACTTCCAGCATAAAGTGTGCTCTTTTTGGGTTTGATGCGTAAATACACATGATCCCCCACTTTGAATTCTCGGTGCACTCTTTTCTTATCAGCATAGCTTTTCTGGCGATCTTGTGTTGTCTTGATATTTCTTTGTATCTGTTTGACAATTCTTTCCATCTCTTGTAATGCATCTGGTCCCAACACCAGTTTATCCTCTGGTTGACTCCAGCTCAAGGGAGTACGACACTTTCTCCCATAGAGTGCCTCAAACAGACTCATCTTAATAGAAGATTGGTAGCTGTTATTATAGGCAAATTCAGCTAAATGCAGATATTCCTCCCACTTTGATGGTCTATCCATCACATACATTCTCAACATATCCTCTAAAATTTGATTCGTTCTTTCTGTTTTCCCGTCAGTTTGAGGGTGATAGGCAGTACTAAAATTCAGTTTAGTGCCCATCCCTCCAAACAATCCCTTCCAAAATGCTGTTGTAAACTTAGCATCTCGATCTGAAACAATTACTTTGGGAACTCCATGAAGCCTTACTATCTCCTTCAGGAATACATTTGCTACTTGAGCTGTCCCAAAGGTAGACTTTACTGGTATAAAGTGGGCAGATTTTGTGAGAGTGTCTGCTACTACCATTACAGAATCATGTTGATATTTGGTTTTAGGTAGTCCTGTTATAAAATCCATGGAAACTGTGTCCCATTTCCATTCTGCAAATGGCAAAGGGTTTAGAAGACCTGCTGGATGTTGATGCTCAACTTTGACTAACTGACATTCCATACATCTACTTAAATACTCTGCCACATCTCTTTTCATTCCTAGCCAGAACAACTTCTTCTTCAAGGCTGTTAACATCTTTTGGTATCCTGGATGTCCTGCATAGGGCTGTTTGTGATATTTATCTAGGATTTCTCTTTTCAATGACTCTATATTTGGAATATACAACCTGTTTTTGTAATAGAGTAGCCCTCTTTGGTTTTTAGTGAAATCAGTTTTATCCCTTTTCTGTAGTTTCACCAAGAGTGCTTCATAGTTGGGATCTTGATTTGCTGCCTTTCCCACCAATTCCTCTACCTCCATCTGGGCACTACTCCCCATGCTGTTTAAATTTTGACAAGCATTCCTGCTTAATGCATCAGCAACTTTATTTTCTTTCCCCTTGATATGTTTTATGTTTATATCAAATTCTCTTAAAAAGGACAGCCATCTGGCTTGCCTTGCATTTAGGTCAGTTTGGGTAAAGAAATATTTAAGACTAATATGATCAGTCATCAATGTGAAAATTTTCCCCAGAAGATAGTGCCGCCACATTTTCAAAGCATGGATAATAGCTGCAAATTCTAAATCATATGCACTATAATTCTGTTCATGTATTTTCAGTTTCCTAGATTCATAGGCAATGACTGAATTTTCCTGCAATAGGACTCCTCCCAGCCCTTCTCTGCAAGCATCTGTACATACAACAAACTCTTTATCAGGATCAGCAATTTTTAATATAGGGGCTGAAATAAGTTTTTGTTTTAACTGCTCGAAACTGTTTTGACACTTTTCAGTCCACACAAACTTGACACCCTTTCTTTGTAATGAAGTGATGGGATGTGCTATGGCAGAAAATCTTTCAACAAATCTACGATAGTAGCCTGCTATCCCCATGAATGACCTTATTGCTGAAACATCAGTTGGGACTGGTCATTCCTTAATTGTTTTTATCTTTTCATTGTCAACTGCAAGCCCTTTTTCAGAAATAATATGACCCAAATATTGAATCTTATCCTTGTAAAATTCACATTTGCTAAACTTGGCATATAGCTGGTTTTCTTTTAAAGTCTGCAACACTATTCTCAGATGTTCCTTATGTTCGTCCTCATTTTTGGAGTAAACTAAGATATCATTTATGAACACAAGAACAAATTTATCCAAATACTTATTCAACACACTGTTCATCAGGCACATAAATGTGGCAGGGGCATTCGTAAAACCAAAAGGTAGGACCACAAATTTGTAATGCCCATACCTGGTTCAAAATGCTGTTTTGCTGATGTCTTCTTCTTTAATTCTGAGCTGGTGATACCCAGTCCTTAGGTCTATCTTGGAAAAGACTGAGGCCCCTCTCACTTGATCAAACAGATCATCAATTCTAGGAAGTGGATATCTATTCTTAATGGTCAACTTGTTCAGTTGACGATAATCAATGCACATCCTAAAAGTTCCATCCTTCTTTTTAACAAATAAAACAGGTGCTCCCCATGGAGACACACTTGGTCTAATGTAACCTTTATCCAGTAATTCTTGCAGCTGCATCTTCAGCTCCATAAGTTCTGGCGGACTCATCCGATAGGGGGCTCGAGAAACAGGTGTGGCTCCCGGTACCAGATCTATGGAAAAGTCAATTTCTCTTTTGTGGGGAAGATGAGGAATCTCATCTGGGAAAACTTCTTTAAATTCTTTTACCACAGGTAGTTCACTCAGCAGATTTTCTTCAGTTTTCTGTTCTACTTCTTCCACATGTACCGCATAGACTTGGTATCCTTTTCGAGCTGTTCTTTTCAAATGTAAGGCTGATATTTGTCTTACTAAAATGGATTTTGGTTTTCCTTTTAGTGTAAAAGGTTTCCCTTCTTCATCCATACAATGCAAGGTTTTATCCCAGCAGTTCATTAGAGCTTTCTTCTTTTCCAGCCAATCCATTCCTATCAGCAGATCATAGGATCCTAATGGAAATATGTTCAAATTTACTTCTGCTGGAAAACCATTTAATTGTATTTCTGTTTTGGGCAACTTATGTGTGACTTTTCTCTTAGTTCCAGTGGCCAGCTGTACCAACCATGACTGCTGAAATTTTTCAGGTTTAATTTTACATTTTTCTACAATTCCCGGACTAATGTAACTCAAAGAAGCACCTGGATCAATCAAAACAGTAACAGGTAGGTCAGAAATCTTACCCTCCATTTCCACCATGGTTGCTTGATGTTCTGCTTGCCGATTTTCCAATGCTGCACTGATAGTTGGTATATTTCTGGCTATGTCATTTACTGTTGTTGCCTCTCGCTCTCTGCTGATCATATGTATATTTCGATGGGGGCAGTCCCTCATCATATGGGGTTCTCCACAGCCCCAACATTTCAAAGGTTCCTTCATTCTGACTGTCCCTTCCTTTTTATTGTTCCCTTCTACTGGTTTTGAAGCCACTTGGGACTGAGCAGTTTGACTTTCTTTTGGTTTATTGAATTTTTTCCGCTGATGATCTCTACCAAAATTTCTTAGATATGCTAGTTTTGGTCTTTTACCTTTGAACTCACCCTTGTTCAGCCAGCTCTTCCCTTGTTCAGCCTTACCTTTAAACTGCTGATAGCATAATCTGGCTTTTCTAACAGCTTCATCCATTGTCTTTGGGTTGTCAAACTCAATTTTCTCCTTGTACACAGTAGGTAAGCAATTCAAAAATATTTGGACCTTTGCTTTTTCTTCCCTAATGTAAGGGACATATCTCAGTAAATTGGTAAACTTTGTGACAAACTCATCAATAGTGAGCTGTCCTAGTCTAAGTTCATGGAATTCTTTTGCTTTATCATCATAATAACGTTCATTAAAATAACGACTTTTGAACTTAGTCTGAAAATCCTCCCAAGTAACTGTCTTTTCATCAATGGCATGCACCATTTTTGTCTCTTACCACCACAGTGTAGCCTTTCCTTGTAGCTGATAAACAGCTAATCTGGCCTTCAGATTGCTCTCATATTCATATACTTGGAAATACTTGATCATGTTCAGCAACCAAGCTTCAGCATCCTCTTCCTTCTCCCCATCATAGGAGGGAGGTTTGATCTTTCGGAATTCTCCCTGCAATTCTCTTTTCTGTTTATGTTGTTGTCTAGCAGCATCATCATCATCACACTCATCCATCTTTCTCTTTCCAGAACCTTCGCCTTCCTGGCTATTCCGGGAAGTTAGTTCTGTGATGAGCTTTTCCTGCTCCTTACTGGCTGATGACAACATGTCATTCTGACTTCTCAGTTCAGCCAATTCTCGTTGCAGCCTGTGCAACATAGCCATTACCGGGGCATTGGGATCTGGAGTAGCAAACTCATCACGCAGATCCACATAAATTCCTCCTTCTTCAGCCATTTTATCACCACACTGTGCACACTCATACATTTGATTAGTAATACAAAAAAACAAGCTCTACAATGTTCAATACATTCAGAATTTAGTGAGCACAATAACAACAGCCCAGTTTTTGCACTTGGGCTCTGATACCATTTGTAACACCTCTAGTTTACGGAATTTTTTTTTTTTCATTACACTTGGATTCCCTTGTTATTTACCTGGTTGTTTGAATACTAAGTTCAGAAGTTGGGTATTAATTGTACTTCCCTCTGCTCCTTTAGTATTTCTTGTAACTTTAAAATTTTCTTGTCCACTATTCCCTTCTAATATCATTCAATGCTACCGAGGTTCACATTAAACCCATGTACATAAACTTCTAAGCCTCCTCTTATAGCGCGTTGTACATTCATCTTTTTTGATCCCACATAGGGTACTTATATATCACATATATAAAACACATACATATCAAACCCATATATATATATGTCATTGGATAAAGTTAATTAAAAGTTGCATGCACTTATGCATAACCCATATATATATATAAAACCCATATATATATATATATATAACCCATATATATATATTTATACCACTTGATACAATTATTGAAGGGGCGCACACATAAAAACGCGGCATGTAATATATATATTTGTTACCTATATCGATGCCTCTCAATGACAAGCAGTTGCCGCCTTCCAAGCAGAAATTTAACCTAGGGTAATATAAATGGGCGACTATAGTGAACCTTCGATTGAGCATATAATACATACTATATATTCGATCAATATCATGTATGGACAGAGTGATATATCTGTGCAGATTGACCGTCATAAAATTTCGGCGTTTGAATTATTGAATTTGTGAAAACGTGTCGAACCCCTAATCGTAGCTTGCTATGACTTATTTGCATACATTCTTTGCAGGATTGGTCACGGCGTGGCAACCTCATTACCAGCGGATACTGTACGCCTATCATCACAGAACATAATGCCGACTGTCTGAGTGTTGGCGTAAACCCTATGAACCCCGGAGTTAGTTCGACGGTTTAGCACTAGTTTTTGATTTGAAACCTGCACATACACACGTCTTGTGTTCATCCACATAGTACTAAATACTCGTACTGCTTATGGATTGTATGAGCCGCCTAGCACAGGGTTCAGTCCAGCTAGGTTTGACGTCTGCATGGGTTATAATATTTTGCTGGTGTTTGTTTGCAGGAGCAACGTATCATCCGTGGCAGGAAGGTGCGGCGTACCCCGGCCCTTGTCCAGCAAAAACTCAACGGGTGGAATTGAAATTGTCAATTCGGCTGGTGCAAGTACTGTGTGCACTGACTTGCGGCTATGGCAGTTGAAAAATATAGGTTTACCTCAGCACCTGCAGGCATACGATGCCCTACCTCCTCTGCGCCCATTGATATCACTTTGTACCCTCCTGTCAACTTATATGGGGTTTCTCAATCGACATTGGGATTCTCTGAGGATTTGGAACAGTGAAATTAGGGTTTCGAGTGTTCTTTTAATTGGAGACCCTTCAGTCGATCTATTTGCCAGATCCTTCCTATTCTGTTTTGGTGAATACCGGGTCGTAGCCCTTCAACACTCCCTTGTCTGTTGTTGCTAGCGTACCCGGATCTGATTTCTATTTCCCTCGGCTTCTTCATCTACGTTGTGATGGGAATCCGTTGCAGGGAGGTTAAGTTATCTTGAGTGCGTCTGGTATCGCTGGAGGGTTCCAGCGTCAGGTTTAATGTTTCTCTGTTTCCCCGCGTTTTTATCTTCCCTTATACCTGAAGATCCTTACTTCGTTTTTTTTTTTCTTATAGTGTCTAATCCTCTATTGCATGTTTGCGCAGGCAGGGAGTCTGCCTCTCAGTCTGTTCACTGGGACAGAGATCTAGCCGAACCTTTAGCGCATTTTAATCTTTGGTTTAATCTTCTATAGTTTTGCAACTCCGCTCGATTGTAACCCTAGTCATTTATCCTGTGAGAGTTCTGGTTCCTAATTTGTCATTTCTGCAGTCAATATGTATTGTATGTGCCGAAATATTTGCAGGTATTCAGATGGTTATACAACGGGATTCATCTTAAGCTATTTTTGTTTCTTACGTCTGAGTGCGGGATCTGAGGTGTCTCCACACCAAGATTTGACCGTCGCCACAAAACCGGCTTGCAAATTTCCTCGCACCTCGTAGGGTATTCTCGTTTTCCTGTGATTATCATCAGCACGACGCAAGGGTGGTAACCTCTACATACAGGTAAACCCTTAATTCGTTCTGTCGGTTGTAGCAAGTTGTGCTTTAGTTTTGTTGTTACGTATTTATCCCATTCTGCTATCGATCGAACTCACCAGAGATCTGTCAAATTCACTCTAGGTTTATGATTATATATTTATGTTGAAATGTTTCAGTTGTCGAGAATCAAAGGCGATTCTGACTCGTCAGTTTCTAACTACGCCAATAGTTTCTATTTCGATTTACTGGCGATATTAATAATGGTTCATATGAGGAAAGGGTACCGAATTATTATATCGGTCGTCCACCTCCCTGAACGAAAGCTCAGCGCCTTTATTTCTATCATTTTAGTGATGATAGCTTACCTCCTGAGCGCAAGTCAGGTCACGCTCGCTTTGTGAGGTTTAACATAATACTTCTGACATATAAAAATCATTTAAATAGGTTGCAGGAACTCAAACACAACAAGTAATCATGTCGTTGACCATTACTTTGGATGCGTTATTTCATAGTTTTGTTTAGGTTCCTCTAACGGACTCAAAAATGCCGCGGCCTCGTTTGTGTTTGCATGACAGACGATTACGTTTTTTTGACCTACTGTATATGTCTCCATAATAACTATAGTTGATCGTAACTCACTGGAATCCGATATGATTTGTTTAACAATCTTTTCATCCAACCCTTTTGCTAAAATCAATGAGCTAATGAGTTATTATCGTGGCGCTCGGTACTTATATTGTTCCCTGTTTTTCTCATATATATATATACATGTATGGCAAGCACTATTAAAACGAACTGTGGTTTTTCTCTCGGCATTTACGTTGCAACTGTGAAAATCTACAAGCATCGTATTAGCGTTTTATCAGTTACCTCTGTTAGTTTCGTTTAACGTTAAAAAGATCCTCAGAGTGCCGTGGGTTATAACAGTTGGTACAACTAGAGGGTTTCGTTTGACATATGACAAAGGCAGAATATTTTAATTTACCGCCACGCATTTATGTAGTTTGCCTATACATTTATTCAATTAGCTATAGGGATCATATATATATATCCCATTTTAACATAAGTGATTCGTATTGGCATTTCCTTTTGCACATATATAGTTCATATATATGATTCGTATTTATAATTACTTTTTGACTTATATGAGTTCATATATATGATTCATGTTTATATCTCCCCTTTTTGACATATATGGTTCATATATATATGTATAGCTCATATATAGTCTATGTTAAAAGGAACTATTGGTATTTGTTCTTGATACTTATTAATATATAGCTATTTCTGTTAAATGCTTATTCATGGATTTAATAGTTCATTTGATGGTATACATTGAGCATAGATGAAATCCATAGCCATAATATTTATTTCAATGTTTAGAGGTGAATTCCAATTGCAATAGACTCCATAAATACTAGAAATGCTAGAATACTCCCATAGGGTAAAAGTACTTCTTTATCTCGAGAATGTCGGATTTCATATTCTAATGACTTTACTTTCTTTACCTCAGTTTTGCTACAATATTTTTCTAATATACTTATGAGCATATAATATCACCTTGTATCTTCATGAAACAACAAAATATTTAATTATCTGTAGAGACTAAGTAACTTCAGATTTAAACCGACCTTGGTTTAGAATTTCTGGGGTTTCTACTCTATGGATTTATGGTCTACAACTAACTAGAACCTCGAAGGTGAAAGCCTTAGGATGGACTCTGGTAAATGTAGTACTAAGATCAATCATACCATTAAATTTGTTTTCATATGTAGCCAATTCATACTATCATAAAACAAAATATCAGAATTTCAGAACATACCACAATTGCAAATGACCAACCTCCCAACCTTAGAGTCCTCTTTGTCTCCCAGGACTCACCCCCGAGCACAGATCACCTCCTAGAACAGATCAACCCGTGATCTTCCTAGGAGCAGCTTATTTAAGCTCATATTTCCCCAAAGCATGTTTCTAATTCTGCGTCCAGAATAGCAGGATGCTTTCTTTCATGTTTAGCCTAGGCTTCCCATTTTGGGAATCTTTAAAGCTGTTTTATGCTTTTCCTTAGCTTTTCCAGCTTTTCTTACCTCTTCCCAACTACTCCTCTTCATTGGGGAAATTTAAATTCATCCTTAAATCTAAATTAATTTCTTTCAAGGATTTTTGAAAGATTTTGGGGATTTGTTGCCTTATCCATCCTCATGGATTTGGAAAATGATCTCTAATTCTCATCTTGGTCAAAATGCACAATCATTTTATTTATTTCCTCAAATAAAATAGGCAATTACATTCACACCATACTTATCCCTTGAGGTCCACCCCCTTAGGATTAAAATTCAACTGTCTAACTTTAAAAATTCAACACACAAATTGGGGGTATTACATAAATAATTATATTACAAAGTTACAGAAACACATTGATTAAATCCACTAATATGTAACTCCCAAAACTTCATATTCAATAGTGATATTAAACTTATTAAAATCATTCAAATACAGTACAAATAAACTCTACTTTTCCGTAAAAAAAATCCAGAAGATCACCATTTTGCATTTGAATTTTCTTTTATATTTTATTTCTGAACATAAAAACGATATAGTAATTATATCATTTCACAAAATATTGTATGTTAACGATTTCAAATAAGAAGACTAAATATATGAAAGCCCCATCCCGTCTTTATTTAGATATATATATAACTATTTCACTTAACAGTGAAATACTTCATACGAAGATGACTATGCAAAAAGAGATTTCACTAGTGAAATACTTCAAACGAAGATGACTAGGGTGTCGGCAGAGGAAAAAATGGTGAGATTATTTCCTCTAGTAGGCCGGACCCTGCATAGTATGCCTTGCTTCTTGCAAGGCGGAAGGCAAGGTCATCTTCGCTGCCATCTTTCGCAGGAAGAGATACAGTTGGAGCTACGGCCACCCTTCGCAGGAAGAGACGCAGTTGGAGCTAAGGCCACCCCGCTGCGGCTGATTCCCCAATTGATTGAGTCCGCAGGAAGAGACGCAGTTGGAGCTACACTATCTTTCGCAGTAAGAGACGCAGTTGGAGCTACGGCCACCCCGCTGCTGCTGCTGCTTCCCCAGTTGATTGAATCTGCCATTACTTCTCTAGTAGCAGCCTGGTATGCTTCAGAAGCCTCATCTGGGGTACTGAATGTTCCCAGCCATCTCTCTTCAGCTGCTTGAATTGTTCCTCGGAAGGGACCTGAGGATTCGCCATTTTGTGCAAGTGCCCTCTCGAACGTCCAAAACCTTCAATACCTATGATTGCAACAAAAAGGAATTGCTTGCAACATGTGCACCTTTGTTGGTATTTAAAGTGTTAAATCTTGTGTCCTGTTCAATAGCAGATAAACGAAGACAATAATTACATTAATTGCCAACGACATTTAGGAGTTTTATTTACACTAAACTTAGTTATGTCCATGTTCACGTGGAGGAGTTTTATTTACACTAAACTTAGTTTATGTCCATGTTCACTAGTTTAGGTTTTCAAGAAATAATTGGTTTATAATTAAATGTTTTTGGGAGTTGTGTTTAAAGATATTTTTTGGAATTTATAGTGGATTTTCTTGCCTGAATAAGATGGAAAAAATTGTGGTAAAATCTTGATTAGTGTTATTTAAATTGGTTTTCTTATTACATATACTAATTTAGAACACTAAAAAATCCTTACGGCATTTCCATTGTACAGATTTTTTATTTCAATGTATTCATACAAGATTTTAGAAAAAACAGATGAGAAAACTAAATCAGAAAATTTTTCAAAAAGTAGAATTATAGAAGACTCTTAAATTATATGTCTACTAATTTTATTTAATTATTTCCTTTATTTCAAATAATAATTCATAATTTTAATTTAATTATGTCCAAAAAAATTATGTTAGAGTTACTCTTTTAAAAAAATTAATATTAATTAAATTAATATGATATGACATGAGTTGTTACTTTTGGCTATTGGGTATGGATATACCATGGCCTTGCCCATGATATTGTAGAAAAACCTATTTTTATCACTAAAAAATTTATTGTTACATTAATTATTTGTATAATTAAAAATAATAATAATTTCAAATAAAATATATTTTACTCAAGTTTTTTACTTTTTTTACATATCATCACAGTTTTGATATTGATAATAGATTGATTTTTATACTGTTGTTGCTAGTTTTAATTTATATGGTTATACTTGTCTTAGAATATATTAATTCAATTTAAATAGTTGTTGCTAAATTAAATTAATGTAAACTATAGTTTAATTAATACATGAAATAGGTATTTAGGTGAATAGTTTTAAAGAAATTAACAATCTATAGATTTAAGGTTAAATTAAAAGAAATTTCAATTATGAAATAACAATCTTATAATAAATTAATAAAATAATGCCGTGTATACAATTTTTTAATATACCATTTTTATTATTTTATTTTTATCAAAATTGCCCAAATAATCTATATATATATATATATATATATATATATGTATTGGAAAAAATAAAGGTGAAATTTTGATTTGTATTATGTAAACTATTTTTTTAAATGAAGATATGGATTTAGCACCTTGAAAAACTCTTACCGAACTTCCATTTTGCAAGGGTTACCCATCATGGTTATGATTTCAATAAATCCATAGCAGATTTTAAGCAAATTAGACGAGAGAAATCCATTGGAAAAACTTCCAAAACACACACACTAAAGACAACTAGATATATATACATATATAAAATACTTAAGTTAATTTATTAAAATAACATTTAATGAATTAGTTATGCTTCACTATCTGATTTGTTCAATTACTAAAAAATAAGGCAATAATTTATATCCTCCTCAATTGTTTTAAGATTTCTTGGTAGATATTCTTTTTAAATTTTGATAGAATTTTTGAAGATTACAAGTTTAATCAATAAACTATCAAAATCCTATTAGTTTATCACATTAGTCCTTAAAACTCTAAAAATAACCTTTACTTGATTTCTATTTTTATATGCCGTTTATTATTATATATTTTGAAATTATAAAATATATTATTTAATTTATTATTATATATTTTCAAATTACCTATAAAATCTAATTTTTAAAATTTATTTCTTATTATTTTAAAAATTCGAAACTTATTTTATTTCCTAGCAAATTGTTTTAAGTTTTCTATTTATCTTTTCCTTTCAAATTCCATAAACTTGGTCAATGCTGCAAGTTTAATCAATGAGCTTTTCACCATCCCATAATTCTTATTTTATTTCTATCTTTATATTTAATTTATCATTATATATTTTGAAATTATAGAGTATATTCTAGAAAACTTTTAGGGCATTTCCATTTTACAGATTTTACCTATGAAACTTGTGATTTCAATGAATTCATACCTCATTTTAGACAAATTAGATCAGAAAACTAAATAGCAAAGCTTTTCAAAAAGTACTAATTTTATTTAATTATTTCTTTTATTTCAAATAATAATTCTTGATTGCTTGCAACATGTGCACCTTTGTTGGTATTTAAAGTGTTAAATCTTCATTTTGGTATGTCACTATCTGTCTCGTTCAATAGCAGATAAACCAAGGCAATAATGACATTAATTGCCAACTACATGGAGGAGTTTTATTTACACTAAAATTAGTTTATGTCCATGTTCACTAGTTTAGGTTTTCAAGAAATAATTGGTTTATTTTTGTTTTTCTATTTAATTTATAATTAAAGGTTTTTGGTAGTTGTGTGTAGAGATATTTTTTGGAATTTATAGTGGATTTTCTTGCCCGAATAAGCTGGGAAAAGTTGTCGTAAAATCTTGATTTGTATTATTTAAACTGGTTTTTTTACTACACATACTAATTTATCACACTAAAAAATCCTTATTGTATTTCCATTGTATAGATTTTTGATTTCAATAAATTCGTACAAGATTTTAGAGAAAATAAATCAGAAATTTTTTCAAAAGGTAGAATTATAGACGACTCTTAAATTATATGTCTAATAATTTTATTTAATTATTTCTTTTATTTCAAATAATAATTCATAATTTTAATTTAATTATGTCCAAAAAAAATTATGTTAGGGTTACTCTTTTAAAAAAATTAATATTAATTAAATTAGTATTTTTGTTTTTCTATTTAATTTATAATTAAATGTTTTTGGGAGTTGTGTTTAATAATATTTTTTGGAATTTATAGTGGATTTTCTTTCCAGAATAACTTGGAAAAAATTATGCTAAAATCTTGATTTGTGTTATTTAAACTAGTTATTTTTACTACATAGACTGATTTAGCACACTAAAAAATCCTTACTACATTTCCATTGTACATATTTTGATTTCAATGAATTCATACAAGATTTTACAAAAAATAGATCAGAAAACTAAATCAGAAAAATTTTAAAAAGAAGAATTATAGACGACTCTTAAATTATATGTCTACTAATTTTATTTAATTATTTCTTTTATTTCAAAAAATAATTCATAATTTTAATTTAATTATGTCCAAAATAGTTATGTTAGGGCTACTCTTTAAAAAAAATTAATATTAATTAAATTAGTATGATATCACATGAGTTGTTATTTTTGGGTACTGGGTATGGATATACCATGGCCTTGTCCATGATATTGTAAAAAAATCTATTTTTATCACTAAAAAAATTATTGTTACATTAATTTTTTTATAATTAAAAATAATAATAATTCCAAATAAAATATATTTTACTCAGGTTTTTTTTTTTTTTTTTTTTTACATATCATAACTATTTTGATATTGATAATAAATTGATTTTTATACAATATTGTTGCTAGTTTTAATTTATATGGTTATACTTGTCTTAGAATATATTAATTGAATTTAAATGGTTGTTCTTAAGTTAAATTGATATAAATTATAGTTTAATTAATAAGTGAAATAGGTTTTTAGGTCGATAATTTTAAAGAAATTAACAATTTATAGATTTAAGGTCAAATTAAAAGAAATTTCAATTATGAAAAAACTAAAATAATGCCATGTATACAATTTTTTAATATACCATTTTTATTATTTTATTTTTATCAAAATTACCCAAATAAACAACAAGTTTATCAAAATAACATCTTTTATATATATATATATATATATATATATGAAAAAATAAAGGTGAAATTTTGATTCGTATTATTTAAACTATTTTTTTAAATGAAGATATGGATTTAGCACCTTGAAAAACTCTTAGAGAACTTCCATTTTGCAAGGGTTAATCTTAGGGAATTTATTTCTTATTACTTTAAAAATTCCACATTAATTGCATTAATTTCCAACTACATGGAGGAGTTTTATTTACACTAAAATTAGTTTTTGTCCATGTTCACTAGTTTAGGTTTTCAAGAAATAATTGGTTTATTTTTGTTTGTCTATTTAATTTATAATTAAATGTTTTTGGGAGTTGTGTTTAATGATATTTTTTGGAATTTATAGTGGATTTTGTTGCCCGAATAAGCTAGAAAAAATTGTGGTAAAATCTTGATTTGTGTTATTTAAACTGGTTTTTTTACTACATATACTAATGTAGCACACTAAAAAATCCTTACTCCATTTCCATTGTACATATTTTTGATTTCAATGAATTCATACAAGATTTTAGAAAAAAATAGATCAGAAAACTAAATTAAAAAACTTTTCAAAAAGTAGAATTATAGACTACTCTTAAATTATATGTCTACTAATTTTATTTAATTATTTCTTTTATTTCAAATAATAACTCATAATTTTAATTTAATTATGTCCAAAATAATTATGTTAGGGTTACTCTTTTAAAAAAATTAATATTAATTAAATTAGTATGATATCACATGAGTTATTACTTTTGGCTATTGGGTATGGATATATCATGGCCTTGAGCATGATATTGTAAAAAAACCTATTTTTATCACTAAAAAAATTATTGTTACATTTATTATATTTATAATTAAAAATAATAATTTCAAATAAAATATAATTTACTTTTTTTCTTTTATTTTAACATATCATAAATGTTTTGATATTGATAATAAATTAATTTTTATATTGTTGTTGCTAGTTTTAATTTATATGGTTATACTTGTCTTAGAATATATTAATTCAATTTAAATGGTTGTTCTTAAATTAAATTAATATAAATTATAGTTTAATTAATACATGAAATAGGTTTTTAGGTGGATAGTTTTAAAGAAATTAACAATCTATAGATTTAAGGTGAAATTAAAATAAATTTCAATTATGAAATAACAATCTTATAATATATTAATAAAATAATGCCGTGTATACAATTTTTTAATATATCATTTTTATTATTTTATTTTTATCAAAATTACCCAAATAAACTATATATATATATATATTTTGGAAAAGATAAAGGTGAAATTTTGATTTGTATTATTTAAACTAGTTTTTTAAATGAAGATATGGATTTAGCATCTTGAAAAACTCTTAGGGAACTTCCATTTTGCAAGATTTAACTATCATGCTTATGATTTCAATAAATCCATAGTAGATTTTAAGAAAATTAGACCAGAGAAATCCACTAGAAAAACTTCCAAAACACACACACTAAAGACAACTAGATATATATACATATATAAAATACTTAAGTTAATTTATTAAGATAACATTTAATGAATTAGTTATGCTTCACTATCTGATTTGTTCAATTACTAAAAAATAAGGCAATAATTTATATCCTCCTCAATTGTTTTAAGATTTCTTGGTGTATATTCTTTTTAAATTTTGATAGAATTTTTGAAGATTACAAGTTTAATTAATAAACTATCAAAATCCTATTAGTTTATCACATTAGTCCTTAAAACTCTAAAAATAACCTTTACTTGATTTCTATTTTTATATGCCTTTTATTATTATATATTTTGAAATTATAAAATATATTATTTAATTTATTATTATATATTTTCAAATTACCTATAAAATCTAATTTTAAAAATTTATTTCTTATTATTTTAAAAATTTGAAACTTATTTTATTTCCTATAAAATTAGTTTATTTCCTAACAAATTGTTTTAAGTTTTCTATTTATCTTTTCCTTTCAAATTCTATAGACTTGGTCAATGTTGCAAGTTTAATCAATGAGATTTTCACCATCCCATAATTCTTATTTTATTTCTATCTTTATATTTAATTTATCATTATATATTTTGAAATTATAAAGTATATTCTAGAAAACCTTTAGGGCATTTCCATTGTACAGATTTTACCTATGAAACTTGTGATTTCAATGAATTCATACCTCATTTTAGACAAATTAGATCAGAAAACTAAATAGCAAAGCTTTTAAAAAAGTACTAATTTTATTTAATTATTTATTTTATTTCAAATAATAATTCTTGATTGCTTGCAACATGTGCACCTTTGTTGGTATTTAAAGTGTTAAATCTTCATTTTGGTATGTCACTATCTGTCTCATTCAATAGCAGATAAACTAAGGCAATAATGACATTAATTGCCAACTACATGGAGGAGTTTTATTTACATTAATCACCAATTACATGGTTGCTCTTAAGTTCAATTAATATAAGCTATAGTTTAATTAATACAAGAAATAGGTTTTTTTTTGGGGATAATTTTAACCCAATTAACAATCTATAAAGTTAAGATTAAAAAATAACAATCTTATTAAAAAAAAAATGCAATGTATACAAATTTTTAATATGTTATTTTTATCAAAATTGCCCAAATAAACAACAAGTTTATATATATATATATATATATATATAAACTTGTTTTTTATTTGGGCAATTTTGATAAAAATAAAATAATAAAGTCATCAAATATATATAGGAGGTGGAAAAATTTGAGGTGAAATTTTGTTTTCTATTATTTAAATAGGTTTTCTAAATGTACATATGGATTTAGCACCATTTTGAAAGGGTCAACCATCAAGCTTATGATTTCAATAAATTCCGAACAGTTTTTAAACAAATTGGACTAGAAATATCCACTAAATTCCTAGTGTATTTAAAACATATTAGATGAGAAAAATCAACAAGAAAAAATTCCAAAAAGACTTTCCAAAAAAACTTACGAAACACGACTAGGTATATATGCATACATAAAATACTTAAATTGATTTATTAAAAACTACTAGGGAACTTCGATTTTGCAAGGGTTACCCATCAAGCTTCTAATTTCAATAAATTCCTAATCGTTTTAAAGAAAATTAGACCAGAAAAATGGACCAAATTCCTAGTGGTTTTTAAACAAATTAGACTTCCCAAAAGACTCGTGAAAGGAAAATCCACTGGAATTCATTGGAGAGATCAATCCACCATCAAGTGGGTAGTTCAAATGGATTCTAAATTACTTCACAAAGTGGGTTGAAGAAATCCCCGCCAAGAAAGAAAATGACCAAGTGGTGATGAAGTTTCGAGGAGAACATCTTCTATAGATCCATTAATTTTTGTCCAACATATAATGTAATTTTTTCACATTCCACAGTCTACCATCCAGAAGGGAATGGATTAGCATAGTATTCAAACAAGACATTGGTGGGGATTCTGAAGAAGACAATCGCTCAAAATCAGAAAGACTAGGATTCAAAGTTGAATTTTGCTCTTTGGGGAGTACGAGTAACCCCTAGGAGGTCTACTTCCAAGTCACCCTATGAATTGGTTTATGGAACTCACACACTATTTCCTACTCACTTGGCCAACCCAATGATTGATTTTTTTCAAGAAGACAAGGAAGAACCTAATACTCTAGTGAGAAGATTGAACAAGGTGATTGAATAAAATGAAGACAGGAACAAAGTTAGAGATAAATTGATTTCTTATCACACAAAGATGAAGTCCATATTTGAAAAAAAAGCAAAAGAGATCCTCTTCCAGGAAGGAGATTTAGTATTAAGATGGGGCACCAAAAGGGAAGATAAAGGAAAGCATGGAAAGTTTGACCCTCTCTAGTGTGGCCCATAAAAAATCTCTCAAGCCAGTTCAATCAATGCTTTCATCCTAGAAGATTTAGATGGAGAATATCTGCAGCTACCTATGAATGGGCAGTATCTAAAGCATTATTTCCAACTCTAAAATTTACCATTTTACCATTTTAAATACTGGATTTCTCATTGTTCATATGCCACCAAGAAATATATGACTTCATGCCCAATGGATAAGGCACTAATTTGCAGTTCTTAGAGATTTTATGGGAAAAAACATTATCCCGAGGTGGAGTGAGATGTTGTGGCTCATTTGCATTTACTTTTGAAATATTTCTCAAAACACCAAAAAAAGATATATGTTAGAAAACGTAAATTTTTTGTATGTCGAAAAACAATTTTTATTTATATGTTGGTGTATTAACATTATATGCGGAGATGTGAAGGTGGGTCAAATATGGGTTATTCACAATCTCACGAGAGACTAGTCCTATAGAATACCAAATAAGCTTAGGAGGGTTACACTGTGGAGGAAAAAAAAATAGTAATCAAGATCGTTAATTACTTAAAGGAACATATGCAAGCGTGTTGAATGAAACTGTGTTCATTACCGAAAAAATTGTATAGATTTCAGGAAGGAATAGAAGTGGTGTATTTTCATTAAAAAATTAAGAGTTTTAGAAGTTGTGGCGATCGAAAGAATTGAAAATTTCGAGTGTTGCAAAGTGTTGATGAGGTAAAGGTTATAAAATCTGATTTGCGTCGAGGCCTAAAGTTGCAATATTACGAGGCGATGCAATCGCATATCACACGTTGCAATTTGAGGAGGAAAGGCGCTAAGAAATATGTTATGAATGTCGAAGGATGAAATGCGATGGAAGGTTTGATGTGATACCATTGAAAGGTTAAGTTGAACTTATTTAAAGTACAATATTATGTACAGTTGTGTTGGTTTTACGAAGAAATGTGAACACGGGCAGTGGACTCGGGTATGTGACCCGACGTAGAGAAAGGGGAAATAAAATATAGAATGTAGCAAACACGAGCAGAAGAGGAAGAGCCAGGTAGAATGGGACATGATAACCTTGGTTGAAATGTAGTGGCATACGCAGAGTTGGGAAAAGAGAGCACATAGTGGCACTGTTGGAAATGCAAGAACTAGTTCAAGTCAAGCAAGGATATGTTATTGTAGAACTGTTCGAATACCGCACGAGAAATAGAAAAGACATCACAAGAAGAATAAAAGAAAAATGTTGAATTATGGAAGAAAGGTAGGGGATGGATGTCACACCTCAGTACTTCAGGGAGAGGCATCAACAACAAATCAGGTTCAACAAAAAGAATAACCTTTCAAATTTTAATTTGTTTTCGTTGTATGTTAAGGTCAAAGTTATAGTGATGTCCTCAATTGCAATGTAATAAGTAGTTTTAACATTTTAGGTAGTCAAATGAGTTTCTAGAAGTTCTGGAAGTTACGAACTATTTTTGATGTATTTAAGCAAGATAGAAAGAAAGAGAAGGGTTTCGAGTTTCGGACCTTTCAAATAATAAAACTTTGGTATTTAGTTTTCTGAGGAATTAATGAATGAAGCAGCAAGTTTCCTACAACTATTGATGGTGATTCATTTTTCCTGTTCCATTTTGTGTCCCGTCTTCCTTGAATGATGTGAAATAATGTAGCTATCAGTCTCTTAATTTTATCTCTAAGTAAATCCTTAATTTGCGCTCCATCACTCCAACTCCTCTATCTTCAAAAATTCTCGCTGGAACTTAAAAGTGATATATTATGTGTTTACAACATATTATTTCGAGTTTCCTCTCTCTCTCCATAAATTAATTCTGAAATTTAGAGTGGTAGATTCTATGTTTTTTTTTTTTTAACAAGAACGGTTATGATTTTGTATTAGAACTTGGGCAAAGAGGCCTCCAAACAGGTTACAAAATGAAGCCCTGCTTCATTGTCTTTCTCAATTGCCACAGTATTTAGAAAATTACTGTGCCTATACCCTTGTTTCTTACAGATATTTCTTGCTGCGAGTTCCACAATTTTCCCAGCTTTATGAATGCAGAAAAACATGGCTAAGCAAGCTAAAACAAGAAAAATTTGACTAATAAGCTAAGGAATGGGAGCCCAATCCTCATGTCCATTTTTTAACAAAGAGCCAACGGGGATAAGGGCTGCTTTGTTTGCTTCAAGATCAACATCTTTGTTATTTTCTCGGAGCACATGAAAAAAAGTGACCTTTTGGAGAGTTTTGAAGATAGCAGTAATTCGCTTTATCAATCTAGCAAAGCTGATATCCTTCGGTTCAACGCCATTCACCAAAAATTTGATGATTGATTGAGAGTCACCAACCACAACAAGATCTTTAATGCCAAGATTTTTAGCTTACATGAGGCCTTGAAGGAGAGCAAGCACCTCAGCTTGAATGCTAGTGGAATGATCCAAGCCCCAGGCGAACCTGTGAACAACAATGCCTTCATTGTTCTTAATCACACCAATCGCCCCAACTTTCCGAGGTTACATTTAGCAACACCATCAAATAACAAGAGAGGGGACGAATGTTTAAGAAGCCAAACAGAGAAGTCATTCTCATTCATTCTAATCTGCTAGCTTTCTTTAATGTTATTTTTCCTTGGATTTGCCGAGATGGTGAAGCCCATCGAGCTACTCCAATCCTTGTCGCTCTGGCTGCGATTAGAGGCATCAAGGTAGCTATCCAAACTTTCTTTAAGGTGAGCCTTGATTTTAGCTATAATTATTGTTGTTTTATGATCCTTATCCCTGAAAGTTCTGCTGTTCTGTTCAAGCCAAATTTGCCAACAGGTAGATTTAGGGAGAGAAAGCCAAATGGCTTTAAAGTTGCTGTTCTTAGGGGAACCTCCAGAATAATTAAAGGGCCAAGAGGCAAAGAGAACAGGGATAGAGCTTGGAAAAAGGAATCTGTCACCACAAGGGCGTAGAAGCTTGTGCCAAACCTCAATAGCGAACTTGCAACTTAGCATAATATGACTGATACTTTCTTCATCAGCCCAACACATCCCGCACCTAGATGGGCCATGAAATCCTCTTTTTTAAGCCTGTCATCAGTGAGTTTTCTATTATGGCACATGAGCCAACAGAAATAGTCGACTTTAGGGATTGTTTTTAATTTCCACAGGCTTTTCCAGACAACAGTGTTTGGGGGGACGTGAGGTATTTCCAACTGCTTTACATAGCCCATAGCAACGGAGTAGGAGCCTGAAGGACCCCAACCTCGCTTGTCAGATTGGTTGTAGTGAATCGGTGCTCGACCGTGAAGGAGAGACAACAAAACTTCCCACAGATTTTTCAAATTTGGTGGCACTTGAATATCGATCCAACCAATCCATCTCTTCTTCGACCATCTCGAAAGGTCCCAGAGAAAATTTAAACCTGTGTTAGACATCCAGAAACGAAGGGGATGCAGAGAGGTCACCTCAGCAAGTGGTTGATTCATCATAACCTATCATACCATAAGTCAATTGATTTTCCATTCCCGGGCACCCAGAACGCATGCTTTTGGATGAGCGGAATGGAGATAAAACAGAGCTTTTCCAGTTGTGTGCAGGGAATAGGTCGGGGATTGTCCAGGCAACTCTTTCTTGGGCTCGAGAAGTATTTTCGCCACAAAGCCTTCTGTGCCCAACCTGGATTGGTGTCAACAATGCGCCAGGTGATTTTGGCACCCATAGTAGAGTTCTGTGCACGGAGTGATTTCATATTTAAACCTCCTTCCAGCATAGGTTTGGAGATATTCTCCCAGCTCACCGAGGGAATGCGTTTTTTGTTATTTTTTCCCCCTTTCCAGAAGAAGCGCCGAATGAGATCATCCAATTTCTTGAGAACATCGGAGGGCACTAACCGAATTGAGAATTTGAAAATGGGTAAACTGCTGAGCACAGATTTGAACAAAACAGTTTTGCCTGCCAAGTTTAGCCAAGAATGACCCCAAGCCAGAATTCGAGATTTGAACTTATCAATGAGAGGAGCCCAGTCTCTGAAAAGGCATATTTGAAAAAGACAAGAAGACCCAAGTATTTAAAAGATGACCAGGAAGCCGAGCCTGCAAAGCCAAGGCACCTAGAGATGGCTGCGAGTAGAGTGGAGGATATATTCTAGCTGTAAACATGGCACTTTCCTTTGTTGAGCATGTTGCCAGAAGCATCACAGAACTTGTTGAGGACATCCTTGAATTTAGAGGCAGAGTGCAGTGAATTTGCACCCAACAATAAGGTGTCATCAGCAAACAAAGCGTGATTAATGTTTCTTACACCTCTAGCAATGCTAAGACCCAAGATTTATTGCTCTGTCATTTCCTTATTCAAATAGAAAATTAGTACAGAAGCTTGAAGGACAAAAAGAAGACGGAAAAGGAGACATCCCTGGTGAAGCCCACGCGAGGCTTTGAGGAAACCAGCAGCTCTCCTGTTCACTAAAGGAGCGATCCAAGGCTCAGAGATGCATGCACTGATCCAGTTAATGAAATTCTCCCTGAAGCCAAACTTTTGTAAGACTTTAATGAGGAAACTATGTTTTACTCAATCAAATGCATTTGCAAGATCTAGCTTTATTACCATTCCTTTCTCTTTGAGCTGAATGCTAGAGTGGATCGCCTTCTGCACAAGAATGAAATTGTCTACTATCTGTCGTCCCTGCAGAAATCCTCCTTCATTTTCCGGAATAATTTTGGGAAGAATGCCTTTCAACCTGTTTTCAATAACCTTGGTTATGATTTTGTATCCAATATTGCATAGCGAAATAGGTCTAAATCTGTTAAAGAAATTAGCTCCCTTTTCCTTTGGAATGAGGGCTAGAAAAGCTGAGTTGGTACTACCCCCGATTTTTTGGCAGGATTGAGATTTTGTAACCATTTTACATAAATATTTTCCAACTATTTGCTAGCAGTCTTGAAGAAATCTAGCAGTAAATCCATCAGGTCCAGGGGATTTGTCTGGATTCATATAAAAAAGAGCAGTCTTAATTTCTTCCTTGGATACTTTCGCTTCCAAATTTTTGTTCATGCTGGAAGTTATCTCATTGGGAATCCCTTCTAAGAAGATGTCAGAGTGTATCCCAGCTTCTTCCTCAGCATACAGAATCTTAAAGTGGTTGTAGGCAGCTTTTTTGATGCTCACAAAATCCTTGTGAACAACATTCCCATCTTTGATTTCAGAGATTATGTTGAAGTTTTTTCTTTCATTAGCTTGCTTATGAAAAAAAGAGGTGTTTCTATCCCCAGACTTGAGCCAAAGGCTATGAGATTTTTGCCTCCAAAGTTCGTCTTCCGCCATGCAGGCCCTGTGAAACTTTTACTGAAGGTCCACTTCCAGATTAATAACTCTAGGAGTAATGATTGCGTCCTCCATATGAATATGATGAGCCTCTAATGAAACTTGAGTAGATTTCCGCTCTGAAGCCAGATTTGGGATAGATTTGGCCCAACATTTTAGCTCAATTTTTAGCCTTTTGAGCTTTTCTTCCCACACAAAGAAAGGCGAGCCATTTACCGGATGATCCCAGACTTCCTTGACTCTTTCCTTAAAGCCTGGAAGCTTGATCCAAAGAGGGCTAAATCTAAACGGGATAGGCCCCAGATCCTTATGTGGAAAAAGATCAAGCATAATAGGCCTATGATTTGAGGCACTGCAAGAGAGAATGCGCGATCTAGATTCTAGCCCACGAAGGAAGGAGCTTTGGACCAGAAATCTGTCTAATCTAGCAGCTATGTGGCCAGGGCCAGTTCTTTTGTTGGACCAATTAAACTTACCATTTAAGGGCTTGATTTCAATAAGATCCCACTCTTGCATGAGATCCTCCACCCATTCCCTAGCTGGATCTCTCACGATGCTGCCACCATGCTTTTTAGACAGAGCCAGGGTGATATTAAGGTCTCGGGCTATAATGATGTTTTCAAGGTTCTCAGTCTCAACCAGATTTCTGATGGAGTCCCAACATGACTTCTTCTCTCCTGCGTTAGTTGGAACATAGACATTGAGAACGTTGATTTCGTCCTTAGAATCAAAGAGCTGAAGTTTCAGGAACAACCAATGAGCATTTGGGATTGCTTTGATCAGCAAGTATTTGTTTGCATTCCATAACGTACCTAGGCCGCTAGAAGCTCCTCTAGAAGAGACAGCCTGCCCACCACCTTTATTCCAAAAAATTTGACTTGTTTGGAGGAAAGTAGCTTCCTCCATCTTGGTCTCCTGGATTAAAAGAAAGTCTGGGGATTCTATTCGGATTGTGCTCCTTATAGATTATTATTTCGCTTTACTACCCAAACCTCTACAGTTCCAGGAGACGATTTTAATTACTTACTTTTTTGGGAGTGTTGGGCTCTCTTGGAGCCACTCTGGTGTCTTGTATTCTTGGCCGATTTTTCCAACAATTTCTCAAGAGTTGGCTAGATGCCTTGGAGTTTTTCTTTGTATGTTTCCTGCTCTCTTTTTTCCACTCAGGCATTCATCCTCTTGTTGATCTTCTGGACGAGACTTGCGATTCCCCTATTTCTCCTTCCTCCTTAGATTCCTTTCAGGTTTGTACCATGTCCTCTGTCTTTGCATTTTTCCCCTTGGATCCGCTTGGTGTATTAACACCTTGCTTTGCTTCTGGAGTAGTGTCTTTGCCCAAGAATTCATTCTGTGTTTCAACCTCATGCAACTATATTGAATTTAGACTGAGAGGTTTGAATTTATTACCTTGTCATTTAGAAGTCTGGGTATGCTGACCAACGGAGTGTTGAGTTCCTTTTCTTGCCGGGGCTCCAACATTTTTTTTGTTGGTCTTTGGCCTTTTGACTTGATTCGAACCCTCATCTTTTCCTTTTTTTTCTTCGACATTACTCGGGCACCCTCTAGCGAAGTGTCCATAGACGTGACATTTGCGACACTTGAATGGAAGCTGCTCATAGTCGAGCTTTTGAATATGAGACCAACTCCCAAACTTGATTTTGGTGGCCTCCAGGAGACCCACTTCCAGGTCAACTTTGAGACAGATATGAGCACAATCGTACTGATCTTTATTATTTGCGCAATCTATGAATTTTCCCAGGGTGTTTCCGATATGCTTTAGCGATTCCCAGTTCCAGCAATGCATGGGCAGATTTGGGAGTCTGACCCAGACTGGGACAACAGTTGGAACATCTACCGCCGGATCAAAATCAGGGGTCCATTTATTGAGATAGAGCCCTTGAGGACCCATGAAATAAGGGCCATTCCTGAAGATGAGCTCTTTATTCTCCTTATCGACGAATTCGAATAGGAAATACCCTCGACCTAGGAAGTAGGAGGACACGCTGTTCATAATGAGGGGAGCCCAGTTCTTGGCAACCCAGATCTCAGTGGATTTGGGTGAGGGCCAAAGGCCAGTGAACTGGCCAACGAGAGCACGATCGGCCAGAGAGAGGGCCACCTGAATAATACCCTCACCAGGCAGTGGGATCTCAGGAATGTCATCCAACTTTTTGAAAAACTTCGCAGCTTCAGAAGTCCTCTTCTTTGGAAGCGAGGCCAGAAGATTGCTGAAGGCTTCGGAGGCAGAGACTGAAGGAGGATGCGGCAGAGGATGGTGGGATTCCAGGTCCTCCATGTTGAAAGGCCCTTGAATAGCCTCAAATTCAAGCCAAAAGAAGCTCAAAAGCAGTCATAGAGTAGAAAGCAAAAGAGACTGAGTCTAGCAGAGAGGCACGGAACGATCAGAGGCACAGAAAGAATGACCAGCCCGAGGCAGGAACAGACGCCAGAGGAAGGAATCACCAAGTGAGAAGTGGCAAGGAACAGAGGGCCCTACAAGAGCAGGCACAGCCGCAGGGGTAGCAGCACAAGGTCTGGAGCAGCTCTAGGTTTCACAGCTGCTACTGTCCGTGTATTTTTCACTCTTTCTTTGTAAACTGACCGATTGTTGCCAAGTGTGCAATTTGGTAGATTCTATGTTACAACATATCTTTTTGATTTTCGTCTACAATTCTTCTTTTCCATTTAGACATCAACAGTTAATGGCATTGTAGATTCTTTCATTATAACAGATTGTTAAGGGTTTTAAAGAATTAGTTTCCAAAGGTATTGAATGAAGACCACTTGATATAATTACCTTGTGGCACATTTCTAAAACTTTCTTAAGCACTGATTCCTTTCCAAAGCCAAGGAATTTTCTGTTAAGATACAACATGCATCAGTCATGAATTATTGGATGAAGTAAATGGAGAAATTTACTTCACCAAGTTGGATCTTCATTCTATATGTCATAAAATTAGAATGAAGACTGAAGACATTCTGAAAATAAAACTCATGGGGGTCATTAGGAATTTTTGGTTGTTTCTTTTGGTCTTACTAATGCACCTTCCACATTTTAAGGTTCGATGAATTTTATTTTCAAACCCTTCCTTAGAAAATTCATGTTAGTATTTTTTTATGGTATACTAATCTATGACAACTAATCTTGGAAGGATCATGTTCAACATGCTGAGAAGGTTCTCGACCTATTGGAGGAGAAAAAATTATATGAAAAAACCTCCAAATGTTTATTTGGAGAACACAAGGTGAAATTTTAGAGTCATATTATATCTTATGAGGGCGTTAAGGTAGACCCTGTTGGCTCGAGGGGTCCTAACCCAGGTTCAGAGTTCAAGGTTTGCCAAAAAAACCCTATACTACTGGCCCTTTCGGTAGTGACCTACTTGCGCAGGTCAAAGTCTCACCCAAAGTTGTATGGGTGGGTGCTGGAACGAGGTTTCCACACCCTGAGAAAGGATAGGTAAGGCAAGCAGAGTTGTGTTCTACCTCAAGATCTCCAGATCTTCCTGAGCAGGGCTTATAGGTCTCTTTTCGCATCCACGTGCGCAAGGTCAATTATACTATGGTGCTCAATAATCATATACTTCTAGGACAATAGCTCAGTATAAAACAGAACAAAACAGATCTAGATGCAGTAAAAACACTTACACAGAACTTTCGCAGCTCAATACAAAATACGCATAATACAACAATTACCAATGATTCACATAAATAGTACACATAGTTTCAGTTCTCAAACGACCTTTCTTATTCATCAATTCATCAATTCCCTCTTACAATACCCATCCTAGCCTGCACACACAATAGAAGGGTCCACACACAACACGAATTTAGATCTCCGTGCACACAACGAGCAGGAGTCCTTCACCAAAAACCCAAAAAAATTTACTAAACCACAATTCGCATCAATATCTCTTCATTTCCTTACCTTCCGATTCAAAATGTTCCTCTATTTATAACAATCTAGCCTAAACTTTCCTATGGTTCACAAGCTGTGGTTTTCGGACCCCACGTTTACCCTTTGACCCATTACAATGCTATCGGGGCTTTGACCCACCCCAAACCCCTGTGCTAGACTAAATATAATAAAAAATATACAAAATAGGACTAGTTTCGTAGCTTGTAGGAGACCCTATTCCAATAGTCCCCCAACACAATCTTGTGACTCATCCCGAGTCACTGTGGCTGTAGGTCTGCCAATCACCCCTGTAGCTATTTGATGACCAGCATGTGTATCCCGCTTGTGCATCAGCGTCCTATGCCAGGTGGGCCAATCTTTCCTAAGCCAATTATTCCAGTCATATAGTCATTTAGCCCTGTATGGTTTGAGACAACTACCATTGACATAGCCTGGTAACATGTCACCGTGCAGGGTAGCCAGCTGGCCTGCTCCACCATTCGTGATTTCCTTAATGGTGTAGGGACCATAGGGGCTTCACTGCGGGAGCAATACTATAGCACGTGGGTTCATGTTGGGGGATATATAATGAGAAAAAAATCACATAATATATTGGGGGATATATAGGGGGTAAAGGGTTTTTATATTGGCTAGTATAAAAAATGGAGCTCAAAGTTAATGAAAAAATATAAAGGGGTATAAAAAATGTTCATGAAAAAATGGATACCTAAAATATATAGTGAAAGTAGGGGCTTTTTAAAATGGGAAGGTGTATTGGGTTTATATTGGTAGGGGGTTAAATAATGTGAGTTTTAGAGGAATTTTCCAATATGTACTCAAATTAAGGGTATTTTTTAATATGCTATGATCGCACGTGATACGTTAGAGGTTCATTGAGTGAAGCTCCTGTGGTAGGGACCAAGACAGTTCCGTTAGAATTTCCCTGGGTGTTTCATAAATTGGTTATCATATAAGAGGACTAGGTCACCTGTTACAAATGTCATTTGGTGAATATGTCGATCATGCCAGCATTTATCGTGAGCCTTCTAAACCTACTGATGAAATTTAGCAATAAACTGATCTTCCTCCAATTCTAGAAGCTGTGCAAGTCATTCCTCAATTATATCAGGTTCTGCCATATTTGTAAATGTTGTGATACGTAGGCTAGGAACAACATATTCTATTGGCATAATGGCCTCTTTGCCGTAGACCATCCAAAAGGGGGTTCTTCCTGTTATAATCTTGCAGGTCATCCAGTATGCCCACACAACAGAGGGGATGCGTACATCCGAGTTACTACGATTGGCATTGCAGACCTTGGTCAATGCCTACTCTAGAATTTTGTTGAAAGCCTCAACCGCCCCATTTTCCTGTGGATGGTATGGTGTAATTTTCACATGATGGATCCAGAATTCCTCATTCAAGGCTTATATTGTTTCGTTAACGAAGTGTGTGCCTCTATCGCTCATTAGGATCTTTGGGCAACCAAACCTGGTTAGGATCTACTCAACGAAGAAATGCACAACATTATCCGTAGTACAATCCTTCACCACTTGTGCTTCATCCCATTGAGTGACATAGTCAGTGGCAGTAATAATGTAGTGCACACCTATCTTCTTACCTGGCGGATTTATGGGTCCCACAAAATCAATGGCCCATTTTTCAAAGGCCTGCAAAGCCATTTGAGGTTACAATGGCATCTCATCTCTACATGAGGGCTGTCCTATCCGCTGGAATGTATCGCATGATTCAAAATAGGTGTGAGAATCCTGATGTAGGGTGGGCCACCATAACCCAGCTCTCAAGATCATTTGGGTCGTTGCTCTTCCCGCATAGTGGCCTCCTATGACACCTTCATGTGCCTCCGCCAAAGTAGCCTGCCGTTCATGTTCTAGGACGTATCTGCGCAGTATTTCATTAGAACCTAGCTTGTATAACTGGTTGGCGATGATAGTAAAGTTTGCCGCCCGAGTAACCAACTCCTTCTGCTACACTGAATATTCTTCATGGGCTACACCTGTAGCTATGAACTGAATGATATCGGTGAAGTTTGCATCAACAACCTTAATGGTGAATAGCTACGGATCTAGTAATCCTTCCTCCAAGTTAGTGGGTTATTCCCCCATCTCAATATGACACAGATGATCCATACCCGCGTTCAGCCTTCCAGGCTTGATGATGATCTCAAAATCATATTCTTGAAATAGCAACAACCAACGGAAAATCTTCCCCCCCAACACAAGCTTGTTGACAAGGTATTTCAAAGCCGAATGATCAGTGAACATCTTAAAGTGTCCACCCAACATATAGTGTCAATATTTTTTTAATGCATATAACATGACTATTCCCTCTCGTTCGGTGGTAGAGTAGTTGCGCTCTGCGCCCGAGAGTTTCTGACTCGCAAAGGAAACCGAGTGATCAATATCTTCCTCTCTAGGTTGAGTTAGGACAACACCCAAGGCGATGCCTGATGCATCCACATGTACATGAAATTCCTTTGACCAATTAGGAAATATTAGTATGGGTGCAGAGATCATCTTCTCCTTGAGTAGCTCAAAACTCTTCTGACATTCATCATTCCAAAAAAAGGAAACATCCTTTTTAAGCAGTTTTTCCATGGGTGTTGTGATCAGTGTGTACCCCTGAATGAATTTTTTGTAATAGCCCGTGTGTCCGAGAATAGAACGTAGTTGTTTCTCCGTTGTTGGGATTGCAAGGTTTATAATTATGGCTACCTTCGCAGGATCAACCATCAGCCCTTGCCAACAAACTATGTTCCCGAGCAGGATTCTGAAAGGCACGCAGAAGATACACTTCTTGATATACAAGGAAACCTGGTGCTTTCGACATGCATCCAACATTAATCGCAGGTTAGAGACATGCTCCTTTACCATTTCTAATACCGTCCAGTCATCAAATAAACCTCCAGGAACTTATTGATAAAATCCTTGAATACAGCAACTACTACGCTTGAGAAGATAGAGGGTGTGTTCTTGAGACCAAAGGGCATGACTGTATACTGAAAGGACCCCCATTCTGATGTGCATGTAGTCTTACTGCGATCTCTAGGTGCAATTTGGATCTGATGGTACCCTAAGAACCCATCGGTGAATGAATAGGCTTCCTGCCCACCCACACTTTCAAGGATTTCATCCGAGAAGGGAATAGGAAGGGGTTCATGGACACAGGCGTTGTTTAACTTGCGTAGTTCTACACAGATGCGTATCTCCCCCTTTGTTTTCTTCTACTGGATAACCATTGGGCTTACCCAATTCGACTGTTCCACCGGTTCACTGATACCTACAACAATCATCTTGTCCATTTCTTCTTTAACCTTTTGCTTATATTGAGGGTTCAGATGGTAAGTCCACTGCTTTACAGGGTGCGCCTTTAGTTTAAGAGTGATGTGCATAATGCCTAGGTCCCTCGTGATTCCTTTAAGCTTGGAAATTTTTTTCGAAAATAAGTCCTGATATTCCGTAAGTAGCTCTGCAATTTTTCCAATGGTTCCTTTGTCCCAATAGTCCCCAATTTTAGCCAACTTAGGATGTTCTTCCATCCGGATATTAACTTTGCGTAGCTTGAGAGGTTGAGTCACATCAATATCCTGCAGCGGGGGCCCAATGATGGTGCGTCCCCCTTCGGATTCTAGGATAGAGACGTTCCGAGGATGTCTTCCTCTTCTTCTATCACCAAGCTCTTGCAGTTGACTATGTCTTGCATCTAGGCTTCTTGTTGACTATATTAGCCCCTCCATTCAAATTTTTGGCCTGTTGTCCTGTTTGAATCTATTTAAAACACCTGTCGTGGCCTAAGACGTTCATATCTCACCTATCATTACCATTCCTGCCCACGAAATACATTGGACAAAGGCTAAAATCTGCACTTAAAAATATATCGGGCCTAGCCCCTCTAGCCTCAACCCTCTTCATTATTGTTCTACATGTAGCGCAAGAGCTAGACCATGAGCCAAATGAAAAAGCGCTTACCCTCTGTGGCCGCCGGACACGCTCTCAGCCGTCCGATCAAACACAAATCAACGGTTCGCAAATAGCTTGCCATGGTGGTCCCCGCACCCACGTTCATTGCTCAAAACCGGCCTGTTTATTTCACACCACCTTTGCTGGGCAGGTGGTATTCCTCCTTCGGCCAACAATTCCATACGCTGATCGCCGCGTGTCCCTCTGTACAGTCCCAAAACCGCTCCATTTCGCGCGTTATCATTCGGTTGTAGACACGCAACGAAATCAATGTAAACCATCCGATTTGAGGGCTTTCATCCTACGACGATCATTCTCTGGAGCCACGCAGAATTTAACACCAAGGAAACATACCTCCTGGCCCACTGTCAATTACCTCTCGACGCATTTTAAACCATTGATCCCGCTTTAATATTGAGCGGCCCAGATCGTTCGTTTGCCCAGCTGTTGACTCGGTCCACCTCCACGTCACAAATTCCACGTGTGTGTTACATTTCTCTTCCACCTTTCATATATTCATTCATTTGCTATATTTTAATGTTGAACGTTGGAAGCCATCACCAGTCCATCCTTCACTGTGTCACTGTGTTCCCATCGCCACCCTATGTCGTCCCACCACTTCGCTAGTTTGCTCGGCCATTTCCATCAATCTCGCCACCTCCGCCATCTCTGTGTCTGGTTTTCTTTAACGAGTTTGTGGTTTTGCAGGTTTTCCGCGGCATATAATTATCATGATTCACCGCCTCCATTACAGAAGCCGAGAACACATGACATGACCATGTTTCAGGAGAAGAATTTATGAAAAAATATCCGAGAGTTGCTATGATATGACCACCATTAAAGAAAGCGAGGATTTAAATCTATTAAACCCTCCAGGGTCATTCAGATGCATAGGTTGAGCAGATGAAGAATTAATGGCGCAGACAGAGAATAGCAGTAAAGAGCAGGGTATTAAAGAAATACATTTAAGGACTATGGGGTTTTCACATAATCTATTAGAGGCAAAGTACCAAATCGAGGACCCTGCAGATCACTAGAAAGATCTTTTCGCTAGAAAACAATGCCCTCAAGGTTTATTTCAGTCGAATTTTGTTCAGGAAAGGATAGAATGTTCATGTGAATTTCTCTCTATACCGTGTTCCTGAAGAGATTTTCTACCCAGTGCATTTATTTCCGCTGGCAGCAGAGTACACACAGCTCAGCATGGTCAATCAGCAGTGTGGGCGCGAAGGTTTTCTGCCATTTTGTTTAAATTAAGCCAATTAAATGAGCATCACCTACCTCATTTTCTAGAGTTTTTTGTTTCTTCTATAAAAAATAGAAAGAAAGACATTGTAAGGGTTCTAGATCTTTATCAGAGAATTGTGCAGTGAAAGGCATTTTTGTATACATTTTGTAAAAGCTCTTGTATGAAGGCTCAGAGCCGGTAGGGTCTCAGTGAGGAGGAGTTCTATCTGTAATGAGGATTTTGTTCTTTGGTATTTCACAGTATGTAACTTCCTTTTATGTTTTTAATACAACATTTCATTTTATCCATCTTCTTGTATCATGTACTAGAATGCGAGTGGCTCACTAATTTTAGGTAAGGATTTATCCTAGTCGATACCCATACTTAGATCATTCAAGCACTTTACATATGGCTCAGGCATGATATATTGTTTCATGTTCATTTCATCCATCTTCCTTCTATATTAGTGGCTTTGGGAAGGTGCTTTTAAAACGCCATTGTCATGTATGGATTCTTAGAATGATAAGCCCATATATGGTCCTGTTGTATATCTGGGTATCAGACCAAGGTTAACTAATATCTTCTCATATTTATTTCATTACATACACCTTCTGATATTTGATTTCTGTGGCATATTATTTGAATCGGCCCTCTTTACAGTAAATTGTCTCTTAACTGTCTGATGCTTTTATACTCGGTTTTTGCATCTTGTTTCTGCAACATTACTTTCCTTGTGGTAGTTTCTATAAGTTCTCGTCCCATTTAAATTCATTTCCTTGTTTTACAAGAGATAGCGGGAGAGATTTTGGATTAAAACCCAAGTTATATTATGTGCTCCTTGCTATGATAAGATGTCCTAGGCACTGGTCTATAGCAACTCTAGGCTGTCTCTAGGAGTGACAACAATTTTCTACAACATCTTTCTGGCGCCATTGCCGGGGAATCGAATTTAAGAAAATATTTATCCCTGGGCCTCAACAAATCATATTCACTCTCTAATCAGGTGAGCACAGAGAGTTGAATAGCTGTATATCTCTCACCTTGGCGACTCCACTGTTATTTATTTGATATATCTGTTTGTATTCTTGGCTCCTCGTAAGCCACACCTGAGGTCAGATACATCGCAGTCAAAGACACCTTCAGTGTCTAACCCTAAGAATATTATACATAGAAGAGGTTGGAAAGAAAAGAAATCAGTCGTTTCTGAAATTCCTAAGTTTTCTGTAGAAGATTATCCATCTTCCTCTTCTTAAGAAGTTCTAGAAGAAAATCCCGACTCCACTGTGGGAGACACAGATTATTATTCAGATAGCCCACCCAGGGGAAGTGCTAGAATTAAAGCTAACCTTCACCCTACTCCTGAGGTCGAAGAAGTTAAAGAAGTCACCGAAGTAGTCGCTATTAACCGTGAACTGTTCCCATCCACGCCTCAAGATACTGTACAGTATATTCCCATTGTGATACATACTCCACCTCCACTTCTTCCTCCATTCGTACATCATATTGTTGCACAACCTCCACCTCCTCCAATAGCTAATGTCCCAGCTTTTTTGTTGAACAAATATGCTCCCCTAGCATTGCCTCAAGTGTTAAATGATATGCCACAGGATTATTTGAAGATCTTGCCCAGATTCATTGGGGAAAATGAAATTGATGCTCAGAAACATCTTGAGACCTTCTGCTCCTTTGCAGAAAACTTTAATGTAGAACATTTGGATGTAGTCTTAAGATTATTTGTGCAGTATCTGACGGTGAAGCTAGAAAATGGTTCAAAACATTAGGAAAATGTTCCGTAACCACTTGGGACGATATGGAAAATACCTTTCTCAGGAAATGGGGAGAAAATAAAGATCATGGACAGTGCCTTACTGAGTTCAATACAATTAAGAAGCAACATAATGAAGGGGTGTCAGAATTTATCAAAAGATTTAACAAGTTATATCTAAATCTCCCTACAGATATGAAGCCCCATCAGAATGCTGCCAAAGTTGTTTTCATAGCAGCCTTTGACTCAGATTTTGGTTTCTCTCTCAGGGAAAGAAAGCCTGCCACCCTGGATGATGCTCAGTCAGATGCTCTTGAGTTGGAAGCAGATTTTGCCTCCACTGGAAAATTAAGAGGGAAAGTTGAACAAGATACTAGAAGAAGGGGGAAAGAGGAAGTATCTACTTCCAATGAGGACAAGGATTCAGATAAAATTGAAGAAATGAGTAAAATGATTAAGAATATTTCTAATAAACTGGTCAAGCTGGAATTGGAGACCAAGAATTCAGCCTCCAAGAGCTTTCAGAATGCTCCAAACAAGGGTTACAATCCTGAGTATAGAAAGCCACCCCTGCAAATACTGCCAAGGGAAGCAAAAGAGAAACAAGATCAGGTTCCACACCCATTATACCTGGAAGGCCCAGTAGATGACTCCACTGAAGACGCTGCCTATGAACTGCAAGATGAAAACCTTACTTTCTCAAACAATGATGAAGTGGAATGCCCATTGCACGAAGAAGAAGAAGAGATCAGAGACACAGAAGATGCAGAAATCGATCATTACTGCAAACAGTTTAATGATTTCATGCAAGCACATTTTAACAGAAGATATGATCTCAGATCTTCCAGGAAGAGAACTCGAACTCAGGATCAAGAAGAGGAGCCTCTCCAGAAGGAAGTATCTGCTCAAAAGGAGTCAACAGTGCAGAAAGTTACAGGCAAAGGTAAGAGTTCTCCAAATAAACCTTTGCAATTTGATGATCAAATTCCTTCTTCTTCAAAAGTAGTCACTCCTCCTAGTGCTGAGTCTGTATCAAAAGAAGTTAAACCTTCAGCTGAAAATAAAGAGTCAAAAGAAATTGTAATGGAAAATCCCCCCCCCCTACTTTCAATCTGCAAAAGGAACTTGAGAAAGTCAAAATCCCAGTCCCCTTGACTGAGTTGTTGAAACAACCTGTATATCAATCTCAAGTTACTTCCTTGATGTTCCCTCCTGAAGCACCAATTATTCCAGATAGTCTCAAACTCCAAGAAGAAATACCCATGGTAGTATTTGGCCCACATGTCGAGGAGATAGACTCCTCTACTCCTCCTTTCTATGTGTCTCTAGTGATTCATGACCTGTTGTTACACAATTGTATGTTATACTCTGGAGCTTCCCATAATCTTATGCCCCTGTCAGTCATGGAGCAACTAGGATTACAAATCACACGTCCATACAAAGACCTCTATTCATTTGATTCCAAAAGAGTTAAATTTCTAGGGATGATTAAGGATCTGGTGGTCAATCTGGCCCAAATTCTAGCAAAAGTGTAGTAATGGACATCGTGGTGGCTGATATCCCAGCTTGCTTTGGCATGTTGTTTTCAAGGTCCTGGAAAACAAAGATTGGTGGGTCACTTAAGATGGATCTAACATATGCCACTATTCCAATTTTTGGTGGCCATGAGAGGAGGTTATATAGAGAGACCAGATTTGTCAAGATGGTGACTAAGGCTGACAGCTCAGAGAATTCACCAGTCTATAGTAAAGAAGGACATTTCTCATGTTTGATGTTAGAAGAAGATCAAAACTTTGCTGATAAATCATCCTTCTGCCAGATCAAGACTGGGCAGCCTTCAGGGAACCATGAAGCAGGAATTTGGACTGTACATTTTGATGGAGAAAATTCAAGAGAAGGGAATGGAGCTGGAGTATTATTAATCTCTCCTATAGGAAAATGGGTGCCACTATATTTTAAATTGGAATACGAAGCTACTAATAATTTAGCTGAATATGAAGCATTGTTATTGGGATTACAAATAGCCAGGAGCATGGGCATACAATTTTTAAAAGTTCTGGGAGACTCTGAGCTGGTTGTTAGACAGGTCAAAAATCAATGTCAAACTAAACATCCACGGCTGAGAGCTTATAGAAATGGAGTATGGGACATGGTGGAGAAATTCTTCTTGGCATTCAATATCCAGTTCATGCCCCGGGAGCAGAATAGAATGGCGGATTCTCTTGCTATAGCTGCCAGTACATTTCGTCCTCCTCAGAACCCTCTCTTAAGGTATGAAGTTGAGGTACGTTATAGACCATCAATCCCAGATAATATCAAGCACTGGCAGGTATTTGAGGATGATGAACAGATGAAGAAATTCCTGGAAATAGTGGGAGAATTCTCTAATATGGAGATTGATGATTGTGATGAAGAGGAGACTGAAAATGCTCCAGAGAACAAGTGGGAAGAGAAAATCGCAGGGAGTAAGGTGCTACAGCTGAAAGGAAACGTCATCCCTAGAGGGTTGGTGCCTCTAGAAATATTATTTGATAGAAATGATGTCCCATTGCAGCCTAGAAAATTAATAGAAGAAGATTAGGTAGAAGACCTGAATTTGGGCACTGATGCTGAGCCCAAAATTGTAAAATTGTCCAAGAAGACACCAGAGGAATACGAGAAGAAATACCTGAAATTGTTTCAGTATTATAAAGATGTATTTGCATAGTCCTATCAGGAACTGAAAACATTTGATATCAATATAATGCAGCATAAAATTCCTCTGAGGGAAGATGCAAAACCTTATAAGCAGAAGCTTAGACAGATAAATCCTCTGCTGCTTCCCTCCATTGAAAAATAAATCAAGAAGCTGCTAAAGGCTAAAATAATTGTGCCATTAAGGTACTCAGAATGGGTTGCTAAAGTTGGTCCCTGTCCGAAAGAAGAATGGAGAAATAAGGCTATGTGTAGATTTCAGGAATTTAAACAGAGCATCTTTAAAGGATAATTATCCACTGCCCAAGATGGACCACATCCTGCAGAAAGTGGTTGGAGCTTCTAAAATGTCAATGATGGATGGATTCCCCGATTATAACCAGGTAGCTGTCCTTCCAGAGGATCAAAAGAAGACTACTTTCACCACACCATGGGGTACATTCATGTATGCCAGGATGCCTTTTGGACTGATCAACGCAGGAGCTACCTTTCAGCGAGCTATGGACATAGCCTTTGTTGGGGAGCAAGATAAATTTTTGGTGGTGTACCTTGATGATATAATAGTGTTTTCAAAAGGTGATTCCGAACATATTGAACATTTGCGAAGAACTTTTGAAAAATGCAGAAGGTATGGTCTTTCTCTCAATCCACAAAAGTCTTTATTTGCATTAGAGGAAGGCAAAATTTTGGGGCATATTGTAACTAAAGATGGGGTAAGGATAGATCCCAAAAGAGTAGAGGTTATAAATAGCATCCCCCTCCCCAGAAATAAGAAAGAAGTGCAAGTGTTTTTGGGACGAATAAATTTCCTGAGAAGATTTATTCCTAACTATGCTGAGATAGTTAGGCAAATAACAGATATGCTTGTTACAGCATTTTTTGGTCATCTAACCTATTATCATTAGATGGACCCAATTACACCATGTTAGACCAATTTTACCCTAAGTAAAATTGCTTTCACTATGTAAAATAACTTAATAAACCACATTTATTAGGTTGTTTATGGTCCAAACAGGAAACCCCAAAAGGAAATATTAAACAAACCTATTTTGTTTAATTTTCCTCATGGAATAATTAATTAAACCATAATTTAATTATTATTCCCAGTCATGTTTAACCCAAAAACAAAGAAATTAATTAGATAAACCTTTATTTATCTTATTATTTTCTAGGAATAATTATTTAAATCTTATTTAGATAATATTCCTTGTTAAATATGACCAAGTCACCCACAAATAATTAATAAATCATTATTTATTTGATTATCTTTCAACCACTTCCTTAAATAATTAAATAAATCATTATTTATTTGATTATCTTTCAACCACTTCCTTAAAAAGATAAATAAATCATTTATTTATTTATTTTTGACAAATAAAGGGATTTGACCCAAGTCAAATACTTTTTCCCTCCAACAAATATAATAAAATATTCCATAAAAGGTGGATCTAGATTTGGTTAACATTAATTTAATGATGCACCAAGATCTAGAATGACCCAATATTTTGTTATAAATAGGAGGGTTTTCCCTACCATTCTTCACCTTTTGTTGCCTATTAGATCACTTTGGATCTATACACTTGGTCACATTTTTCCATCATTTGCTGTGTGAGCTCCCATTGAGCTCTTTTCTTTGCATTGGGTTTTCTGCACCAACAAGAGAGAGAAATCTTAGATCTGAAGTGCTGAGGACTTCCAAGAACCCATCCCACTAAGGAGAATTGGATACGCCTTCTTGTTTTCCTCCCAGGTGCCCAATTAATATAAAAATTCTTTCAAAAATTGTTCTTGTCTTGTCTATTGGTATATGGAGCAAACCCTTGTTTTCTCTGCTTAATGTCTTTCCATGCATAGATCTGGTTTTTGCAGCTCTTTTATGTTCAACTAACCGCAGATCTGAAGATATTGGCAGCCACTTTTTTTGTTAGGGCTATTAGTTATGTGTAGCTAAAGTGGTCCTTTTTCGTACACTTCGACAAAGGATTCATACTAACAAATGGTGACTCCACAAGGGTTTTAATTTACGACCACTGTCGTTTTTCATATTCCTGCATATCCAGCTACTTCAGACCCTAGGGTTTCTTTTCAGCTGTTTAATTTTCCTATTTTTATGTTGTTTTTCTCACATAAAACCCTAAAACATTAAAATTTCTAACTTCCGTGTGTTTCTGGCCCTATTGCGCAGGTAAGCAACACCAGCCGCAACTGAGACGGCAACTTTTCTGAAAATCTGCCGCCGAGACAACCGGAACGGGGGGTCGCCACTTTTGGCCCATAACTCCGCGACCCGGACCTCCGGTAGTCGCACCCTTCGCCCCTTTTCGCGACCTCGCACCGAAATGTCGAACCTCGCGACTCCGCGCATTTTTTTTTTTTTTTTTCTGCGTTGACTTTTCCGTCTTTTTCTGGCTCCCGCCCGTTTCCGTCAGGTTTTCCAAATTTTCTATTTCAGCCCGCTGACCCGGTTTCGATCTCCGTTTTAGCTCATAAGTGGGAACCTAGCCCCCTAGGGGTTCGTACCTCCCACTTTTTGTGGAAGAGTTTTTAGCCGTTTCAACCTCTGTTTTTTTCAAGTTTCAGTTCCCCCTGTCCAGACCGATACCTCCTTTTCGCATCCCTTTAAATCACCTCTTTTCCTTTCAAATCACTCCTCGTCGTTTTTTTTTTTTTTTTTTTTTTTTACCTCTCAGACCTCCTCCCTTGTCCTTTAGCGTTTACCGATTTCCTCCCTTTTTTCCAGCCACCTTGCCTCTGTCTCTTGGCTGTGATCTGCACCTCTTTTCAGCAGCTTTATCCTTTAGATCCCTGTCCCTTTTGACCTTAGATCTATTGGCCTCTTTTCCGTGTGTTTCCCCTATATTTTTCCCTTTCTTTTTAGATTAGTTTTGAGAGACCCGCCTTCTTGGGTTAGATAGATGCACAAGTAGCTGTTAATTTTCTGTTGTTTCAGCATTATATACTGTTCTCTGCAGATTTATTTTCAGTTACGCAGCACACTTTTTTCTTGCTCTCAAAACGGAAAGGGTTTAAAAATTAAAATTAACGCACGCCACACACTGACCCTAAGTGAAGAAGCGCCTGGTTAACACCCCCTGGCAAAGACTCTAAAATCAATTCTCACTGCACCTTTTCTGCCCTTGACCTCACTTGATTTTGTCCCTTTTTTCCCTTGTCGGTTTCCTTCTTCCCGTCATCATTGTGCCCCCAAGGCACCTTTCCCGGAGACTTCTTGGCCTTCACCCTCAGTTTCCAGTCGATCGACCTGCTCCGTCCCGCCGTCGTCGAGCCAGTCCTCCTCCGAGTCCGCACTCCGACTCCTCTCCTGATTCATTGGGTTCTCCTTCTCCTCCCGGTTCTCCCCCTGTCACCTTCACTATGTCTGGTCCAGGGCCTAACGTTGGTGGTGCTCCAGGCCCTAATGCCAGACCTGCCACTAGTGGAACCGCCACAAGAACTACCTCGGCCACACCTTTGCTGCCGTACATTGCAGGCCTCAGCCTCCCCAATTTCAATCAGTTGATCAACAACCCTATCCGCCACGATGTTGGTTGGCCTGCTATGCCAACCAAGCTCCCCTCCGACATCCCTAAGTTCGAAGGCCTTGCTGGAGAAGATCCAACCAATCATGTCCAATCTTTCCACATGTGGTGTTCCTCCAATTCCATTACCGATGACTCCATCCGTCTTCGTTTGTTCCAACGCACGCTTACCGGCGAAGCTCCTAAATGGTATGTTGAACAAGCCACCTCCTCCCATACCACCTTTGCGACCCTTGCCCAAGCCTTTTTATCTTATTTCCAGCTTCCTCTCCGATACGATACTGGCACGGAGCTCTTAACTTCATTCAAGCAAACCTCTTCAACCCGCCTTTCCGCCCATGTTCAGGAATGGCGATGAAGACGAAGCTTATGTCGAGCCCCCCCCCTTCGAAGATCGGGTTTACATGGATTGGTTCCTCCGCACCATCTTAGCTCCTATCAGCAAATATGTCGCCTCTCACTTTCCTCAAACTGACGAAGCCGCCCTCCAAATAGCCTTGAAATATGACCTATTCTACGCTCAATCTGGTTATGTTTATACCATTCTTCCTAACCTCCCCAGGCCCGGCGGCGCTAACGCCCCGGGGGCATCTCATTCCGCCGATGGTATCGTTGGAGCCCTTTCCCATCCGTACGCTCAACCTCCTATGGGCTATGGTCTCCCTCAGGGAGGGGCCAGCACCTCTAGCACTCTTCCCCCTCTCGGTAGCATGTATCCAGGATACGGCATGCCTCCTCCTTTTGCCCAACCTCCTGCTTACCTCAATGTTTCCCAACCTAACCATTACCCTTATCCGCAGCCTGGTGCGCTAGCTCCTCCAGCATACGCGCTTCCATCTCCCTTGCCTCCTGAAAACCCGCAACAGCACTTACAGCCCCCTCCAGGGCAAGTATTTGCACAACAGGGCGCGACTAATCCCCCTTCTTCTCAAAGGAGGCGGAGAGGCAATCAAAACCAATCTGCCCCTGGTACCCATGGACCCAATCATGGTGTGGACCCTAACACTGCCAACCAGCAACAGGGCACTCAGCCCAAGCCGGATAGGCCGCTTCGCACAAATGAGCCTTGTTCGTGTTGCGGTGTTTATGGTCATTACACCCACAATTGTCCCCTCTTACCCCAGATGCAGCAGATGTGGGAGTCTCAAGCCACATTGCGCGGACAACACGCCTCCCCTCATGCTCCTCCTAATGTGGCCACTACCCAACCGGCTGTGTTTACTGATCCTTTCCCTCAGCAAGGATTCGTAGCTACCCAACCGCCTGACAGCTAGGTCGCCACTCCCCCTTCCCTTTCTGGTTCCTCTGATTACCAGATCCTTATGATGCACTCCGATCCTTCCCCGACCGTCGACCTTCACCTTCAAACTCGGTCTCGCCAATACCCCAAGCCTCCTGCTCAGTCTGTCCCCGAGCCTCCTTCTTCAAGTTCTACAGAGCCTCTTTCGACATCCAGTGGCCCCTTACATATCCCTCAACCCAAAGTTGAGGTCCATACCAAGATTCCTAAGGGACCCCTACGTCAAAACGCTGCTTCCGGTCGAGCTGCTCATTCGTATAGTATAGTAGATGATTTGGCGCAATCTCCTGCTGCCATTTCCACAATGGAACTCCTCCAGTCATGCCCTTCCCAAAAGAAGGCTCTACTATCTTCCGTGGGCGCTGTAGATCCTGCTGATTACCAAATGATTGTTTTCGACCCCACTCAATCGAACCATCCCCCTCTTCCTGCTTCCGTCACCTTCCAAATCCTAGTCAAAATCCAGAACGCCAATGTTTCACGGTGTATAATTGATGAGGGGGCATCCACCTGTGTGATGTCCGCTTCGGTTTGGAAGCAACTCGGATCCCCTGAGCTGGCCCCTTCCATGATCACCCTTCGAGCATGGGACGGCCACGCCTCCCAGCCCATTGGCCTTTTCCATAATTGTCCTATCACCCTCACCGGTAAGACTGTTTGCGCTGACGTCGAAGTCATCGACGCCCCGCTAGACTACAACATTCTATTGAGGCGAAGCTACACCTATGCTATGTCTGTTTTCCCATCCGCGGTCTTTCACAAGATGTCTTTCCCCCATAATGGAAAGATAGTCACCATTGACCAGTTGACATATCATGAGCCAAAATCTCAGATCTCACCTGAGACGACCATCTCTTCTGTAGCCAACAAGTAAACCGTCGATTCCTTGACCAGTGTCTCCCCCGGCGTTTACAAAGATTCCTCCCTGCTTGGAACTTTTCCTAATCTCCCTCCTCCTCCCATCACTGATCCCAGCTTATCGAATGTTTGCATGATGCAATCGTCTCAGGCTGCCCGTAAGCGGCCTGCCTCAGCTAGTCAGCAACCTCCCCCTCACCCTCCACAACCTGCTCCTAGCCATTCATCTCATCCAGTCGGATCTCCTCCTTCTAGCCCTCCCCCTACAGCTAGTATCCCTGAACCTCTTTATCCTCCTGGATCGGTTCCCCCAGGCCTTAACCATCTCAGAGTCGTCCCTCCTAGTCATTTCCCTGCTGGGCAGATCCCTTTCCTCACTCCCCCTCCCCGAGTATATTCTGTCCCCGTCATGGCCACCATCTCTCTCCCTAACCTGACCTTGGGCATACCCGTCTGGTACCTTGATCCTCTAGCATCTACCCCTCCTGGTCACCCCAAACCCTACATGGGTTTGACACCGGTTCAACCGGTCCCCCTCGCTTCCTCCGTTGCCCCTGTACCCCAAGCACCTCTATAGGACCCCTCTCCTGTCGTGACAGCTCTAGGGAAGAAAGGAAAAGCTCACAAGGGGCACCCAAAGAAAATACCACCATGACTGACCCGGCCCCTCCTCCGCCAGCAAAACCTTGTGCCTTATGTGATGTCGCCGGTCATGCTACCCATGCTTGTCCTGAGTTGCCCCGTATTCAGCCCATGGTTAAAGTCACGTTCCCTGAAGCTACGGTCCCTGAAGCCTCCATTCCTTCTTCGTCCGTAACCAAGAACCCCAAGACTCTCTGCACCAAAAAACCCTGTGCTTTGTGCAGTGTCCATGGCCATTACTCCCACCATTTTCCTCACCTGACGCATTACCGCGCCTCTTTAGAGGTCGTCCGAGAATATGAGGTTGAACAAAATCAATCCGCTTCTCCCATCCACACGTAGTACGCTTCCGGCCAGCCTGAGGATCCCCCCACTCCAATCGACATTCCCCCCCCTGATGTTCAGATGACGGAGTCTACCACAACCATTCTTTACCTATCCTCCTCTGCGAGACACTTGGAACCCAGTCCCCCTGCACCCTCCCCTATTGTGTCGCCTGAACACCTTTTTTCTACCCATACACGAGATCACTCCACTCGTATCTCTGTTGACCTCAGCAGCCCGAGTCCTCCCCATACTTCCGATAGCCCTCATATACCACCCTCCAGTTTGCATATGAGTCATAGTCATCCTGCTCCTTGCACTCCCTCCCGCAGTTGCCGCTCGATGTCTTCTGTACACTCATGCTGCCGTAATTGCCTCAACTCCCCTCACTTTTTGTCTTGTAACACCACCCCGTAGGACCCCCCGTCCACACCCTTTATCGGTTACGCCGATGGTGCAAGTCGTTACTCCCGGAATCTCGCCTTGGCAGGTTGGGCCATCTTCACCCCCTTGCATGCCCTTGTTCTCTTCGACGGGGTCTGCATTGGTTCTGCCACCAACAATCAGGCCGAATATGATGCAGTGCATGGTCTCTTAGCCGATGCCCTCTTTCATCGCATCCTCCATCTGCATGTTCGTTTGGATTCCCTTCTTCTTGTAATGCAACTAAATGGTGTTTATCGTGTGCATAACCCTGTGCTGTTTAGACGCTATTTACAAGTGAAACTCTTGACACGTGCATTTGAAACCATAAATTTCAACCATGTACCTCGAGAACAGAATCACTATTTAGATAGTATTGCAAACCATGTTCTAGATTGGCATTTATCAGACGCATTTCATACAAGACAATAACATTCATAATCATTAAAAACGATGCATATCCATAATATGTGTCGCAAAAACATGTGTTTAGAGTCCATCTACTCTGATACATATGACATGCCCATAGCATGTTACAAAAAACTCAAAATTGGGGACACCACCTGCCCCTACATACACACTAGGGTGCACCACATGCCCCACACCTAATCACTATCTGGCGGATCCCGAGCCAATGGCTCTGCCCCTGCAGTATGCAGATCACGTATCCCCTGACCATCCATCGCCATGTGCCGCATGACCCCTCGCCATTCCAAGGGTAGACCAATACATGGCTCTATGTACTGGTCGTCTAAGTCCTGCCACCCACGCTCTGATACTTCGGTCAACAACATTTCGCATCTACGGCGGATGTCCTCCAGAAGGGCGGTTGCATCCTCATTTTGCACTGCTCTCGACCCACTCGGACCTGTAGCTCCAGCTGCTGCCGGTCGTCCCATATATCCGGCTAGTTTTACCGGCGCTATATCTGCATACCAACAGTACATGAATCAGTACCCTAGCTACTATTCAAAAAACTGTAACATGCCCATACAAGAATAGCAATCTGTCACTTACCATCGGGCCCCCAGACTCGACCAGGCAGAAGTGGCAGGTCTGGATCTCCATAATAACTCATCCCACTATAGGGATAGTCGTCTATGTATAACGGCATCTGATCCCAATGGGCAAAGAACTCAGGTTGAAACACTCGCTCGACCGCCCCTCCTCCTCCTCTGCACAGTAGCCGCCCCCACCGGCGCATCCTGGGCTCTCTCGGGCCCCCATCTAGAAGCTGTACACAAGGCCGCAAGGTCAGGATCTTCTCAAAGAAGAAGGCGCACAATAAAGTCCCATACGAGCAATCCTGGTTCACTTGCCGCTTGCAGAGCGACAACTATTTTTTTAACGACACCAGCACCATTTGGGCCCACCCATAGTAGGTCCCACTCAACACACTCTCTACTAGCATCATCTGCCCCCCGATGATGTGATGGAACGCCTGGTTGCCCAGGATACACAGCACAGCTGCGGCCACTGCACGGGTTTCTAGCCTCTCTAGATCCCCGATCACTATCCGAGTCCCCTTGACTTGGAGACCCGGTCGACAATGTCATTCCACAAACTCCATGACATGTCGCCCCCGCGGTAATACTGGCTGCGTGTTTCCCACCATCCCCAGTGGTGGGAGACCCGTCAAGAAATATACATCCTGGACCGTCAGTTCGATCCTGTGCCCCTGCACTACAAAGACCTCATGCTATGGATCCCAATAACTAATAATCCGAGCCAACAAGGGCTCTCCTGCTCTCATCAACGGGTTCTCCAAAAACTTTAGAACCCCAAACCTCGCCAACACACGACGGACACCCTGATCCGCCTGGATCTCTGCCCGTAATGTACCCAGATCTCTCTCTCTCTAGTTAACCCGTAAATCTGCCATACCTGCACAAAAACATCGTCTTTGTCAGCATGCAGATCAGGAATACCATAACCAAACACAAAAACCCGACTCCCAGCCATAAAACCGCACCAAAACCCCCTCATCTCCCAGGTCGCAGTTTTTTGCCCAGTTCAGGACCAGGTCGCAGTTTTTTCCCTGAAACCTGCATCCCAGGTCGCATTTTTTGGCCCAAAAAGTGAGACCCAACCGTAGAGATGAAGGAGGGTCTGTTTCTGGGATTTTGGGCCCTAAGCTGAACTTTCAATCCATCAAAACGAAAGAGTAAGGTTAGGCCTCTTACCTGCAACTGACAGATCTCGATTCCAACAGTTGTTTTGTCCGCTACGCTCGCCGCAAGATTTAGGGCCTTCTCTCCTCTCTACATTCACCACAGTAACAATAGCAAATGAGTGAATTTGGAGGGAAAACTGCCTTATTAAAAGAGAACCCCTGTTTCTTCTTTCGACTGCTGCGACCACACCGTAGCCCCGTTTGATAAACCGTCTGCACCGTTGGAAAGCTCTCACCGAGCCCTCAAATGGGTATCTGTTAGTTTTTTATGATCTAATACTTCACCAGGACACATTTTGTCCAAGAAGGGTCACTTCCCCTCTCATTAAAATCGAATTTCCTCACTTACGACACTTGTACTTGGGGCACCATTTCGCCTCCTTACTTGTCTTTGTTCGTGTTGATTTTCGTCATGAGTTCCCATCTTGTACTCATGTTTTTATGGTCCCCCAATGGGCCTTTACTGTGTGGCAGCACCATCGAGTCGCCCTTGTTTAAAGCATCCAAGTTGAGTCATCATCGCATTCATGGAGTCTATCCTGAGTCCCTTTGTACCCCGCTATAGCCCTCCATCCTTCATTGCTTGGTCTCTCTCTTGTGTCGCACTTTATGACCTTCAGTCCCATTGTCCCCTATCCCTTATGATTTTGTGTCAGTCACTACCAGGTCATTCATGCCCTTTATGCTCTAACAAGGGAAGTCGTCCATTCGCTACTCAGTCCGTTCCATTTCCCTATCATCATTAGTGTCAGTCTGTTCGTCGCTCCACTATTTTCTCTCGTGCCTTAGTTGAGGATGTCTGATTGCCTCACCAATGGCAGACCTCCTTCTGTCGACATCAGCTCATTCCTTCCAGAAGCCAGGTCTAGAGGGCGGTGTACCTTGGTTCATCTTCCACTCTTGTTCGGTGCCTCAGATCATGCAAAGGGATCTCTCGTTTCCCTTTGACTTGATTGTTTCTCCCGCTCCTTTCAGCATGACCGAGATCCGTATACTTGATGGTTCAATGATACAGCAGCAGCTCTTGATGATTCCCGGGTGTGTGTGAGATGTCTCAACCCTCATGAGGGGGTGGCCCTGCAGGTAGCCCCCCACATGCCCGGATGACCTCCTCGTTGCAGCCTTCGATGCAGCTCCAGATATTTGATGATGTTGGCCTTAGCCACTTGCGGCGCCTCTTTGATTTGCATGTATCAGTCAGATTTTGTGAGCCCTTCCCCATTTATAGGGGGCTTTTGGGTTGTATTTGTATCTCATGTACTCAGATGTTATTGTACAAGTCCTGGCTGTTATTCCAGGCACAACATGTATATGGGATTCCTCATTGTATTTTTATCTGGGTCATGATTATGCCAGCTGTACTTTATGGTTCGGTCCCTTGTTCACTGGACACACTATTCTTTTGTACTTTGTCTCGGCGGACATAGGTATGCCTCCCCCGCCGCCTTCAGCACAGGTACCCTCTCATAAAAGGAGACTTGTTGCACCTGCGAGTCTCGTCTCCTCAGGGTCTAGCTCTTCAGCACACTATCTACCTTGCATTTCTCTCTCTGACTTCCCTTTTGTTGTCTAGTGATTGATTTCTTACAACGTACTTCGGTCATACGATTTGCTCCTGACACTCGCACGCTGGGGGGCAATCTGTTACACCATTTTTTGGTCATCTAACCTATTATCATTAGATGGACCCAAGTACACCATGTAAGACCAATTTTACCCTAAGTAAAATTGCTTTCACTGTGTAAAATAACTTAATAAACCACATTTATTAGGTAGTTTACGGTCCAAACAGGAAACCCCAAAAGGAAATATTAAACGAACCTATTTTGTTTAATTTTCCTCATGGAATAATTAATTAAACCAAAATTTAATTATTATTCCTAGTCATGTTTAACCCAAAAACAAAGAAATTAATTAGATAAACCTCTATTTATCTTATTATTTTCTAGGAATAATTATTTAAATCTTATTTAGATAATATTCCTTGTTAAAAATGACCAAATCACCCACAAATAATTAAATAAATCATTATTTATTTAGTTATCTTTCAACCACTTCCCTAAATAATTAAATAAATCATTATTTATTTGATTATCTTCTAACCGCTTCCTTAAAAAGATAAATAAATCATTTATTTATTTATTTTTGACAAATTAAGGGATTTGACCCAAGTCAAATACCGTTTTCCTCCAACAAATATAATAAAATATTCCATAAAAAGTGGATCTAGATCTGGTTAACCCATACATCAATATCTAGAGTGACCCAATATTTTGTTATAAATAGGAGGGTTTTTCCCATCATTCTTCACCTTTTGTTGCCTATTAGATCACTCTGGATCTATACACTTGGTCACATTTTTCCATCATTTTCTGTGTGAGCTCCCATTGAGCTCCTTTCTTTGTGTGGGTTTTCTACCAACAGAGAGATATCTTGAATCTGAAATCCCCGAGGTTTCAAAGGCTCCCATCCCCTTTGAGGAGAATTGGATCGCCTTCTTTTTTCCTCGGTGCCCGATTAATATAAAAATTCTTTCAAAAATTGTTCTTATCTCATTAGTATATGGAGCAAACCCTTGTTTTTTCTGTATGTCTTTCCATGATAGATACGGATTTTTGCGGCTCTTTTATATCCAACCTAGCATGAATCTGAAGATATTGGTAGCCACTTTTATTGTTAGGGCTATTAGTTATGCGTAGCTAAAGTGGTCTTTTTTCGTACACTTCGACAAAGGATTCATACTAACAATGCTAAAAAAGAATAATGAGGTGAAATGGTCACAAGAATCATGGGAGGCCTTTTCTAGAATTAAAGCCACATTTGCTAAAGCCCCTGTGCTGGCTGGACCTGATTATACAAAACCATTTATGATCTTTTCTTTTGCTTCACCCCATACAGTAGCTGGAGTGTTATTACAGAAAAATGAAGAAGGATATGAGCAGCCTATAGCTTTCTTTAGTCAGGTGCTCCATGATGCAGAACTGAAGTATAATATATTGGAAAAGCAGGCATATGCCCTGGTGAAGTCCCTCATAGCCTTTAGAATGTATGTTTTGCATTCTCACATTACTGCATATGTCCCTACAACAGCTGTCAAGGACATTCTCGTTCAGGGAGATAGTGAAGGAAAAAGAGGAAGGTGGATTGCAAAGATACAGGAATATGACTTGGATATCAGACCTACTAAGCTGATTAAAGGACAGGGGCTTGCTAAAATGTTATCTGAATCAAACTATCAAGCTCTGGGAATAAATTTTTCTATGATTGCAAGTGAAGAGTCTGAGAGAGAAGAAGAGCAGCAAGGGCTGGAGATGGCTACTCAGAAAGTACACATGAAATATCTCACCAGTCCTTGGTACAAGGAAATAGTAGAATATCTTTTGACACTCAGTTGTGCCCCAAGTTGTGACAAGGCAAAATACAGAACATTGAGGCTAAAATCACAAAAGTATATAGTTTCCAATGGCCAATTATATTGGAGAGATCCTTTAGGTATACTACTATTATGCCTCACAGAAAATGAAGTGGAAAATATAATGATAGAATTCCATGAAGGAATTTGTGGAGGACATTACAGTTGGAGGGCCATAGCTCATAAAATCCGGAAGGCTAGTTTCTACTGGCTAAAATTATTTGGAGATGTTTTTACTTGGGTTAGAGTATGTGATAAGTGTCAGAAATTTGTTGAGAAACAGAAGTTGGCAGCTCTGCCCTTGATTCCAGTTCATGTAGATGAACCATTTCAACAATGGGGAATAGATTTTATAGGTGAAATTCACCCTCCTTCAAGTGGCCAACATAAATGGATATTAACTGCCACAGATTATTTTACAAAATGGGTAGAAGCCGTACCTGCAAGGAATGCTACAGACGTTGTCATCATAAAGTTCATGGACGAAAACATCATATCCAGGTTTGGCTGTCCTGCTAGAATAGTGACTGATAATGCACAGGCCTTCAAGTATGCAAAATTTGTAAATTTCTGCCAGCAGTATAATATTACATTGAATCACTCCACAGCTTATTATCCACAGGGAAATGGCTTGGTAGAATCTTCCAACAAAACTTTGGTAAGGGCCTTGAAGAAAACAATAAATGAAAATCAGAAAAATTGGGATTCCCAATTGAGATTTTCTCTATGGGTGAATAGAATCACTAGCAAGAGAGCAACTGGGAAATATCCGTATGAATTGGTATATGGACAGGCAGCAGTGTTTCCTATGCAGCTGGCCTTGCCAGTGGCATGATTCATGCAAGAAAATCAGGAGGAACCTGATGATATGGTCAGGAGAATCAATCAACTGGTAGAGTTAGAGGAAACACGAGGACAAGTAAATCAGAGATTAACAGAATATCAGGAGAAAATGAGACACATATTCGATCAACATGCAAAATATAGGAAGTTGCAGATTGGTGATCTGGTGCTCAGATGGGATGTCCGAAGGGTTGAAAAAGGAAAGCATGGAAAATTCGACCCCCTCTGGCTTGGCCCCTTCAAAATTGTGGAACAGGGAGATAATAACACTTTCAAGCTAGAGAATTTTCAAGGTGACTTGCTTGACGCCCCTATAAATGGCCAATTTCTTAAGCCCTACTTTCAGTTTTGACTCAGGTGGAGGCAGCCTGATGTATTATATCGTATATTAGCTTCCTCTTTTGCTTTTGTCTGGATAATATAGGTTTGCTGATGAATTATGAAGTTAAATGCATAAGGGTTTTTTAAGGATGGGGTCTACACAAAAAGATGATCCAGTGGTCTGCAAGTTCTCGACACGTTCAGGGATGAATGCGCCATCCCCAGATGGAGCCGATGTTGACTATATTAGCCCCTCCATTCAAATTTTTGGCCTGATGTCCTATTTGAATCTGTTTAAAACCCCTATCGTGGCCTAAGACCTTCATATCTCGCCTATCGTTATCATTCCTGCCCACGAAATACATTGGACAAAGGCTAAAATCTGCACTTAAAAATATATCGAGCCTAGCCCCTCTAACCTCAGCCCTCTTCATTATTTTTCTACATTTAGCGCAAGAGCTAGACCACGAGCCAAATGAAAAAGCGCTTACCCTCTGTGGCCACCGGACGCGCTCTCAGCCGTCCGATCAAACACAAATCAACGGTTCGCAAACAGCTTGCCATGGTGGTCCCCGCGCCCGCATTCATTGATCAAAACCGGCCTGTTTATTTCGCACCACCTTTGCTGGGCAGGTGGTATTCCTCCTTCGGCCAGTGATTCCATACGCTGATCGCCGCGTGTCCCTCTGTACGGTCCCAAAACCGCTCCATTTCGCGCGTTATCATTCGGTCGTAGACGCGCAGCGAAATCAATGTAAACCGTCCGATTTGAGGGCTTTCATCCTATGGCGATCATTCTCCGAAGCCACGTGGAATTTAACACCAAGGAAACATACCCCTTGGCCCACTGTCAATTACCTCTCGACGCATTTTAAACCATTGATCCCGCTTTAAGATCGAGCGGCCCAGATCGTTCGTTTGCCCAGCTGTTGACTCGGTCCACCTCCACGTCACAAATTCCACTTGTGTGTTACATTTCTCTTCCACCTTTCATATATTCCATTCATTTGATATATTTTAATGTTGAACATTGGAAGCCATCACCAGTCCATCCTTTGCCGTGTCACTGTGTTCCCACCGCCACCCTATGTCATCCCACCACTTCCCCAGTTTGCTCGACCATTTCCATCAATCTCGCCACCTCCGCCATCTCTGTGTCTGGTTTTCTTTAACGAGTTTGTGGTTTTGCAGGTTTTCCGCGGCATAGAATTATCATGATTCACCGCCTCCATTACAGAAGCCGAGAACGCATGACATGACCATGTTTCAGGAGCAGAATTTATTAAAAAAGATTCGGGAGTTGCTATGATATGAACACCATTAAAGAAAGCAAGGATTTAAATCTATTAAACCCTCCAGGGTCATTCAGATGCACAAGTTGAGTAGATGAAGAATTAATGGCGCAGACGTAGAATAGCAGTAAAGAGCAGGGGATTAAAGAAATAGATTTAAGGACTATGGGGTTTTTACATAATCTATTAGAGGCAAAGTACCAAATCGAGGACCCTGCAAATCACTAGAAGGATATTTTCACCAGAAAACAATGCCCTCAAGGTTTATTTTAGCCAAATTTTCTTCAGGAAAGGACAGAATGTTCATGTGAATTTCTCTCTATACCGTGTTCCTGAAGAGATTTTCTACCTAGTGCATTTATTTCCGCCGACAACAGAGTACACACAGCTCAGCATGGTCAATCAGCAGTGTGGGCGCGAAGGTTTTCCGCCATTTTGTTTAAATTAAGCCAATTAAATGAGCATCACCTACCTCATTTTCTAGAGTTTTCTGTTTCTTCTATAAAAACTAGAAAGAAAGACATTGTAAGGGTTCCAGATTTTTATCAGAGAATTGTGCAGTGAAAGGCATTTTTGTATACATTTTGTAAAAGCTCTTGTATGAAGGCTCAGAGCCCGTAGGGTCTCAGTGAGGAGGAGTTCTATCTGTAATGAGGATTCTGGTCTTTGGTATTTCACAGTATGTAACTTCCTTTTATGTGTTTAATACAAAATTTCATTTTATCCATCTTCTTGTATCATGTACTGGAATGCGAGTGGATCACTGATTTTAGGTAAGGATTTATCCTACTTGATACCCATACTTAGATCAATCAAGCGCTTTAAATATGGCTCAGGCATGATATACTGTGTCATGTTCATTTCATCCATCTTCCTGCTATATTAGTGGCTTTGGGAAGGTGCTTTTAAAACGCCATTGTCATGTATGGATTCTTAGAATGATAAGCCCATATATGGTTCTGTTGTGTATCTGGGTATCAGACCAAGGTTAACTAATATATTCTCATATTTCTTTCATTACATACACCTTCTGATATTTGATTTCTGTGGCATATTATTTGAATCGGCCCTCTTTACAGTAAATTCTCTCTTAACTGTCTGATGCTTTTATACTGGGGCTTTGCATCTTGTTTCTGCAACATTACTTTCCTTGTGGTAGTTTCGGTAAGTTCTGGTCCCATTTAAATTCATTTCCTTGTTTTACAAGAGATAGCGGGAGAGCTTTTGGATTGACACCCAAGTTATATTATGTGCTCCTTGCTATGATAAGATGTCCTAGGCACTGGTCTATAGCAACTCTAGGCTGTCTCTAGGAGTGACAACAATTGTCTACAACACTTCCCATGTCAGGACCTCTGGTGCGGCGTGATGGTGTGAGTCATTAAATACAAAAGCATTGATGTCCTGCAGAGCTTCGTCGAGTGCCTCCGTCCCCCCAATTAGTCTGAACGTTCCTATAAAGTCATCTTTTAGTATTTCCCAGTAGTGAGTGTTCCGATGTAGCTCCGCATCTAAATACCATGCGACGGGGATAGGGACGAAGGCATGAATAAATAGGTGAACCTGCTCTTCTATAGTCTGGTCGGACCATTTGTCCATCCAGGTGAGTAGATGCCTGCGGGGATCTCCAAGAACATCTTGTTGCGTATGTCAGATGGGGGTGCGAACCACAGGATCATCATATCCCAACTTGTCTTCCAGTCTTGGAATGCTTCCTTGTGGGTATCCCACCATCGGGCAGGCGTCCCACACATAGCTAGATTAAGGGCCCAGAGCCATCGCTCTCTTGGAACCATAGCTTTCAGTGTTCTCAGGAATTCTTGGATGCTACCAAACTCATCAAAATGGGGTAGATCTATTAACTCTGAAGAAATGTAGTAGAGGTCCCTCGTGACCCGAGGACATCATGGTGCCGAGACATCATGCAACCGGTTTTGCCAATTCTCCGTCTCCTTGTTAGAGTTAGAGAAGTATTTGCTATCTGCTTCCCAACAGAGTACCCCCTCCATCGTGGGATTGATCCAATCCTTGTTTCACGCGGTCAACTTGTAAATGTGAACTACCTCTTTGTTACCACGTACTAGCTCTATGCAGCGTTCTCCTTCCGTCTGATCTAATGGTAATTTCACCCTTGTTTTGTTATTTTCAAATACCATGCTTCTTTTCTTGAGCTTAACGATACCACCCATATGTATGGCCCAATCGAGTCCTAAGAGTGCAGGGTATGGGTTCGCATATTCTACAATCTGAATTACTTTGAAATCAGCCTGGGCCCTCACCCCAACGATATCTACCATGAGTTTTGATAGTCTTCCCAGAGGTATAATCTTCTAATGGTTAGCCATACGCATTTGGATATTGGACCACTCCAATTTGGGTTCTCCTATTCGCTGCTTAGGTAGCACTTTTTCATCTGACCCCAAGTCTAATACAACCTGATCCATTTCATAATTACCGATTTGGGCAGTTAATCTCATCTCCCTACTGATACATTTCCTATATTTGTCTAACTTGTGTATGTTCCGAACTTCTGGAGATAGGGGGGACTGCCCTACATAGCTATCTATTACTTCCTAAATGTTTTCTTTGGCCCGTGGGTGGCGTAATAGCTTTATACATTCCTATAAGAAGGGTCTCACCTCGTCATCCGCTCCTAGGTGCATAGGTGTCTGCATAGTCTGCAGAGTAGAGTTTCTTGTGTTAGTACTGTCCTGGTGGATTGTTTCTTGTCCTGGTTTGAGGTCCAGTCCTTCTTGGTTTTCAGATGCCTGTTGGCTTGGAGGACCCCATGCATCCTCCTTCGTGGCCATCCGACTGCGTGTTGCACTTGAATTTTTGTCTCAAAGTTTGGCCTTAACTCTTTGTACATTTTGCGTTGGTGTTGGCTGTTTCTCTTGCATTTTTATTATCAATATTGGGCAGTCCTCAATCTCATGGTCTAGCTGCTGACAATATTTACAAGATTGCCTGGTAGGGTTTGGGCAGTCCCTTGCAAATTTTCCTACCTCCTTGCAGTTATAATAGATTAGGTGCCCACATCCTCGTCGTGCGCTTCCTCCATGACCTCCCCTGCCCCTTTGTTGTGTAACCAACTCCAAAAAGAGAAGAAAAGAGATATCAATGCCTTATAAATGAGCCACTTCGAGGGGGAAACCTCCAATACATTACATAAATGAACAATTCTTGGATGATACAATTTACAAAACCTCCTTTCTATATATAGGAGTCCATGGGGCCATAATGTAATCCTAGTGGGACACAATGTAATCCTAGCCGACCTAACAATAATAATTTAAGGGCACAATAATAACAAAATGGGGGTTACAAGGGTACAATAATAACAATAAGGGGGTTACACTAACAAAATAAGGGGCTATACTATTAATATAGGGACTTAACAAGCCCCTCTCCTTCAAACAAGTGTTGTCCTCAACGCTTGATTATTTCTTGATGCTTCTGTATAAAATTCTCATCCTCCCATGTGGAATCTTCTACAGGAAAGTTTTTCCACTTACTGAGATAATATGAAATTGATTTTACTTGTCGCATTCTTGTTTCTGTGACTCCTTCAGAACTTCTTTCGATGTGATATTGATCTTCCGGTTGTTTCATTTGATTTTGCACCAAAGTTAGGTTATCCTTTGAGAGTTGGAGAACTTGTTGTTGATGCTTGATGTGATATTCCACTACTTTATCATCCATAGTAGATTTTATTTGATCCTTCAAACCATCCAAATTAGCCTTCATTTTTTCTTTTAAACCATCTATGTCATCTTCAGTTGCTCTTCGTAAGATCGAAATTTGTTGCACTTGGTACCGTAATTTTGATATCTCATATTGCAATTCTTCCTCCTCATGCGTCATAGTATAGCTTTCTGAGGGCTTAATGGGTATGGAGTTATTTTTTGGAGGCATAATAGAACCCATTACTGACAAAAATTCTTCAATATGCCCTTGGAATCAATTCAACTTGATTCTTCAAACAAGACTTATGCAATTCGGAAAAATACACACCTTTTTCTTGCTTTTGAGAATCAATATTGAAATTGGAATATCTGCGATTGTGGATCTTGAATATCTGAAATTAAACACTAAATTAGCCCTATGAATTCACTTTTTAATGCCATGAGTCCCGACTGATTACGATTCTCAAAACAAATTGTGTCCAATCTCCCACAATGACCTAATTCTGGACTGGTTCAGTAGAGTGAACTTGTCCGACTTTCCACGTGTCACTGTTTGATCCTTTGTCTCTAAAATTTATAGGAAATAAACTACAGCCCATGTACTTGCAACCAATTTTTATGGCACTCCAATCCGATGCCCAGAGAGAGATTTATTGAACTTTTCCCACGATCACCTCTTTGAGATGAAATTCAGGAGCCTGAAAAATCACTACCTTCCACAGATCATATCTCCAAAAATATTGCGAACCAAGCTCTGAAATTTTTTGACGAATTTTCTCAGGATTTCAGCTTCGTACCATACGAATTTCAGATTCTGAACCTTCGTAGAAAAAAATTTATAGCGCAAATTCCACGATGACCTGTTTAGGAGCCTGAAAAAAGACCTAACTTCCACAGATCATATCTCCGAAAATATTATGAACCAAGCTCTGAAATTTTTAGACAATATTCTATAAGTATTTTAAAGCAATTATACTGAAACTTTCAGACTTTCAGCTTAGAAACTTCAACGAAAAACGTTATATTGAAAATTCCACGATGACCTGTTTAGAGCAGCGAAACCCTAGAATCCAAAGCTTTGATACCAAATGTTGTGTAACCAACTCGAAAAATAGAAGAAAAGAGATATCGGCGCCTTATAAATGATAAGCCCGAGGGAAACCTCCAATACATTATAATGAACATTCTTGGATGATACAATTTACAAACCTCCTTTCTATATATATGGGAGTCTGAGATATAATGTAATCCTAGTGGGCCACAATGTAATCCTAGCCGACCTAACAATAATAATGTAAGGGCACAATAATAACAATATGGGGGTTATAGGGGTACAAAAATAAAAATAAGTGGGGTTATACTAACATAATAAGGGACTACACTATTAATATAGGGGCTTAACACCCTTGCTGGGGAGCCACCGAAGCTCGTGGGAGATCTAGGTGATGCAGGGTCTGATTGTACCCTATACAAGATTCCTAGATCTATCAACAGCTCATAAGTGCAACAGTTCTACTCATCATGTCCTACTGACCGAAATAATCTACACCATTTTTGCTTTAGTTCACCCGTACTTAGCCGAGGGCACTAGGCTGTATCGTGTAGTCCTACTACCCAGCAATCATCGCACCATAACGCAGACCCGCTTGAGCCTAGACATAGTGGACTAGGGCCTCCTACCTGCATGTAATCTACCAGTAGTGGGCACTGATCCTTTGTATGTCCAGACGTCTGACATCATATGCACCATAGGTCTGCACTAGCTCCTTTTCCCCATTCCTTTCGTAGGTTCTGGATCTTAATGTGCATAGCTCCGATTTTCTCCTAAATTTGTTGTACTCCTCCCGAAGTGTCTTCTTTAGGCACGGCTCCTAGTTTCATGTCGGCTTCCAAAGATTTTTCCTGTGATTCGAAGGTATGGTGGCCCATAGGTATACACAATTGAGGTAGTACCATAGCGATGAACCATTCAGTATGTTGTCTATCGTCATACTTAAATCCTCCCTCTTTGATCACCTTTTTTAGTCTCTGATCAACTTCCCATACAGACTGAGTTGTTCCTTGCTTGACAACTTTCACATCTGCTACGATCTGAGAGTATGACTTAGGTTTTCGGAACTGTTGTTTTAGGGCATCCTTAATATCTTGAATGGATGCGCTCTCGTTTTGAGATATGTACCGCATATAGCAGTCCATTGCTCTCTCTTCGAAGGCCAGTGAAAACTGCACCCTTTTCATAGTATCGCTCACCACACCTTGCGTGGTCCATACTAAGTCTGCAAAAAACAAAAATCGATCCATGTCCTCATCTTCCGCACCTTTAAAGCTATGTAATTTCAAGTGCGCTGCCATGTCTCCTTCTAGCAGTGTTTCGGGTGAGGTTGTATTCTTACGCAGTTCTGACGTCAGTATGGGGGGCTTTGCACAGCTATTTCTTTCAGCAGGCTATAGCGGGATTTATCCCCTTCTTGATTGGTTCGATAGTACTTACCACTCCGTGTTGTAATTTCACCCAGAATGGAGCTCATTCACTCACACCTGCTCTTCTTCTTTATCAGGCTTCCAGTACTCTCTTGTCATTACCTGATCCCTTCCTCAAAATCCTCCAGGTCCCGGCAACGGAACCATTTGTTGGCTCGAGGGGTCCTAACCCAGGTTCGGAGTTCAAGGTTTGCCAACAAACCCCTATACTACTGGCCCTTTCGACAGTGACCTACTTGCGCAGGTCAAAGTCTCACCCAAAGTAGTATGGGTGGGGGCTGAAACTAGGTTTCTGCACCCTGAGAAAGGATAGGTAAGGCAAGAAGAGCTGCGTCCTGCCTCGATATGTCCAGATATTCCCGAGCAGGGCTTATAGGTCTCTTTTTGCATCCACGTGTGCAAGGTCAATTATACTATGGTGCTCAATAATCATATACTTCTAATACAATAGCTTAGTATAAAATAGAACAAAACAGATCTAGATGCAGTAAAAACACTTACACAGTAATTTTGTAGCTGAATACAGAATACACATAATACAACAATTACCAATGATTCTCATAAACAGTACACATAGATTCAGTTCTCAAACAACATTTCTTATTCATCAATTCATCAATTCCCTCTTACAATACCCGTCCTAACGTACGCACACAACAGTAGGGTCCGCGCACAGCGGGAATCTGGATCTCCGCACACACAACCAGTAGGAGTCCTTCCCCAAAAAACCAAACAGATTTACTAAACCACAATTCACATCAATATCTCTTCATTTCCTTACCTTCCGATTCAAAATGTTCCTCTATTTATAACAATCTACCTTAAACTTTCCTATGGTCTGCAAACCGTGGTTTTCAGACCCCAAGCTTACCCTTTGACCCATTACAATGTTTTCAAGGCTTTGACCCACCCTAAACCCCTACGCTAGACTAAATATAATAAAAAATATACAAAATCAGACTAGTTTCGTAGCTTGTAGGAAACCCTATTCCAACAGACCCTAACAAAATTAAATCCATTACGAAATGGAAAATTCTCGCAACCATATAGCATGTTCGAAGATTTTTTGGGTTAATAGTGTATTATCAAAAGTTTGTTAAGAATTATTTGGGAATACTGGCACCTCTAACATTATTACTGAAGAAAGATGCATTTTGCTTAGACTCCAGAAGTAACTAAGGCCTTTGAACATCTTAAAGAGGTAATGTGCCAAGCACCCTTCTTGGCATATCATGGTGGTAGTTGATATAATTACCAATTATGAACACTTTTGTGTATTATCTCATTCATTTAATTCCATTACAATTGTTACTTCATTTATGGAAACAATTCAAAAGCTACACAGAAAGAAAAATATTATTGTAAGCGATAGAGATGTCATTTTTAGAGGAAATTTTTAGATGGAATTATTTTCTTGTTTGGGTATTCAATTAGCCCATAACTCATCATATCATCCTCAATCTGATGGGAAAACTAAGATAGTGAACAATTTTTTTGAAGGATATCTTCGTTGCTTTGAATATGATCAAGAGACACAATGGATCAAGTGGTTACCTTTGTCTCAATGGATGTATAACACTTCCTTCCATACTTCAGCAAAAATGAACCCATTTATGGCACTTTATGCATATCATCCACCGTCCATCACATCATATTTAAGAAAAAAATATAAGGTTTATGATCTGAAATTACTTTCTAGTTAATGTCGTGCTAGTTTCATTTCAGATATAAAATTTTCTTTGGAGTGTTTTACTTATCCTTCATGAGCTTTTTTAAGAGCACGTGATTGGAAAACAATGTACTTAGTGAAATTACAGTTTTTCATAAGATTAAAAAGCATAATTTTAAATGATAAAATAGAAGCAATACTAAACAAAGCAAGCACAAATAACAGATCTTAACACAGAGAATTTTGATAAAGGAGTTCACCCCTCCTTGACTACATCTCCTTGGTACAGGTTTATAGTGTGAACTTTGTATTAGCTTCAAGTGTGCTCAAATTTCTGTTACAAGCTTTAAAACCTTTTGGAACCTATTCCAATGAGTTTATAACATCATAATCTCCCAAAAATGACTATTTTTTTTTTCTATTTGGACTCTGGAAATGACCCCAACACCTATTGGTCCCGGCCTTCAAAAATATTCAAATGTACTAAAACAACTATAGATCACCTTTTTTGCCTCTATGACCTACTTCATTGAGTTCCTAGCATGTAAATTAGCCAGGAATGACTTTTACTAAGCTCAGTTTGGTCGAAAATTGAGTGAGTTATGACCAAAACCAACTTTGGCCTAATTTCTCCTCCAAAACTCGTGAAACTGCGAGTTAAGTTTATAAATTTGGCATTCCCGCCAGGTTTGGAATTTCCTATGAAAATTATACTAGTTTAATTGTCAAGATTAATTAACATAAGCAGGATTAGCAGCAGATAAGATAGGATTAAAGTTTAACCGCACTTTACACGTTAATGACGTATTAATGTCATTAAGCCACACTTAAACATTAATTAAACAAGTTTGTTTCCATCGGTTTTTCATTTGAACTAGCTCTTGGTCACACTCTTCTAGTCACTTGGGTAGGGGCTGGGCCCATGAGGCTTGCCCCCTTCAACCCTCAACAATTGGGTGGTTACAATTCAAATATATGCTGAAGATGGTATGGGTAAGAACTACCCCATATGAGAGATGGTCAGGCTCGCATATGGCATACGAGAGGTCAGGGATTCGAGCCCTGAACCCGCCATATAATTTTCCTCTAAGTCATGAAGATCCCCACCGCCAACTTTGTCCATCTTCCATTCTAGGTCCTCCCCCACATTCGTTAGTATGCCTTGAGATTTAGCTAACTCCGCCGTGGTTGGTGGTTTAAAAACATTATCATATATATATATATATATATATATATATATATATATATATATATATATCCAAATAATACCACCACCAATAATAATTCGACCAACCTTAGTCCAAATTTGATATGACTTGTCATTCGACCTTCCAACATGTTGTGCCATGGGGGGCTATGTGGCATGCCACGTGGACCTTCCCCATTGCCCACCATATAAAATAAAATGCCAATTTAATAAAATTTCACTTGAACTTACGAATAAAAAAAATTCACTTCCTAGTCATCATCGATGAATCTAGTGGTGTCACTTGGCGTAGTGTCATTGGTTGTGTCTGGAGGATATTCTTGCAAATGCTGATTGTTCCTGCCACATCAGCTCTGTACCTATTCTCCTAATTTTTTTACCTATTCTGGAAAATGAGAAACAGATGGTAACTCAGTCATATGAAATCAGATTTGGCGAAGAACTCTATTTGGTCGTTCAAGTTTGCAGAAATTTCAAGCACTTTCAATTTTTAAGCTAAAAATTGAGATTTAGATCATTCCTTCCCACTAGAAGCCTTTTGGACCCAAAAATATATTATCAATTGTTCAGAAAGTGAGGGTACAACTCCCTCAATTTTCTAATCTCCAACCATTTTTCCTTTGAAGGATTTTTACCTTTGAGTCCATCTCTAAGGTAATCAACATTCCCTCTTCTTGAAGTGTTGATTATTCTGCCAAGTATGAGATCTTGCTGAATTTCATCAAGATATTCTGGCGAGAAATCATCTATTGATGGAATTTTAACATGCTCTCCATGATCATCAATCAAAGGAGGCCAAAACAATCTCAAATTCTCAACATTAACGACAGAATAGTTTTGCATATAAGGAGGCAAATCTAGCTTGTATGCATTTGTACCAATATTTTCCAGAATTTTAAATGGACCATAACAGATTCGTTTGAACTCTTTACTTTCCCCTTGCAATATTTATTCGCTTATGTACAACCAAACTTCATCTCCAACTTGAAATTTGTGATCAACCCGATGTTTTTCATGCCTTGCCTTATAGCTTCTTTGACTATTCTCAAGTTTCTCTTGTACCGTGTGATGTACCAACTAAATTTTCTCAATGAACTTTATTGCTTTATCTATGTTACTATGTCCATCTATAGCAACATCTTTCTCAAATAAAAATTCCAATGGAGATCTTCGCAAGTAACAAAAACATGGCTCAAATGGCGATGTATTTTTTGAAGAATGTTTTGCCCGGTTGTATGCATGTTGTATGTAGTGTAACTATTCATCCCACAACTTGGGATGCTTGCTGCAATAGCCTCTTAGAAGATGAATAACAGTCCTATTTACCACCTCTATTTGGCCATCTGTTTGCGGATGAAATGTTGTACTCTTCTTTAACTTTTTATCCATCATGTCCAATAATTTTGACCACAAATTGCCAACAAATCGAGAATCTCAATCACTTACAATAGAAGTAGGAAGACCAAAATGGATCCATACAGTTTGAAAAAAAATATTAGCAGTTTTCTCAGTTGTAATATTTTTCTTACATGCCATCAAAATACACATTTTTCTGAACCTATCTACCACAACATACAATTAATCATGAATTTTCCTTGACATGGGAAGGCCACTGACAAAATCCATTAAGATGCTCTCCAAACGATGAGAAGGAACTGGAAGTGGTGTGTACAAACCAAGCTTTCTATTGCTAGGCATACTTGTTTCACATAAATAACATCCTCTAATAAAACGAGAAACACTTTCATTCATGCGTCGCCAATAACAATACCTTTGCAGATGCGCTACTATCTTGCCTACATCGAAATGCATTGAAATCAATGATGTGTGTGCCTCTCTTATGATATTTTTTATTTATTCCTATGGTATATACATAAATTTCCAAGGTGATACAATAATTTTTTATGCACATTATAATCTAACTCTTCACTTTGGTTTACCTTACTCAAGTTCTCATACACATATTGTAAATCTCTATGATTCACATAATGTTCAATGTAACTTTAATGCATAATAGAATTGTGCATGAGAATAATAGTTGAATTTACAATAAGCGTAGAGATCATATCGGCTACCTTATTGTAAATTCCTTTCTTGTACATGATAACCAAGTGAAATTTTTGTAGAAAACCCATCCATCTGAAATGTCTTGATTGCTGCAATTTGGATTGTGATTGTAAATACTACAATGGTTGATGGTCGGTATGGATAATGGTCTCTTTTCCCATCAAGTAATTCTTCCATTTCTTTACAATTTTTACCAATGTATATAACTCTTTATCATATGTAGGATATTTAGTCACAGCTCCATTAAAAGCTTCAGAATGAAATGAGATAAGCTTACCATGTTGCATGAGTACTTCTAAAATGGTTGTCTTAGATCTGGAATTGCTAGTACCACTACTGAACTTATGTTTTGATTTAAATCATCAAGTTATTTCTGCTGCAAATCTCCCCAATGGAAGACTTTCTTTATGCTTGTCAATGAATGTAACGATGTTGTAATGGAAGAAAAATTAGCAATAAATTTCCTCCAATATTGTGATGCCCATAAAAAGCTTCTTACCTCGGTAACTTTATTGCGCTTGGGCCAATTCAAAATGACCTCAACTTTAGAAGGATCAATCTTCAATTCACCTCCTCAAACTATGTGTCCAAAATATACCAATGAATTTTTACCAAATTCACACTTTCACATCTTAAGAAACAATTTCTCTTTTCTCAAAACATCAAGTACCTTGTTCACATGTATGACATGTCCTTCTCTTGATTTGATGAATATGAGTATGTAATATAAGTAAACAATGACAAATTCATCTAGAAATGGTCTAAGCACATAATTAATCACTCTCATAAAAGTAGCTGGTGCATTTGTTAAGCCAAATGACATAACTAACCACTCATACAATCCTTGTCTAGGCTTGAAAGCAGTTTTCGAAATGTCTTCTTCAGCTATCCTAACTTGATGATAACCAAATCTCAAATATAACTTAGTGAAATATTTTTCATGCTTTAACTGATCAAGAAAATCATCAATGCATGGAAGTGGGTAGTGATTCTTTACCGTGATTTTGTTGAGTGCACAGAAATCGATAGACATGTGAAAATTCCCGTCCTTATTTGGAACCAAAACTATTGGAGAACCACATTGTGAAGTAGATGGGTGTATGATACATTTATTCAAAAAATCTTGGATTTTCTTCTTGATTTCCAAAATTTCTATTATTGACATGCGATACATACCAATATTCAGAAGTGGAACATCTTTCTATAGCTGAATCTCATGATGAATTCCCCTCTTGGGTGGTAACCCCTTTGGTTCTTGAAACATCTCACCATGGTAACTTACCACATAAAACAAATCAGATTTCAATTTGTCTTCACATCCTTCAAAAGATTCATATTTAAAATATTCATTTTTCTTGATCATAAGAGACACAAAATGTTTACTTGCATTGACTAGCCTCTTCATTTTCCATACATTAACTAAAGAGACATTCAGTTTCTTGAAATGAGCTCTCACAGTATACTCCACTCCATCTTTGATCAAATGATATTTTTGCTCATGACGGTAAAATTCGTTTTTCCTGTCATACAAATATGCAATACCCAAGATAATCCTTGAAATATCAAGTGGTACAACATCTAACTCAAGATCATCAACAAAGTTTGCAGTAATAGAAAATTGAAAATACATTTCCTTGTCACCTGTAAATTTGATTTGCTAACTATCCAAACCAAAGGGTATGGCTTATAATGAGGTACATTTTCAAGGTTCAACTTTTTAACTAATTCTTATGAAATTGAGTTTTCTTGTGACCCTGTATCAAATAAGGAATCAATATTTATATGATTAGAAATTACTCTAATATGGAATAATTCTATCCTTGTATCATCATTTGAAGTGTTATTGTGTCTATTTGAGGTACTAGAACTTATAATCACTTCCTTTCCTTTGGTAACCATGGAAACTATATTGGTTTCATCTCCTGAAGCATATCCAAGATCTTTTTGTGTGGTGGCAGCTGTCTTTTGTTTTCCTTTGTTATTTGGTTTCTTTGGTCTTAGTTAGGGATGTAGTTTCCAACACCGAGCATCATCATGCCCCTATTTGGAACAATGTTTGCATGTTATTTTCTCCCCTTCTTGCTTTATTCTTGCATTATTCTTTCCCTTCCATTTTCCTCCTTTCTATTTTCTCTTACCCTTGAATGCCTTCTTCCTACTACCCTCTTCAGAAATGTTTTTACCACTTGCTTCAAGATGTGTGGCTTGTACACATACTTCATCTAAGTTATTTGGGTTAAACATGAGAATAGTGCGTGTTAAGTAGGATTGTATACCTCCTATATAATAAAAGAGTGTGTCTTGTGAATTTAAGGCTAATCCAAGTAATAAAGTCGTTTTCCAAAAATCATGTGTATACTCTTGGACACTATGACCTTTAAGTTGTCTAAATTTTTTCCAACTCATTACTGCTTTCTGCATTTAGGCTAATGGATACAAATGTCTTTTAATGGAAGAAATGAATTTGGCCCAAGTAATGGAAATATTACCATGGATGCGCATTTCCTCTTGCGTCTTTTCCTCCCACCAAGCTAATGCTGCTCCTTCTAGCCTTAATGAAGCCAATTGGATTTTAATGTCATCTTCTTTTATATTTTGAATTCTATAGTAAAATTCTAATTGATGAATCCAATTATCTATTTTTTCAGCAGTAACTTCTCCATTATATATAGGAAGTTCAAATTTGATGTCCAACTTGAGTAACAGAGTCTTACCTTTTGGGATCTTGGAATGAGTATGGGTATGAGTTTTTGTAGTGGATTTTGAAGATGAAGATGTTGATGAGGATGATGATGGTGGTGGTGGTGGAGAAGGAGGTGGTTTTCCACCACTAGCTTTTGAGCTCCTCTCTTCCTCCTTTTTACTGTTTGAATATTCTTCTCTATGAGGGTGTTTTGAACCTTCTCTAGTTTCATTTTCCATAAAAGCTTCATAGATAGGTTACACCATCCTTTTCGCTTCTTTGAACTCCTTCTTGAAATCCTCTTCCTCAGAATTTTCATGAGCTCCTTCATGGCCTGACATTTTGGTTGTTGATTCAAGCTCTATCTTTGCAGCTTGTATCTCTTCAACCAATTCAGCCTCTTGTGCAATTAATTCCTCTTGTGCTTCAAGTGTTGCCTTGAGTGGTCCTTTAGTTAAGGATGGTGCTATATTATCCTTCTTTCTTCTTTTCCTAACTTCTGGACTAGCTATTAGTAGCTTCCCTTCTCCTCTCTGCAATCTCAATCTTGTAAGCATTAGTAAATTTGGACTATTAAAAAATCTTCAAGTAAAACAAGCAAGAAACCTTGTGCTCTACTACCAACTTGATCTGAAATTACTTTCTAGTTAATTTTGTACCAGTTTCATTTCAAATATAAACTTTTCTTTGCATTATTTTACTTATCCTTCGTGACTTTGTTTAAGAGCATGTGATTGGAAAACAATGTACTTAGTGAAATTATGAGTTTGTCATAAGCTTAAAAAGCATAATTTTAAATGACAGAATATAAGCAATAGTAAACACAACAAGCACATATAACAAAGCTTAACACAAAGAATTTTGATAAAGGAGTTCACCACTCCTGGGCTACCTCTCCTTGGCCTAGATTCATAGTGTGACCTTTGTATTAGCTTCATGTGTGCTCAAATTGTTGTCACAAGCTTTAGGACCTCTTGCAACATATTCCAATGAGTTTATAACATCATAATCTCGCAAAAATGACTATTGTTTTGCTGTGTTTGGACTCTGGATGCTCTGACAATGACCCCAACACCCGTTGGCCCTCGGCTTCAAAAATATTCAAATGTACTAAAACACCTATAGATCACCTGTTCTCCCTTTGCAACCTGCTTCATTGAGTTTCTAGCATGAAAATTAGCCAAGAATGACTTTTACTAAGCTCAGTTTGGTCGAAAGTTGAGTGAGTTATGTCCAAAACCGACTGCCCCAATTTCTCCTCCAAAATGTTAGTTAAGTTTCTAAATTTGGCATTCTCAACAAGTTTTGCACTACCTTCAAAATTCCGCAATTTTAATTGTCACGATTAATTAACATAGGCAGGATTAAATTTTAACTACGCTTTACACGCCAATGACGTTTTAACGTTATAAGCCACTCTTAAACATTAATTAAACAATTTTATTTCCACTGTTTTTTCATTTGAACTGGCTCTCGGTCACACTCTTCTGGTCACATGGGGAGGGGGTTGGCTCGCGAGGTTGGCCCCCTCCAACCTCCAACGGTCGGGTGGTTACAATTCGACCAACCTTAGTCCAAATTTTATATGAATTGTCATTCGACCTTCCAACCTGTCCTGCCATGGGGGGGTATGTGGCATTACATGTGACCCTTCCCCATTGGCCACCATATAAAATAAAATGGCAATTTAATAAAATTTCACATAGACTCGAGAATAAAACATTTCACTTCCTAGTCATCATCGACGAATATGGTGGTGCCACTTGGAATAGTTTCATTGGCTATTTCTAGAGGATATTCTTGAAAATGTTGATTGTACCTGCCACATCAGCACTGTACCTATTCTGCTCAATTTTTTTCCTATTTTTGAAAATGAACCACAGACGATAACTCAGTCATACAAACTCGGATTTTGATGAAACGAGTTGGACTAGAATCCTGGTGATGAATTCTATCCTGTCATTTATGTTTGAAGAAATTTTGAGCACTTTCAATTTTTAGCTAAATCTTTAGCCTTAGATCAGTTCAATAAGTGGAAGATCACATCGAGCATCAATAACAAGTTATCCAAATCTTAAAGTATAACCTCACTTTGGCGTAGAATCCAATGAAACAATAGGCAAATCAACGTTGGAACAAAAGAAGTTTTGATGTAGGCGACTAGATATTTTTATGGCTACAACCATACAAATAAATGTCCCTCAAGCAAGTTAAGAAGGATAATAAATTATCAAAAAAAAATTATGGTCCTTACAAGATGCTACAAACTATTGGTACTATGGCATTCAAATTTTACCTTCCCACATATTCCCAAGAACACCGTGCTTTTCATGTTTCATGCATAAAGAAGGTTATAGGTGACAAGCTTTGAGTTCAAAAAATATTGCTGAAACTTGGCGAGGAAGGAAAAATCATATTGGAACCTGAAGCAGTAACAGAAACATGAAATCGACGGCTAAGAAATCAATTAATTTTAGAATATATCATCAAGTGGATGAACCTACCCACTGAAGATTCGACATGGGAGGATGATAATTTTATACAAAAGCATCCAGAACTACTCAAGTGTTGAGGACAACACTTGTTTGAAGGAGAGGGGCATGGTAGGCCCCCATAATACTAGTGTAGCCCTTATTATTGTAAGTGTAGCCCCATTATTTTTATTGTTGTGCCCATGTATTCCCGATATTTTTATTGTTGTGCCTCATAGGTGTAGCCCCATTATTTTTATTTTTGTGCCCATGTGGTCCACATATTATTATATTTTGACCCCTTAGACACCTATAAATAAAAGGTATATTTTTCATTTGTATCATGCAAGAATTTTTTATTGATCTAATGTAAAGGAGTTTTCCCCCTCGAAGAGCCCGATTTCTAATTCATGATCTATCTTTTATTCTATTTTGTGAGATGGTTGCATAAAAATTAAGCCCAACATGAACCTACCGTAGAAACTAGAAATTCCTAGAAACTTGGGTAGCTTTGTTACAGTGTTGGGGGTCGAGAAATCTCAAATAACTTCTATCATGGCTAGGCCCATATGCACGACCTTTTCATCAATGATGTACCACATATATTTAACCTCGGTCATACCAAAAGTGCATTTATCCAAATTGGCACACAACATGTGTTATTGCAAGGTTTGAGTGACCTTCCAAATATGGCGTAGGTTCTCTTTGCAAATTTGGAAGAAGATCATGATTTTGTCCAAATACACTACCACGAATGAGTTGGTAAAGAGCCACAAGATGTCATCTATCAACCTCATGAAGGTTGTGGGGGAAGTCATCAACCCAAAATGTATGATGAGCCAATCAAAAAGACCCTCCTTCGGTTTGAAAGTAGTATACCACACATCAGAGGATTTTATTGACACCTAGTGATAACCGGACTGCAAATCAATATTTCTGAAATATTTGACCCCAATGAGTTAGTTGAGAAGGTCATCAATCTATGGGATTGGAAACTTATTCAGGACAGTGACCTTATTTAACACTCAATAGTCAATATACAGTTTGTAGGTGTCATATTTATTATATACCAACACGATCGACACCCATGGGGTGATGAAATTGGCATGACATACCCTTCCTACAATAGCTCCAAAATTTTCTTCTTAATTTCATGATTCTCTAGAACACGGCATTGGTAGATTGGTTTGTTGGGTAGTGGCATGCCTGGGGTCAGATCGATGGAGTGATTGACCTGAGTGTGAAAGGGTAGCCCTGTAGGTTAGGTGAATATTTCTTTATACTCCTACAAAAACTTGTTCATTTTTTGCTTCTATGTAGAGGTTGTTGATGTTTCTAAAAACTTCTTATTTCCCTAAGGGTGAATCATAACGAAGAAAAAATTGTTTGTCTAGGAAATGTTCTTACTAAATTTATTCGTAGAGATGAAAGAGATGGTAGTAGGTGGTGTACCTTCGGTATCATGTATAAATTATTTCCCAAAGAGATAGTAACACTATGAGGCATAGACTCATAAAAAATATGACGTTTGCAGAAGTATCGTTATCCTCCTAATACATCACAAACTTCAAGAGGAGAAACATCACACAATACTTAATCTATGAAGGGCTTGATGTTTTAGGGAAGGAGAGAGTCATGGGTGACCTAGATATATCGTCCTTAGTGAAGCCACCCAATGGTGTGCGATTGTGGGTGGTTGTGGTTGGTACGAAAAACTAATCCATGACCTCTACTAATATTTGGCTCTTTTGACTTCTACTGTCGACAATGAACTACAACAGAGAACCCTTCACCCACATATGTGAGTGGAACAATCGATCCACCTTCTTTGGATCTTCGGGCTCAATATTATCAATTTTGGTGGTCGCAAAGGTGGCATTGGGCTCTGCATCAATAATATTCTTCCCTTTATCATTCCTCTTGACAGGTTCTAACTCAGAGTTAGAAAATCCATATCATTCGGAAGCCTTCATGTCAGCCACCAGTGATTGCATGGCTCTGTTGAAGCCTAGAAAGTCTCTGCTTCAAACATCGGGGAAAACCACCCGGTCGGGACCTTAAGACAGCTCCTTTTCCGTTTGGTATGGTGGCTCCGACTGGATTTAAAGGACCAGTTTCCTTATAACTAAATGGATTGGTTTGAATGGGTGGAAATGGGACTAAATTAACTGAAATAAAACTATCTAATTTAAACTAAATACTGGTAAATAAATTCTAACACTAACCCGGGTAATTATATGTGAATACAACTTAAGATTGTTCCAATTTAACAATAAGCATGAAAATGTATTATTATTTAAATTGAAATGTGCAGAAAAAAATAAAGATAACTCTGTTTAAGAAATTAAACAGAGTTGTATTAGCATATTGCATTCATCATTGTATACCATCTACATATACACTTATGAAAGATAACATTTCAATTATACTCAGAAATGATATATAAAATGAAGCGTTGTGAAAACAAATATATATAAATGATAGCAATTTTAAAGCGAATATCATAAGACAAAAGAAATCAACAGTGAAAGGATAGAAATACCTCATTCATCTTGAAGACTTTCAAATGCAATGTGATACTCTAATCCAATAACTCTGATACAAAATCAAATTCCAAGGTACAGAAATGCAACACTTCAAAGATAATTCCGCATGAAAATCACCATATGTGATCCTTTTTAAAAATATATAAGACAATGGAGTACAAAAATGCAATCTCCAAGTCAAAAATATTAAGATCCAGGACCCCTTTCTAAATGCATGAGAAGGGTTTAAATACTACTTAACTAAATCTAAAAATAGTTTATTACAAAAATTAAGGATTCGGTTCAATGACTGTCCTTTTCCTAGGCTAAAATAAAGTGAAATTAAAACTAAATCTATCTATCTATGAACTTGATCTTTAAACTTGCAGGCATCTAGCATAGTTTTGAGAAGATGCGGTTGTGAGCCCGAATTCATGCAATCACGAAGAAAAAAAAAAGTCGGCAGAAAATGAAGACAATATTCTCTGTAGCATTGATGATACAATTAAGCGCACTGTACTGACTGTGTGGCTTCACCAAGTACATCCAGTATGAGTCCCAATTCAATCTTGTCATCCCTTGGATAGATTTTTCTCTTTCTTTTGCCTTTTGCCTCCATTCTTTTTGCAGTTGATTTGCCTGTGGGAGATATCCTGGAACAGTTTCGGGAATCAAGTTAGCTTTGTGTCAATTATCATTTACACAATTAGTGAGAGTGTTTGCCGCTGTAGCCGCTTCCTCTGCTGCCTTTTCTGCTTTTCTGATTTGTGCATCCCAGTTATTGAACAATATTTCTTTATGGTTTTCATTAACAATGGGTGCACCAAATTTTCTGCCTTCTTCTGTCTTTTTCCATGCCAGATAATCATTGATATTTTCATTAATCAAATCATAATCATTTCGTAAATCTAAGACATGATTTGTGATTTTATCGCTCTCTTGGCACAAAGAATTCCATTGCAAGATTTTTTGGCAAAAAACTTCCTCTCGTTGCAATAGTTGATTGTTCAAAGATATGGTTTCTGAAATGAATTCTGGAATCTTAGGATCATCTTTATGTTGATCTTGGATAATCTATATTTTTTTGTCTTTATCAGCCAAGCTTTTTTTATGTCCTATTTGCATTTCTTGAAGTTGTTGTTGTAACTCTTCAAGTTTCAATTGTGCTTCCTTATTTGCCTGTAGCTGTTGCAATTGTTGTTGCAGATCTTTTACCTGTTCTTCTTTTTCATTCAACAAAATTTGTGTCTCAAATGCTTGATCAATTGTTGCAGAAGCATAAGCTCCTGTCATTTGAGATAACTTAGTGAGATTATGAGTAGGTTCTGTGGTAGGATCTTTCCACTAAACATCTACTTGTTCTGCTTCAGTAGCAATTGTACTTTCTAATTTTCTCTTTTTCCTCTGTCTCTTCACTACTGCTTTGTATTTTGGGATGTAGAATACATCTAGAGGAGGAATGTCCTCTACATTAAGCACATTCCTTCCCAAGTGGATATACTGGCATCCTTATTACAAGCGGTGTCTGCATACAGCGAAGCCATTTCTTTGTTTTCAGAACTCGAGCTCTTCTCCTTCTTACCCATAGTGTTTAGTGGAAGCTTTGTATAGACGTTTGCTCCTTCGTGCCTGCGTTTTACGAGTAAATGAGAGTAATGGCGTAAGAAAGGTGATGAGACTGTTTCAAATGTGAAAGTGGATGAAATATAATATTTTAATCGTGAAACGACTTTCAATTCAAACACAATCTCATTTACCATTAATTTTCAATCCAATCATTTAATTTAATCATTAAAGCGCATAACAGATTTGATATATGGGAAGATTGCCTTGGGATAGCGCGCCTACATGAATCTGCGATATTGCGATCTGCGATTTGCTGTGCAATATCGCAATATCGCAATGTCGCAATATCGCAATATCATAAAATGAAGTCATCTTAGTTATGTAGAATAGCGCAAAAGTGAAAATTGCGCAATAGCGCAAAAGCGCACATCGCAAATCTCGCAAAAGTGCAAAATTGAAAAGAGCGCAAAAGGTATTCATTAATCACTTCTGTTTTCTACGCTATGCGATCTGCGATCAATACGTTTATTTTATAGGCTTTTAGGGTCGCATTATCGCAAAAGCGCAAAATCGCATTTTCAGTTTTATAAAAGATATATACCATTTTGCTATGGATGCGCTATTTTGTTTAAAGAGAAATTTTATTATAATCTATCATAAACTTAAGTGTTTCTTAATGTTATTTCTAAGGGATTTCTATAAGTTTATGATAGAAATTTTTATTTGAAAAGGAAATCAAATCCTAATTGATTTTTTGGATTTTTTAACTAAGGGTCCCCATTTATTTAGTATCATTACTAATATTAAATAAAAGGGGGGTTGTTGCTGGTCACAACAGGCTCAACACTCACTTTTTTTGTGAGTGGGGCTCTTATGGTAGTCACACCATTTCCCTATGTCCCTTTTTTTCTTCATGGTGTTGTTATTTTCTTGCGGCCTCAACGAGTTGTCTTGGGTTGCCGTACCTTGGATTTTTCCTTTGTTATGTAGTTTGAGGGCACCTTTCCCTTGCATTGGATTCACATATCCAAAGTCTCGTTTCTTTTGTTCAAATTTACGCTCATTCTTGGCATCATAGCTGTATTCTTAACCAAACAAGGATATGTCAGGGAACTCCATTTCCTTCTAAATGTGTTTGTGAGAGAAACTATTCTACTTGAGCATCAGATGTATTTCTAAATATTTGATAGCTCCACATGGGGTAATATTATTCCTTGATGGAATCTCAGAAATAATTCCATGTGGGTTTGGGTAAAAACATGGTTCTCTCTCATCACTCCATTCATAGTAGCATTCCCATGATTCCTTGACATTGGGGTTGACTTTGAGGAGTGAAAAAGTAATATTTTCTCGATTGGAAAAGTCATGAAACAAAAAAATATCCTTCCAACAAATGTAACCATCATATTTATGGTGTCTCCATCTATCTGGATTTCAAATATGGGAATTTCAAAGTTGACTTATACCTTAAAAGGAGTGGAATCTCTAGATTGGTTACTATATAAATATGTTCCATATTTGGGTAGCTATCGAAGGTTGCGGGAAATATTATCCATCATCACGTTCCTTCTTCACTCGACGCTTCCTTGAGAAATATTTTGAAAGGATATCTGAATCCTTCATATTTCTTTTCTTCTAACATGGGAGATCATCAAGGTTTTTGAGGTGGGTCTTTTAAAGGTTAAACAAGTTCTAACCCTAACTCCTTATATGTTGACCTTGTGGGGGGAATGTAGAGAAAAACAGAGAGAGTAGACCGTTGTCACACTACTAATCTATACTTATACAGGAGTGAAAAAAAATATAGATATAAACATAAAAACATAGATGCACGAGAAATATATATTCATTTCATTAATATCAAAGAACGGTAAAACGATTACAAGGAGAATGGAAATAAACTAGTTTGGGTGATGGTAGCTTATGTCTGAGAAAATATGTGGCAACTATAAGCCTTTGAACTATGTTACAATGAGGCTCAATGACCTTTTTATTATTTAACAACAATGTGAAACCCTAAAAGACCAAAACCCTAACCCCAAGATATGAAACACCAAGAGTTTGTGGGCCTCGTTAGGGTTGGCTGGGTAGCAAAATTCTCGGGGTCATAGATTTTTCATATGATATCTAATTTTCATGTATGATACCTCATTGCAAATATTTTTGTCAGTACTATAGGATTTTTAGTTGTCCCTTTCCTATGGGCCTATTGTAGACATAGAATAAATGTATTTTAAGGGTTCAAAACAACTCTGGATGTTAGAGACACTAAAATTGATAAAAATAGTACATGTTGTTATAATGAAGGAAACTAATGAAACCAACTAGGTGGAATAATAAGCTGGTCATGAATATCTACCTCAATCACTCGAGCTTGTGATAGTGAAATCACAAAGTTAAAAACTTTTAGAAGATCAATTCTTATATCCAAAAGAAAAAAATAGAAATGAAACTTAATGAATAGGTGTCAAATAGGGTTATATTAGAAATAAGAAATAACAATGAAACTTATTGAATAAGTGCCAAGCGACACTACCCCTCAAATTTGTTTTGGAGTCCTTAAATGTTTCAAATTTTTACCCATAGGTGCATGAAAATATTCGTGCAAATAAAAGGAACCATTATAATTCATTTCATGCTTATCTTCAAATCATAATAATTTTCTTAAATATTAAATTAGTCAAGAACCTAAAAGTTACCTGAATATATGACTTTAAAGGTTGATCCTAAAACTAGCACCATAACCATACCTTGACTTAGCAAGGTTTAAAATACCTAAAATTGGAGCATTGTCAATCTACCAATTCAAAATTTTAAAATATTTGTTATCAGGTTGAATTCCATTGAGATATTTTGTATCTTATGGTGAATATAGCAAAACGAACTATATTTTCTACAAACTTCCTAAGTTGGTGAGCTCCAATAATCTTCTAGGAATGGTAAATTTTTCTAAGCTCAACCATTTCATAATGACCATTGAATTTTTTGTTTTCCGTCCCACTAGAAAGCCCAACTATAATAAGTTGTCTTGAAACCTATTTTTTTCCATTTTATCTTGTAGGTTGTGCTCTCAAAGGGTTCAAAGCACCATGTTCAAGTTTCACTTAATCTTTTCCCAAGATATGCTAAAAACCAGAACACCATTGATGATTGAGATAAATACTGGAAATGTAGTTCAAAAATGATCTGTTGTACTCATTTGCAGTTGATAGTACTCGGACTAGATGTGAGGTGTTGTACATCCTAAATATCAAAATTAGGTTATCAATCCTTGGCAAAGGTTATCTATTTTGTATTGCAATTTTGTTAAAGCTTGGATTTTTGTGCATTCACAAACTTTATGTTTTTTGGTGTTATAACCATAATTGATCCACATAAGGAGGCACTAGATTTTATTATATGTCGGTCAAGAATTTATTTCACCTCCTTAATTTTTAAAATTTTTAATAGTGTTAGACTCCTATACCAATAGGTGTCAGTTTTCATGATTGACTTGTTGAACTATGCAATATTTTCAAACCTTTTTCTTGTGTAAAGGTGTTCCATATTCTTAAAAAATCAAAAAATCAAAAAATTTAAAAAATGTAAAGAGGGTATACCCTAAAAGAAAAATAAAAGGGTAAAAAGAATAAAAATGGCCCAAAAAAGTGAAAGAAATGAACCCCAAACAAAAAAGGGCCAAGGAAAGTGTGCAAGTCTAAATGCCACTACTATTTCACTTTCTGTAATAAAGAAATTGTGTGCAGCTTGTTAAAATTTTGCCACAATTTATGAAGAGTCAAACTGTTTAAACTTGACTCATTCATTTTTCAATTTCATGTTATAGAAATAGAGAATAAATATCTGACCAAACAGTTTAATCTTGGCAGATAAGTAGATAGGTAGAGTTAATAAAAGGTGCTCAACAGTTTAATTTGAGCCCTTGGATGTAATAAGTATAGAAATAGATAGATTTACCATGTAAAAGAAAAGAAGATTGATAAGGGTTTGCTAGTTCAAATGCGCCCTAATAAAGAAGAGAAAATTGTAGGGTAAGATAAGTAGGGTAGGTATATGGCATTGCAAATTCTCATGTTATGAATGATGGCTTTAAAGTGTTTGTAATGTTTTACTTTCATCACCAAGTGCAAAGGCAGAACACTGCATTGGCAGAATTTCAGAACACAGCAAGGTCAAAATCATTAACTTCCCATCTCAATTTTCCCTAACAATTTACTAATTTCCCCTAAGTGCTAAGGAATTTGAAGATTAAAGGGGCTCAAGGCATTTCCTTGACTTTTGGAGGGACCGGACCCTCGGCCCAATGATTGGAGAAAACCTTAGTATTTAAAAATATTCATCATCATACTCATTCATTCATAAAAATCTTTTCCTAAGTAAAATCTCATTTTACTTAGGAAAAAACACGCAATGATCCATAAAAGCCCTCAAAATCACTTTTTATTCTAATCTAAGTGATGAAAGTATTATAATGTAAATTACTTTGAAAAATCCTCACTTTCTTGGTTACATTTAAAGTGTTTTGAGTTTACCTTGTCCTTTGTCATATTAACTCTAATTTATTTATTAAATCCATATTGAAATATCCTTTTCCTATAGTATATAACTCTTCCTATATAATAAACCAAAAAAATCCATTTATTATAAGTTTTAGCCAAAGTTAATTAAATCATACATGATTAAATCAAATCCCACATCACAAACCCTTTGGCTAAAATATATCCGTATATATTAACTCTGCCCCTATGGTAAATGAATTTCATTGGTTTATTACCATATAATAAAAATATTCAGAAAAAGGTTTAAACATGTGTTTTATATGTTTAAAATGAAAAAATAAATAAAACCCGAAGTCTTCAAACCATTTGTAACCCCGACCCTTTATAAACCAACGAGATTAATTAATCACCAGGATTAATTAATAATCTTGTCAACCGCCAATAGAAAGCCTTCCGAAATGATTAAAACAATAAAAAATGTGTCGAGCCCGCTCGTTAACTCCCCTGCCAACTTCACATCCCAATCACCGTCCAATTTCTCCATCCAAGATCCACGGCGCACGTTCATTCCGCTACCCATCCGTCGTCCGATAGATAACTCGAGAAATCAAAGCGGTTTTTAAATAGTGCCCGGGCCACGTGTCTTTCAATATATGGAATCGCTGCCGATTCGCATAAAACTGCTTTTCCTGAAAGGTGGTGCGGAAAAAAATGCTTACCACCATTCCCCCGTGACGTGTCCATTGTACAGCCTAACGTCAAATATTAAAATAATAAAATATTCCCCCTGTTTGACTTTGTAAATAAAACAAAACATTCGTGTCTTTTTCATCATTTTGTACGCCAGTGAAAGAAAACGCCTTCCGCGCAGAAAAATTCAAAATTTGAATTTGTGAAGTCTTCTTACCTTATCCTTTCAAATAAGATTGTAGTTGAGCCTCTCAGAAGATTATCCGCACTCATCAGCGTCTGTTCCAAACACTGTTTTCTCCAAAAAACAGGTGTTTACCCTAGAAAATCCTACTGAACTCTGTAATAAACCTGATTGTCCAGTAAAACCATTTGTAACCCAGCTGCGCCACCTGAAACCTCTGTTAACCAATTCGAGCATGGTTTACCTCCCAAAAATCAGTCTAGATTCACTCCATAGACATCTCAAAATCAAATGAAACCTTTTCGACCTCTCCTGCAAACCAATGCTTTCTTAACAATTTGTTTTGTTTTACAGGTGATCAGAAGACCACATCCTTGGATAAACAGTCTTAATACTAGTCATAAGACTTTTTTACTGCAAGAGTGTTATTAGATCTATTCAAACAGAGGTTAGAAAGCATAACAGCTAAAGAGTATCAGTGGTTAAAGTGTATCAGGTAAAAGTCAGAATGAAAGTTAAAATGAAGTTACAGAGAAGTCAAAGGTAAACAGTAAAATTAATTACAGAGGCAGTAAAATGGTGAAAAGAGGAAATTAAAATACTTTCACCAACATTGAAGTTTGTCTAAAGTGAAAGTAAAATAGTCAAAAGAACAAAAAAGTGAAAAGATGAAAAACACAACAAGAAGGAATATTTTTGCAGAAATTGCATGTTTTAGTCATTATTTTGCAGAAACTATTGTGATCAATCCAAGATGAATTTTGTAAAAATGAAGGAGGTTTATGTTCTTAAGAGGACCATCTACGAAAAATTCTCTCACTTTTCTAACAGCTATTATGTTTTTGGAAATATTAAACAATGTTGGAAAACACTTTTTGCAGAAAATTCCTGTTAAGTCATCATTTTGCAGAGAGGATTGTGACCAATCAGAAATACATCTTACAAAACTGAAGGAGGTTTTTGTTCCTAAGAGACCCATCTACAAAAAAATATATCACTTTTTTCACAGTGATTTCAGAATGAGAGATACATGTACATCTTTAAAGGTTATTTTTCAGACTCTATAAAACTCTGTTTTACACATATTTTTACAGAGCCTATTGTGCACAGCTGGAGAGGAATTTTGGGAAACTGAAATATTTTTATCTTACCAACATATTAATCCACAATGCCCTCTTTCACTTTTTACATATCTATTACGGATTGAGAAATAAAAAGATATCATTGGACCCCAAGTTTGCAGAATTGTTGGAGCAGAATGCACAAAGAAAGGAAGCAGTTAGTGACTTGGATGCCTCATCATCAACTAAGAGTTGGATCAAATTCGAATTATCCTCTTTGTAATCACCTATCCATACAAAATAGTGCCAAATAGATGAATTAGTTTGAGTGTCCTTTACTTAAGTTCTATTTATGTAAAATAGTTGGAGAGATTTGTGAACCAATTTTGATATTTTTTCAAGATATTTTAGTTTAGAATTTGTATAAATACTTCACTCTTGGAATTATTTTGGGTGGATTCTTCTACTTTGCTGTAACATTGATTTTTTGGAATAAAAGTGTTTTGGAGAAATTTCTTTATGGCTTGCTGGATGATGATTTGAAGCTCAAGACTTTTTGCAGGATTCATGTGTCCGACTACAGTTCAATAAGTCCTTTCTATCCTATGTCTTAAGTTTTATATCTGTTTATAATATCACTGTGTTTCATTTCTGAAATAATTGAAATAAAAGAATAAATAAGAACTTACCTAAACGTAATCTGATTTCAATTGCAATTATTCCAAAATGTTTTCCTCTAAACTGGTTATAAGCAACGAATTCTTAATTGCTCTTGTTTCGCTGGTTTAAACATCTTGATTACTATAGTAAAGAATTCTCAGCTGCTCTTTATTTTTAATCATTCACTTTCTTTCTTTTGAACATGTTGAAAGATTCTTGATTGCCTTTCATCCCCTCAAAATCCATTCCATTCATTTTAAGATCCAAAATTGTTCTTTGTTTGGCTATCTTGCCCTGCAAAGCCATCTTGTGTGTAGAATATTAATCCAGTAAAGCCATCCTTTCGACTCCATAGCCCAATGTCCTGAAAATACTCAATCGTTCCCTTAGTTGGTGGATTCCACCATTCAAATTCAAACCAAACCCCTAAATTTATAACTAGCCTAAAACTTTCTAAGAACAAAGCTAAATTTTAAAGAGAGAGCCCTCTCTGGATACAGATTGGCTAGATTCTCTATCTGAAGGTTGGTTAGTGGTTACCTCGGGTTTCCTTCCTTTTCTGACAACTTCAAGGAAGGCCTGAGTGATAACAAATAGTACTTTTTTATATAGATCAATTTTTAGGCAAAATTTTTTTTCCATGAGGTCATTCTCATGTTGATTTATTCTTATTTGGGGTAACCATTTGCCTCAAGTGAATCATATTTATACCACACCCACAATTTATTCAAGTGTTAGTATTTTTTTGTGTCATTTTACGTATCTCCACTTCTTGCATCTATTCTATCTTAAGTGTTATTAGCATCAAAATAATTTCATCAATTATACCTTAAGTTTTATAACCAACAAGAAAATTTAAAGAAACAAACTTGTATGCTTAATAATGCAATTGACCAACACTAAGTGTATTCCTCTTGAAAATAATCCAAGAGATAATGAACTACAATGATAAGTTTATTAGGGGAAAAAATGTGGGCTCCTAATTGAAGAATGAATACAATTATTTAGGCTGATTTTTGAAACATATTTATATAAAAAGCACAACATATTTGACTCAATGGCCTACATAAATAGGACAATGTTTGCAAAGACTTAATGAAATTTTAGCCTCACCACATATATTTCACAAACCCCCATGAAATGTGGATAAAATTCCATAATGTTTTGCTAAACCCCATGAAATATAAATGAAATTTTGGCATTGTGAGGGTAGCTCCATTAAATATGGAGATAAATAGTCTCCAATAAGAAATGTTGCAAACTTCCAATAAAATATTAATCTTATCGGATAAATTTGGGCACTCCTTACATTTGATGTAATGTTCCAAATTTTTCACTATGTTAATTGGAACATTAATTTTGTTTTTGTTTTAATAAAAGAAATAAAATGGGTAAGGGAGTCCATGTAGCAGAAAAATAAACTCTCCTAAGGTGAAAAGAGTCACTTAAGTGGCTAAATTTGGCAGTCCCTAGTGTGAAAAGGGCCAAAAGTAAGTAAACTAGAGCATGGTTGACCAAGTCAACAACGTGGCTAGGAGGAGAAGCTTGCTCAATAAGACTGCGCAGTTTGGAAAGGAGGGAAGTTAGAGGATGAGAGAAACCCTAATGGGTGGGGTCCATGGCAAGGAAGCATTCCTTGTATAAAAATGTGAAGGAGAGTCATTGTTCTTTATGCTTGAGAATTCAATTTTGGAGCTCTCTTCAGTTGTTCAACTGAGATAGCTTGTGCTACTCAGCAGAAGAGGGATTCTTGTTTAGGAGTTCCCTTCTCTTCCTTCGGAGGCCTTGGAGAAGCTGTTCTTCATCTCCCTCAAATCTTGGCTTGAGGCCAAAGCATTCATCTTCAGCTACTGCATTATTATTTTGGGTAGAAACGTTGGAGTTGCTGGTGTTGTAGTGAGGATTCACCATCACCCATTCCCAGAGCTTGTCTTGTGGAGGAGGAGCTCACTCTTTCTCTAGGAGATCAGCAAAGGAGATTTCCGAAGATCTATTGCAGATTTTGGCATTGGGCCATATGTTTCTTCTCATGCCCAGCGTAGTCCCTTTCCCTTACAACGTTATCTACAGAGGAGGCATGCACAAGGGGTTCACATTGTGCACTAGAGAGTGCAATCTTCAGTGAAAGGGGAAGCCTTTCATTTAGAAGATCATTGGAGGAGGTTGCTATATTTTTTGTAGCATTCTTCCCCTTCTCCATTCATGTATTATTATTGAGTTGCAGCAGCTACACTGCAACTCCGGAATTTTCCTGTTTCATGTATTTTAGCCAATCCCTTGGAGGATTGTTGTATTATTGTTTCAGGGTGTTGAGATCTTTCTCCCCCTTCTTTATTTGAGCTCAAATTGACATATCATCTTGTATATTTCATTCTACAGTCATTTTCCCTTATAGACTGCACAATTATAGAGTTGCTGGGTTATGTAGCAGAGTGTTTCTCCATTTTTATGTACATTTTCCCTTGAGGCTGATTTGAGCCCACCTTGAGAGGTATTTTCCTCAAGGATTTTGTATATAATTTTTTGCTACAGGTTATATATCATTTTCGCACTCTTCTCACATTTTATGAGCATTATTTCATTGTTTTTGTTGCTTGTTAAAGTTCAGATGTTGCTACATCTCATCCTTTGAGAAAGATCTTCCTGAGGAAGAAATATTTACATAGCTATATGTAGAGCCTGAGAAAGGGCCAGATAGCCTCCGGTTCTCACCCTCTATTTAGAGGTGATATATCCAGTAAATTCTCTCTCATTCCATCTCTGAAATAATCTTGTTCATATTTCCAAAAAAAGGATTTGTTTAGTGGTGTAAAAGCTGCTGATTTCCATTTCGGAACATTACAGTGGTATCAGAGCTTCGAACTTGGCTCAGCCTGTGAAGTTTGAATTTCAGAGAAGAAGAGGTCAAGATGATGTAGAGGATGAGATTGATCTCATCAGTTTTCAAATCCAAAAAGAACCTCTCCAAGGAGGTTGAGGAGACAGAAAAAGGAGAAGAGGAAGGACCATGCACTTCCTATTCTCACAGAGAAGCAGAGCAGAAGCATGGAGAGCACTTGGAATTCAAAATTCTAAGTGAATATCTTGCTGAATATAGAGAAAACCCTAGATTCTTCCAAAAGACTCTATCTTTTTCACAATTTGTTCAGCAAAAAGAGGAAAGAAGACCCCACAGTCATGGGATGATGAAAGGCAATAGATTTCTATTGTCTACATTTGATGGGTCACTCACATGTGGATCAGGGGCTTGGGTGAAGAAGCTAGAGGCTTTCTTCCTGCTACAACCTATAGTAGACAGAGAGGTTGTAGCAACTGTAGCACTGCACCTTGAGGGAGAGGCAAATGTTTGGTGGTTCAGCCATGGGAGGCATGCAAGGGTTTCTACTCTTGCTAATTTTTCTCAGAAATAGATCAGAAGATTTGGCCAAAGGAGGAAGGAAACCTCACCACCAGAAGAGAGGGCACGTGCCAGAGTTGTCCCATTCATGGAGGAGCAGCCTCCATCTTCAGCATTTGGGGCAGCCAACACATTTGGGGAAGAGACACTTGCAACCGCATTATACTCCCAAAAATTTCATAGAGGTATGCACAAGTTCACATTTTCTGTTGATTCGGTACCTTGTATGAGGAGTTGCATACCATTGCAAGTTGATGTCTTGAGCAGAAGACTGTCACTGCGCTATGCCATCATTATCATACTCCATTGATCAGTTAGGCACCACAAAAGGGAACGGGGTTTGAGAAATGGACCATAGAGAGGATTTCATTTCAATGTCCCATGAAATGCAAAGGTGATAATATGTTTTGGGATGATGGCAGCTCTTGTTGGGGAGGTGCCAAGTTGAATAATGGTGGGAAGCATCCACTAGGAGCTGAGTGGATGTGGATGAGAGGCAAGAGGATGGTGAGCCTCTTGCAGATCTATGATACATGGCAGCAAGAAGCCATGCTGCGTTGGTTTCTCTTGAGGGAGTTTGGCCAACATTTGACCTATCCCTTTTCATGGGGTTTGATAGGGAAGAAGAGATGGCAGGATACTTACACCATGGAGAAAAGGAGAGCATGGGTGCATCATGATGGGATGGAATTATTCTTACCACTCATTATGTTCCCATTTCATATTGGGTATGGTGGAAGCATGGAGGAGCAACAAACATTCTTGTTGCTCAGATTTTGTTTGGATGTTGCGGGAGCAAGAGGAGGCACTAGCATGGTGCAAGGGGATTGCTCTTTGATCTTGGATGCCCAAGTAGCACCTTCTTAATGGGAGGGGCTCTACATTTTCAGCAACATGATGAGATGAGTCTTTGGCAAGATTCATGACAAAGAGGGGAGCTTTGAGATGATAGTGGCCCTACTCCAAAAGCCAGCAGCGCGGTCACTTGAGAGCTTGAATTACTTGTTGGAGTGTCCTTCAAACCACTTCACACGTGATGTATTTTGGAGGCATGTAGGAGATGAGGATGACGAATTAATGGATGGCAGCATCCCTTTCTATGTTTTGATCTTCTTGGATTGGGCTCAAAAGCACAGGAGGAGACACCTACTGATGCTTGGATCAATGGAGAAGTGTAAGACATCATGAACACCTTTGCAGCATAATCTGAAATTGTGCAGTGACGATGGCTCTAAGGAGGTGGATGACACTTTGTATAGGAATCTAGTTGGTAGTCTGATATATCTAACTACAAATAGAAAAAAATTAGGATACTATGTTAGTGTGTTGAGTCAGTTCATGTCTAAACCTCTTGAAATTAATTGGATGGAAGCAACAAGTTTGTTGAGGTATCTTCATGGTAGTAGTAATTATGGTCTTTTATACACTAATAAATGTGATGTTATTTTAGTAGGTTTTTCACACTCTAATTGAGTAGGTAAATTGGATGTTCGACGATACATCATAGGCTATAAATTTAGTGTTGGATCTGGGGTCATAGCATGGAGCAATAGAAAGAAGAGCACTACATATTTCTCTTCAACTAAAGCTCTATACCAAGCATTATGCACAAAAACATGTGAAGTGATCTCGTTGAGAAGGCTTCTCCATGATGCAGGAGAAGAGAATACAGAGGAAACTATCATCAAATGAGACAACCAAAGTTCCATTAAGTTAGAAAATAATCTAGTGTTTCATAAGAACACGAAACACATCAATACTCAGTTTCACTTTGTTAGATAAAAAATCTCATTCAAAAGAAATATTTGTTGAATATTGTAAAACATGTGACAATATGGCTGATATTTTTAAAAAGCCTCTTGGGAAAGTGAAGTTTGAATTTTTTAGAGGGATGTTAGGACTACAGGGTAATCCTTTCTCCATTAAGGGGTAGATTTGAAAATAATTAATATTATATTGTATCAATGGAAAAATGGTTACATGGTTGTAACATAACTCCTAAAGTTAGGATTAGTTCCTAGGATATAGGAGTTTGTTCCCAACTCCATATTATCTTGTGATGTATTTATTGTTGTATCATTGATTGATTGAATGAAGAGTGCACACTCCAGTTTGTGTAGTTTCCAAGTGCAATACTCAACTCTGAGATGCTTTGTTATTCAATGCATTTCTTTTCTTTCTTGTTTTTATATATTAAGGGATTTTGATAAAAGTAGAATATTAGAAATAATGTATTAAATTTAGTGCTAATAAATATTATTGAACATAGTGCACGACGTCTTGGAGGGTGATGAGGTGCTCTATGAAGACACTCCTTGATGTAAAGTCATAAGTTCAATTTCTGGGGTTGATATATTGGACGTGATGAAGCCAAACTTACTTTTATTAATTTTATTTCATTTTTTATCTAATGTAAGTCATATTAATAAATTGAGTTTTATTACTTTTATTACTTTTATGGAAATTAATCTAATGTAAGTCATATTAATATATTTTATGTAATGATTTGTATATTGTACTAGCAAAGAATGTACCTAGCCATGATTTATACATGGTATGATGCAATTCCCTTTCCTCTTTGCTAGACACTATTAGTGTTTCTCATTAAATTTAATATTTAAAGGAAGGTAAGGTAGAGACAATTGTCCAAGATTTTTCTCCTTTTATCATATAGCTTGCTATCAAAACTTCTTCAAATTTATGTGGCCCAATAAGGAAATACCTCACCAAAGATAAGCATGTTCACACAATACAACATGTTAAAGAGGTGTTTGATAAATAGGTGGATAACTTTACTACTTTTGTAATATCTTTATGCAAAGTATTGGAGTCAATTAATAGCCCTCTAACAACTTAAGTAATTGTAAGTAAAAGTACAAACATAAGAAAATTATTCTAGAATAGGTTCCTCTTGATTGTATTAGACCTTGGATCCCGTAAGTTTTTTTTCACAATATTGACGAGCCTATGTGTAAGATTGGTTGTTTCTTGGAGGTAGTGGTAGATGTAGTTGTTGACCCAAGACCATCCACAAGTGAATATTTCCCTTTTGTCTACTCTCCATTCATTTTCATTTTGAAGGGCTTTCATGCCATTACCAAGTTTTCCAAAGATAACATGTATGTTTTCAATGGATGCTTTCAACAATGATTTGCTAAAAGAATGCAACAGAAAGACATAGTGCAATAGAAAGACACATACTCTTGTATTTCCTTTACGAACTATTATTGTTAGACTAGGAGAATATTTTTCCTCAACAAAATTATGGACAATTCTTCATAAATATACATAATGTCTGCCCCTATTATTATCTTATTAATGCTTCCGCTCGAGAGAATTTATATTGATAAGATAAAGATTGTATATGTACTTCATCAAGGACATAGATTTGTCAAAATTCTATCACAACTTTAAACTTTTAATATAATTTAAAGATAATAATTATTGCTCTGTGTCAATAAAAAATTCCTTTTAAAATCATACTTTTTTCTAGATCCACATATTCCTTTGAATCCATCCCGTTTTTCCAGATTCAAAGGTCTTTATGAGGTCAAGGAAGAACCAGTATAAGGGTTTCCATTAAGAAAAGTCATAAATTTTTGATATATTAGAGTATTTGAAGTTGACACCTTTATCTAGGTTTGAGGTCATTTAAACAATAAAACAATACAAATTATCAACAAAGTATTATGGTACTTACAAGGTGTTTCAAAAGATAGGTACTATGGCATACAAATTGTAGCTTCCAACATCTTCCAGAGTAAAATGAGGTTTCCATGTTTCATGCATAAAGAAGGTTATAGGTGACAAGATTCTAGTTCAAACAATATTGCCAGGACTTGATGAGGAAGGAAAAAACATATTGGAACCTGAAGAAATCATGGAAACATGAACTCCGTAGCTATGAAATTGATCAGTTTTAGAATATCTCATCAAGTGGCAGAACCTACGCACTGAAGATTCAACATGGGAGGATGATAATTTTATACAAAAGCATCTAGAACTAATCAGACGTTGAGGAAAACACTTTTTTGAACAAGAGGAGAATGCTAGGTCCACATAATACTAGTGTATCCCTTATTATTGTTAGTGTAGCCCCTTTATTGTTAGTGTTGTGCCCATTTATTCTTGATATTGTTATTATTGTGTCTCATAGGTGTAGCCCCATTATTATTATTATTCTTCCCACGTGGTCCCCATATTGTTCTATTGTGACCCTTAGACTCCTATATATAGAAGGTAGGTTTTGTCATTTGTATCATCCAATAATTGTTCATTGTTGTAATGTTTAGGAGGTGTCCCCCTCAAAGAGGATTATTTCTAAGTCGTGATCTATCTTTTATTCTATTTTGTGTGTTGGCTACATAAAAGAGAGGGCCAACATGAACCTGTGGTAGAAATTTGAAAGTAATAGAAAGTTGGGTAGCTATCTTTGAGTGGTTGGGGTTGGGAAATCTCAAAGAACTTGTATCATGGCTAGGTCCATATAGACACCCTTCTCATGAATGATGTACCACAGATATTGAACCTTGGTCATACCAAAAGTACATTTATCTAAATTGGCACATAACTTATGCTATCAAAGGGTTTGGAGGACCTTCCAAATATGATGTAGCTTCTCTTCCAAACTTTGGAAGAAGATAAGGATGTTTTCAAAATACACTACCACGAATGAGTTGGTGAAGGGCTGGAAGATATCATCCATCAACCTCATGAGGGTTATGGGAGAAGTTGTCAACCTAAAAGGCATGACCAACCATTCAAAAAGTTCCTCCATGGGTTTGAAGGTAATATTACACACACCAGAAGATTTGATTGACACCTAGTGATAACGAGTCCTAAAATAAATATTGTTGAAATACTTGGCCCTGATGATTTGGTGGAGAATGTCATAAATCTATGGGATTGGAAACCTATTCAACAGAGTGATATTATTCAACACTCGATAGTCAATATAGAGTTTTTAGGTGTCATATTTCTTTTGTATCTACACGATCAACTCCCATCTGGTGATGAACTTGGCATGACGTACCATTTCTGCAATAGCTCCATAATATGCTTCTCAATTTCATCATTCTATAGAATAAGGCATTGGTAGATTGGTTTGTTGGGTAGCATCATGCCTGAGGTCAGATTGATGGAGTGCTTGACCTAAGAGTGCAAGGGTACCCCTGTGGATTAGGTGAAGATGTATGTGTACTCCTCCAAAACCTTGTACATCTATTGCTATTATCTGTAGGTTGTGGATGTGGCCATAGTCTTCTTCTTTCCCTAAGGGAAAATCATAAGGAAGAAAATTTTCTTGGTCTAGGAAATGATCTTCCTAAATTTTTTAGTAGAGATCAAAGATATGGTAGTATGTGGTCTACGTTCGGTATCATGTATAAATTATTACCCAAAGAAATAATAACACTACAAGACTTAAATTCATACAAAATATGACATTTCCACAAGTATTGTTAGCCTAATAATGCATCTCAAACTTCAAGAGGAGAAACATCACACATTATTGAATCTTTGAAGGGCTTGATGTTTTAGGGAAGGAAATACTCCTTGGTGACATAGATATATTGTCCTTAGTGAAGCCACCCAATGGTGTGTGACTATGGGTGGGTGTGGTCAATATGAACAATTACTCCACGACCTCTACTGATATTAGGTTATTTTGGCTTCTGTTGTCGACAATGAACTACAATGCAAAACCCTTCACCAACATCTGTGAGTGGAAGAGCCACTCCCCCTCCTCCAAATATTCATGCTCAATCTTATCTTCCCCCCTTTATCATTGCCCTTGTTAGGTTCTAACTCACACTGAGACCATGCATATCATTCGAAAGGCTTCACATCGGACACGAGTGATTGCATGGCTCGAAACTCACTTGTATTATGAGTGGGACTCTTATGGGACTCACACCATTTCACTGTGTTCTCTTTTGTCTTCATGGTGTTCTTATTTTCTTGCAGCTTCGATGAGTTTTTGTTAGTTTCCATGCCTTGGATTTTTCCTTTGTTATGTAGTTTGAGGGCACCTTTCCCTTGCATCGGATTCACATACCCAACTTCTAGTTTCTTTTGTTTAAATTTACGCTCATTCTTGGCATCATAGTCGTATTCTGCACCAACCAAGGAGAGGTCTAGGAACTCCATTTCCTCCTAAATTTATTTGTGAGAGAAACTATTTTACTTTAGCATCAAATGTAATTTTTTATCTTTGATAGCTCCCCATGGGGTAATATTGTTCCTTGATGGCATCTAAGAAAGACTTCCATGTGGGTGTGGTTGAAAACACTGAGGGTAATCTCTCATCCCTCTATTCACAGTAGGATTCCCACGAGTCCTTGACATTGGGGACGACTTTGAGGACTAAAAGAGTATTATTTTCTTGATTGGAAAAGTTATGAACCAAAAAATATCCTTCCAAAAAATTTAACCATATATATATATATATATATATATACAACGTCTCCATATATCTCGCTTAAAAATATGGGAATTTTGAAGTTGACTTATACCTTAAAAGGAGTGGCATCTCTAGTGTGGATACTAGATAAATATGCGTAATATTTGGGTGGTTGCTAAAGGTTTTAGGAAAGGTTATCCATCATCACATTCCTTTGTCTCTCGATGCTTCCTCTAGAAATATTTTGAAACTATCTCTGACTCCCTCATATTTATTTTCTTTTCACATGGGATATTGTCAAGGTTTGTGAGGTTGGTCTTGCAAAGTTTAAATGAGTTTGAATCCTAACTCCTTATACACTCACCTTATGAGGGGAATGCAAAGAAAAATAGAGAAAGAGTAGACCGTTGTCTTACTACTCATATAGACTTATGTATGAGTGAATATATATATATAAACATAAAAAACAAAGATGCAACAGAAATAGATATGCATTTCATTAAAATCAAAGAGATATAATATGCTTACAAGGAGAATGGAAATAAACAAGTTTGGGCGAGGGTAGCTTATCTCTGAGAAAATATGTGGCAGCTGGATGCCTTTAAACTATGTTTCAATGAGGCTCAAGGGAATTTTTATTATTGAACAACAAAGTGAAACCCTAAAAAAACAAACCCACACCCCAGGAGATGGAACACCAAGAGTTTGTGGGCCTCATTAGGGTTGGTTGGACATCCAACCTCTTGGGTTCCTAGCGTGGTCATATGATACATATTTGGCACGTATGACACCTCATTGGAAATATCTATGCAAGTACTAAATAATTTGCAGTTTTCCCTTTCATATGAGCATATTGCACACATTAAAAAAATGTCGATTATGGGTTCAAAACACCTCTCGAAGTTCCAGACCCAAAAACTACTAAAAATAGTAAATGTTTTTATAATGAAGGAAACTTATGAAACCAACTAGAGGTCTAGGTAGAATAGGAATTTGGTTATGAATATCCACCTCAATCACTCAAGGCCATGATAGTCAAATCACAAAGTTCAAAACTTTTAGAAGATCAATTCTTATACCCAAAATAAAAAAATAGAAATGGAGCTTAATGAATAGGTGTAAAATAGGGATATATAAAAAATAATGATTAAAAAATAAACTTAATTAATAAGTGCCAAGATACACTACCCCTCAAATGTGTTGTGGAGTCCTTAAATGTTTTAAATCATTACCCATTGGTGCATGAAAATATATCGTTCAAAGAAAAGGAACCATGAGAAGCCATTTTATGCTTATCTTCAAGTCACAATATTTCTTTTACATATGAAATTATTCAAGAACCTAACAAGTTATATGAATATATGACTTTAAAAGTTGATCCCAAAACTAGCACCATAATCCTATCTTGACTTAGCGATGTTTAAAATACCTAAAATTGGAGCATTGTCAATCTTCCAATTCAAAATTTAAAAATAGTTGTTTTCAAGTTGCATTCCATTGAGATATTTTGTATCCAATGGTAAATACAATAATATGAACTATATTTTCTACAAACTTCCTAAGTTGGTGAGCTCCAATAATCCTCTAGGCATGGTAAAATTTTCTAAGCTCAACCAGTTCATAATGACCATTGCATTTTTTGTTTCCCATGCCACTGGAAAGCCTGACTATAATAGGTTGTCTTGAAACTTGTATTTTTCCATGTTATCTTTCAATTTGTGCTCTCAAATGGTTCAAAGCACCATTTTCGAGTTTCACTTAATCTTTTCCCAAGATATGCTAAAAATGAGAACAACATTTATGATTGAAATGAATAATGGAAAAAACATTCAGGAATGTTTTATTGTCCTCATTTGGAATTGATAGTAATTGGATTAGATGTGAAGTGTTGTACATAGTGGTTTTGGAAAAACTTAAAACAAATATGTAGTAGAAATAGATATTGATTTCATTAAATTCAAAGAACTATAATATGCTTATAAGGAGAATGGAAACAGACTAGTTTGGGTGATGGTAGATTATCTCTGAGAAAATATGTGGGAGCTATATGCCTTTGAAATATGTTAAAATTAGTCTCAAGGGAATTTATATTATTTAACAACAAAGGGGAACACTAAAAAACCAAAACCCTAACCCTAGGTGATGGAACAACAAGACGTTTTGGGCCTCATTAGGGTTGTTTGGGCAACCAACTTCTAGGGGTCATAGCTTGGTCATATGATAGCTATTTGGGGTGTATGATACCTCATTGGAAATATTTTTTTGATTACTATAGGATTTGCACTTGTCCCTTTCCTGTGGGCCTATTGTAGACATAAAAAAATTTCGTTTAGGGGTTCAAAACAACTCTTGAAGTTAGAGACTAAAAATTTGCTAAATGTTGTAAATGTTCTTATAATGAAAAGAACTCAAGAACCCATGATATTGAAATCACAAATTTCAAAACTTTTAGAAGATCGATTCTTATATCCAAAAGAAAGAAATAGAAATGAAACTTAATGAATAGGTGTCAAATCAGGATATGTCAAAAGGAATAAATAACAATGCAAATTAATGAATAAGTGCCAAGAGACACTTCCCCTCAAATGTGTTGTGGAGTCCTTAAATGTTTTAGATGTTTACCCATAGGTGCATAAAATATCTTTTGCAAAGAAAAGGAACCATGAGAAGCCATTTTATGCTTATCTTAAAATCACAATATTTCTTTTAAAGATGAAATTATTCAAGCACCTGACAAGTTAAGTGAATATATGAATTTACAAGTTGGTGCTAAAACTAGCACCATAATCATATCTTGACTTAGCAAGGTTTAAAATACCTAAAATTGGAGCATTGTCAATCTTCCAATTAAAAATTTCAAAACATTTGTTATCAAGTTGCATTCCATTGATATATTTTGTATCCTATGGTCAATACAATAATATGAACTAGATTTTCTACAAACTTCCTAAGTTGGTGAGCTCCAACAATCCTCTAGGCATCATAAATTTTTCTAAGCTCAACCAATTCATAATTCCCATTCCATTTTTTGTTTCCCATGCCACTAGAAAGCCCAACTAAAATAGGTTGTCTCGAAACCTGTATTTTTCCATTTTATATTGCAATTTGTGCTCTCAAATGGTTCAAAGCGCCATGCTCAAGTTTTACTTAGTCTTTCCCAAGGTATGCTAAAAATGATAACACCATTGATGATTGATACAAATAACTGAAAAGTAGTTCATGAATGGTCTATTGTCCTCATTTGTACTTGATAGTACATGGATTAGATGTGAAGTGTTGTACATAGTGGTTTTGGAAAAACTTACAGTGGAATGCTTAATGAATGTCAAATATTTCTCTCATAAGATATTAAAACGGAATTCTGTTATAATTTTTTGTGTAAATTTAAATTCACACAAAAAAATCATTCTAGTCTTTAAAAAAAAAAGTAAGTATGAAAAAATGTTATCAATATTATTTGTCTTTCTATTTTATTAATAAGTAATGTTTTGTTTTTTTTTCTACATATTAAATTACTTTATATTTAGGATTATATATAGAGATTTAAAACAATTTTTTTACAAACATTCCATTGTACTTAGTATTTTGTATAGAAATTTGAAACTATTTGTTCATAAATTGTGTTAAATATTGAGTTTAAAAATTAATTTAAATATAGAATATATAGAGGAAAATATTTTGATAAAAGTGTTATATATTGAGGGATTTGGATAAAAGTAAAATATTAGAAATAATGTCTAAAATATAGCGCTAATAAATATTATTGAACATAGTGCACTGTGTGTTAGAGGGCGATGAGGTGTTCTATGAAGTAACTTCTTGATGTAAAGTTAGGATTTCAATTTCCTAGGTTGATATATTAGACATGATGAAGCCAAACTTACGAAAGAAAAAATATTATTGAACATAAATAAAAATCAATTAATATTAAAAAAATGCTGCATTTTTTATTAATTTCTTGATTTTTCATAGAGGTTGATTTTTTCTCTAATATAAATGATGTATTTGTTTATTAATTTCTTTATTTTTCTTAAACGTTGAATTTTTCTCTAATGTAAGTCATATTTATATATTTTATGTAATTATTTTTATAGGCTGCTAGCAAAGAATATACCTAGCCATGATCTATACATGGTATGGGGCAATTCAATTTCCTCTTTGATAGACACTATTAGTGTTGCTCATGAAATTCAATATTGTACTGAAGGTAACATAAAGAAAATTGTCCAAGATTTTTTTCCTTTTATCATTTAGCTTGCTATCAAAATTTCTTCAAATTTATGCTGTCCAATAAGGCCATCCCTCACCAAAGACAAGATATTTCACATGATACAACATGTTAAAGAGGTGTATGATAAATAGGTGAAATTTAACTAGAGAAAGGGGAAACCCATCTAATGAAATTTCATTAACCATTGGCCAAAACCATGTCCAATCTAGCCAAGTAACCTTTCAAATCTCACTTCCAACCTCTCTTACAATGAAGTCTTCGGAGACCAAAACCATGCGTGCATAATACCATGTGCCCCAATACTACCTCATTATTTAACCTCTTCAACCTTCACTCTAACCCTGATCCAATTTACCTAAAATTCTCCCCTAAGACTTAACTTGGGGTTCCTTGACTAAATCCAGCTAACCTTGCCAAGTGAGTCAGTTGTTCCGTGCTCAATCTAGCCCTTACCACCCTCAATTTGTTTTTACCTTAGTATCTCTTAACCCAACATCCCCTTATCACTCAGGTTTGACCCATACCAGAAATTACCCAAGGATACATCCCCCTATCACCTAGGTATAACCCAGAATTTACATTCAAAGTCCATTCCATGCAATACCATGAGACCAAAGCCATGGGTGAGCAATACCATGAGCCCAAAACCATGGGTGCACAATACCAGGTGCCCCAAAACTTTGTGATTTTTTAATCTCTTCATCCTTGACTCTAACTCAAATTCAATTTACTTAACATTCCCAGTTCAAATTGATATCCATCTAACTGGTGGATGGATAAGTCGTTCTTGCAGACAAGATAGACCTCCCAAGTGTCCTATGGAAAACTAGTAGCAAACGGAAAAATAAAAACTATTTCCTCTAGATATTGTTTGACGTGGACTTAATTATAACAGGGTTTTAGAAACCTACTTGTAGTCCAGCACTGATCTTATTTCCAATGGCTTGAAGAAATTCGTCGTCAAGGATCTGCAATCACAAACACAAGAAAAGATAAAAATCACCTGCATAATAAATTAATTCATGAATCAAACATCTATCAAGATGATCAAGGAATTCAAGAAATGAGATAATTAATTAAATAACCCATTGATTAAACATGATAAATAAGCTATTTAACTAAAGAACTCATTGAGAAAATAATATTCATTCATATTAACTTAAATAAAGAATATCCTTACAACCGTGTCCGCCTTGATGTCATACATGCCTTCCTAGGGTCCACAACAGGTGTTTCCTTTACTCTGACAAGATTTTCACTCTCTCAGCTAAAATGAACATGGGTGTTTAATCATTCCCACATAGTGATTAGTTAAGAGAGTATGAGTCTCTACAGTATTTCTCCTCAAAAATTCTCCAAGTCTAACTCACTAACTCTAACCTTTGAACCTGCACTATGGCTTCAATTTATAGGAAACGAGAGGAGGTTATGGTTCCACATAAGAAGGGATAAAATTCTCTTTTGAAGGGATTGGGGTCCATAAATCAAGGATTAGGCTCCCATAATGAAGGAATGAACATACATGATAGGAGAAAACCTTCGACTGGATAACTGATTCTAGAAGCTTCCAGATTTTACTGCTGGGCTTCTAAATGTTACTTTCCACCTTTGTTTTACCTTTTACAGGGGTCCGCACCTTTAATGAATAAAAATTGCATTTAGATCTGCATGATTTAGAGCAAAAAAGTGCGACACCGCAGGCAATGTTAAGAGAAAGTGTGGTACAAGTGTTTTTAAGACTTTTATGAGATTTTCTCTCAATTTCAAGGCATGACTTTAGGAACTTTGATGTTGTAGACTTCTAAGGGAGTACTAAAACGTCATGGTGACAAATTTTAGTGTAACAAATTTCCCCCTAAAGTGCGAATTCTGAGAGCATTCAAAGAGTGATGTGCTTTATCATTTCAACGATTAGCCTATGGACACCCCAGTCAGAACCCTGTAAAAACATTCAATGCAAATAATATATATATATATATATATATATATATATCATGATTGAGGTAGGCATTCCCATACTAAGATCAAAACTAACTAAACTTGTTCTGATACATAAATGATTTTAATATTACATCAATAATTTAGACACAACATGGACGCAACCATCTATCTTGAATAGTCTACTGCATAATGAATAATAAAACTCCTCGCAGCCTGGATGGTGGAAACTAGATCCAGGGTCTTGATTTCAGCTTCCCGAACTAGTACGATTCTACCCATGTGATTAAATGTGTTGAAGTCGAACATGGTAGAACCCACTTGATTACAAGTCAATGATGTGAACTATTAAAAAGTGTGAGAGAAACCACCAATAATGACAATGGCTCTCAAAGTACTCAGTACAATCCATAAAATGTGAATAAGTGATATGAAGTCGAACATTTCACGAAATAGTCTAATCAAAGGTCAATGATGCAAGCTGTCGTCGAAGGTGAGAAACCTGACATTAAAGCATGCATATTCCAAGGTACTGACTGATTCTAGATCAAATTCCTAGATGATGAACTGTCATCGATAGAAAGTGATCCGTCGTAAGCAAGCTCACGACACGAAACCATAGATCAAGTTTTGAAGAAATTTTTTGCAAGGACTGACTCAAGGATGGTCAACATGAATGGAGACAAATGTTTGCAGATGAATGGTTTGTTTGACTGTCCTCTTGAACACATAACGACATTGTAGATGGTTTGATGATATTTTCCCTAAGCTAATACCTAGAAACCAGCTGAAGACCTTCAATTGGTTTGATTATCTGATAGGAAAGGGATTTTTCCAACCCAGGTAGAAGTGTGAAAAAAAGTGTCGTGTTCAAGAGTGGTATAATGATTTTATAAATCAAAGTGTAAAAAATGAATATGTTTTCTCTCTTTTCCCCCACCGTTTCTGGCAAGTACCTCTTTATTTTTTGACAAGCTTGAGGAGGATAACATTTGCTTGTTTATAATCTCATCCTTCGGATGAGTCCAACTTAGTTTAAAATCGAACCCTAAGAAGGAGTGGTCCACTCCTGTTTGTAATTGATAGGTTCTTTATTGTTAAGTTCTAATGAATCGAATACAGGAGAAACTCGATGTTTTTCATTTTTAGGGAGTCATAAGAAAAAACTTAAGAAAACTCCATGGGTGTAATTTTTCGTAAATTTAGTCTCTCAAGTCCGAAAAAGGATAAAATAATATAGGAGAGAACTCTATTGACCATGATTAGTCAACGTATACCTTTTTTGTAAACAGTCCATTTCATTCCAGAAAAGGGGTAAACTTATACCAAAAGGATGACTGTTCATTTCCTTTAACGAGTTCGAATAGTCAAGTACTCGGCAATATTTTCATCTTTAGAGAGTCTGAAAAGGGCTTAAAATAGAACTCCAGGGTTTTACTTTTTCGTAAATTTTTAAGAGCCCGAAAAAGTTATAAAAGTATACTCTTCGTAAAAAATGATCATTTAGCCTGAAAAATCCGGTATTCTGCACAAAAACTCAAAAAATTAAACGTACCTGCTTCAATAATAAAAATATTTTAACATATATTTCATTAAAATTGGAATTTTTTTATTACAAGGATATCATTAGAATTGAATTATTTGGTTATTTTTAAATTCTATATCCACTATTTAATTCCAAATTTAATGAAATGTGTGTTTTTTGAAAAACCATATTTTTAAAGTGAAAAATAAACAAATTTAAATTTCATTTATTCGAAAAAACTTATAAAAAGGAGTTTTCCAAATTCATTTTTACCGTTTGAGTTTGGAGTGAAAATTTTAGAGCTTTTGGCAAAAAACTCTTTGGAGAATATTCCGGACAAACTGGCCGTTGAAATCGAAAACTGTCTTCTCCAGGTAATACACATCTTATTTTCCTCACTTTTCATTCGTTCAATTCCTTAATTTAGGGTTTAAATTTCATTTTTGGAGAGGAAATAGGTTCAAAATTTTGCCCTCGGGGGTCTGCAGGTAAGACACATGATACCTACAGACCCCGACATTTTCTTACAAAGGAAAATGTCGGGGCCCCGCACTTTTAGCACAGAGCCCATGTGGAGCTATGCACTGTCTCTGAACGTAAAGTGCAGGGACATCGTAACGAAATTAAAAACATAATTTCCTTCCAAATTACCCAAATTTTTTTCTTTAAAATGATTCTAATCTTTCATTTTTCTCATTGTAGGAAATTTACAATGCTTATCTAGCGGGAACATGCAAATGAGGAGGTAGATGAAGCAACATTGATTCATCAACCTACATTGCAAGTTTTAAGAGCATGCGTGCTATTCAACAATACTGTTTGGTGTTTGACCGAGCCTTACCCCATGCATAGATACTAACTCGTCAGTGGGTGAATAAATAACCCAGGCTACGGAAGAGATGTTCCATGTACTACAACAAGCGCCATCAGAAAAACCAATATATTTTTGAAAATATGTCGACATTTGCGATATCAAGAGTAATCCAAATAAGCAGGAATAGTAGTAAAATCACACTTAAGCTAGGCGCACGTTTCTAATCTATAGCACACCAGCTAGAAAATAACTAATATACAGAAAATATCTCCACACAAAAATCATATCTCTTTAGATAAAGCCCATTTCTGGGTTTACCTAAAGAGACCCCGTCAAGATCAATCAATTCATAGGCCCCTTTTGCAAGCTGTCGCTTGACAATATAAGGACCATGCCACATATGTTCGAATTTACCAGCCCCTAGCTTATCGTTGGCTTGATCATAAATCAACACTAGGTATCCTTCTGAAAAATTACGAGGCATAACACTTCTATCATACTGAGCTTTCATTCTTTTCACATGAGTCTCGATATCTAATTTCGTGGTGCTCCAACTCTCATCTAATTGAGTCAAGTATAAAAAACGTTTCTCCTCTTTAGAAGTGCCTGGTAGTAACTCTATGGCTAGTTGGAGTGACGGTATCTCACATTCAATGGGTAATACTGCTTCTAAACCATAAACTAGTTGAAAAGGGGTAAAGCCTGTCGATGTTTTTACTGAGGTTTGATATGCCCAAAGTGCTGAAAAGAGCATGTTATGCCAATTCGACTTATGAATTCCAATGATTCGTTTGATCATGGTGACTAAAAATTTATCAACTAAACCATTAGCCTGTGGATAATATGGTGTAGAACTATCATGGCGTAGGCCAAGTTGGTCCGTTAGCTCGGTCATCATGATATTTTGAAAATGGCTCCCATGATTAGTAATTATTTCTTTGGGTACACCGAAACAAGAAATCACATGATTGAACATGAAAGTAGCTGCATTTTTTCCATCTGTTGCAAATGTAGGCGTCACCTAGGCCCATTTGGTAAAATAATCTACTGTTAGAATAATATACCCATGCCCCCTGCCCGAGTGAGGGTTACATGTAATGAAGTCAATTCCCGATTTGGAAAAAGGACCGACAACAATTATAGGGTGAAGAGGAGTAGGTGGTGCATGCATTTTTCGATCGAATATTTGATAATTATGAAATTTTCGGACTGCATAAATACAATCTTTAAATAAGTATGGCCAAAAATAACTTGTGCACAATATCTTTTGAGCTGTGGCGTACCCAGACATATGACCACCACATGCTCTAGAGTCACAATCATTTAAAAAAAATTCGGCTTCTTCATGAGTGAGACAACGTCGAAAAAGAGAGTCTGCACCGTGATGGTATAGTGTGTCACCAACAATATAATATTTTTGAGATTGAAAACGGATTTTATGTGATTGTGACCGTGAAATTTCGGGCCGAAAATATTGGGTCTGAAGATAAACAATGATATCTCCATACCAAGGATCGATGGTACTAATAAGAAACAAGAATTCGTCCACGATTTATTGTTCCGCCACAGTTTCTATATCAATACGTGGGAAATCACACATAACTTTAGCAAATATCAATGATTTATTTGATTTTGACTTTTAAAATTCCAAATCAAACTCCTATAGGATAACAATCCATTTGGAGTATTTGCCCCCTAGAAATTGTTTGGTCAAAATATAAATCATAGGGTTACAATCAGAAATCAATGTTGTTTTGCGTAACAGTATGTAATGATGAAAACGTTGGACAACTTGAATAGCTTCCAAGGCCAATATCTCCACATATGAATATTTTGATTTCAGTCGGATGCAAATTTCGACTAAGATAGTAAATCACATGTTCACCATGAAATTCATCTTCCTGAACTAAAACCATCCCTATTGTGGAATCAGAAGCGACGAGGTACAAAAAGTAATCTTGGTTGTAGTTGGGAGGATGCAGTAACGACGCATGGGTCAATGCGTGTTTCAGAGCATCAAAATATCTATTGGCAACCTCGTCCCAAAAGAAAGGAATATTCTGTTTCAACAACCTAGTGAAACCTTTCGTTAACTCGGCGTATTTAGGAATGAATCGACGTAAAAAGTTTTCTTTCCCTTGCAAACTTTGGAGTTGGCGAAGAGTAGAAGGAGGAGGTAAATTGATGATTGCCTCAACCTTCGACGGATCGACACACATTTGAGATAATAAATCCCAATAATCATCCGGATTGTACGTATAAAACACATTTGTGAGGATTCAGACGAATCTTATAATTCCTACATCGTATAAAAATGGCTTGTAAATGAGTAATATGATCTGCTCTGTGTGAAGAATGAGCATGAAAATCATCGAGGTAGGGCTTCACAATGTGCTTAATGTCGTGAAATGCATAAGACATGGCCCTTTGAAAAGTGGTGCCAGCATTCTTAAGGCCAAAAGGTAGTTTTCGATAAGAAAAATTTCCCCATGGACAAATGAAAGTTGTTTTGGGTTGATCTGTAGGGAGTATGTTGATTTGATTGTAATCAGAAAATCCATCCATGAATGAAACATTTCACTTCTAGCACAATCATCAATAATTTTATCGATGTAAGGGGTTGGAAAATTGTCCTTTGGACAAGCTCAATTTATATCCCTATAATCGATACATACTCATATTTTTCCTTGTTTTTTATTGATCGAAACAATATTAGATACCCAGTCCGTTAGCGGAATCAGATAAATAAAACTTGCACAAAGTAATTTTTCAACTTCTGCGTTGATAGCGGTAGCTTTTTCCAGATGTATTTGACGTAATCTCTGTCTAACGGGTTTAGCATCCATGTATGTCTTAATTTAATGAACAACAATCGATGGATCGATTCCTAGAATTTCTTCATATGACCAGGCGAAAATGTCGAGGAATTCTTGAAATAGGGCTTTATATGCTTGGATTTCATCAGTCGTACAAGAACCACCTATATGAATGTTTTCAACAATTCCAGGTTTTACTGAAATGTCAAGAGGAACCGTTGTAGAAATATTTTCTAAATTCAATTCGGAATCGAAATGTGAGAGAGGATTTTGAGGTTCTTTGACGTAATCAGTGGTAAAATGGAGGAAAAATCATTCTGAAAATGATCGAGATTAGGTAAACAAAAAGACCTATTATGAAGATATTCCCATGGTAACTCATCTACCAAAAATAATTCATGAATATGTTCATCAATATTGAATACTTGTTGATCAAGATCTGGAATTGGTGTCGAAGTTGAGCTCGGTATTGAAAATGACTCCTGATTGATCACATTCACTAGATTAGATTCAGTTGAAGGAGTATCAAAAAATGACTATACATTCTGATATGCTAACTCAAAAGGACTCAAAGGCATCGAGCCATAAAAAGAATCCAATTCTGATTCTAAACGTACTATCCAAGGATCATCAAAGGAAATAGTACTTGATGTAATCATATTGATATTAGCAATAGGAGGTTGTACGTTGGGAGCAGGCAGGGAAAAATTTCCCAGTAAAGTCGAATCTTTAGGCAAACCTACTCCAACATCCTTATAAGGGATAGTCGATTTTCCGATATGTTGGATGCTATCAGTAGAGGCTGGGTCGGATGAATAATATGAGAGATGATCTATTTTAACGATCTTTCCTTTATGAGGAAACATGATTAGACGAAAGATCGATGATACAACAGCAGTCATGGCATAAGACCAACTGCGACCCAGGAGAAGGTTGTAATCCAGGGGGCATCAACCACTTACACATCTAGATTAACAATTTTACCTTCGACCTCTATCGGTAGATCTTGTAAAATACCATATGGCTGAAAACATCTTCCGTCAAAAGCTTTAAGAATAGTTGGTGATTGGTTAATGGTCAGAGAACCAAGGTATTTCCAACATTTTAATGACATAATACATGTATAATCCCCTTCATCAACAAAAGTACGAAAAATACGTTTGTTTTTTACTATTACCAGAATTTGAAAGCAATTTGATGGGGTAGGTGGGGTGTAAAATTCTCTAAATCGAAGATCATGAGGTTCGAATATTGGAGGACTATGGCTCCTAAGGCTGACAATAGTAATTTTCTTTGGGCTGGGCATGATTGCAGCACTTCCAAAGCTGACATTGTTGAAGGGGAAATTGCCAAATCTTCAACAATGTTGTAATTCTGAGCAGCTCTCACATGTGGATTTAAAGCTAATTTACGAAGTACACCTTTAGCAGGCGGTTTGATTACTAAGTTAGGATTTTTTTTCTCGATCTATAATGGATCAGAAACTGAGGGAGATGTAGTTGATGCTGAATTAGATGTTTCTGCTTCTTTACCAGGATTTTTACTACCATAATCTTGTGATCGTGTCGCAACCATCAAGATATTCTCATGCGCATTTGAGGAAAATCCAACCATGTTACTATCTTGAGCAGGAAAAGGATCCTTCAAGATAGCAGGTATAGGTGAACCCTTAATGAATTTTGATACCTCGGCTCTGTGCGGGCACTCTTTTGTAAAATGATCCTCGTCACATATGAGACAAGTATATCGAGGTTTGCGTTTTTCGTCAGCTGGTTTAGTTGTATCGTTTTTATCTTTTGAAGAATTTTTCTTTTTATTCTTACCTTTCTTCTTACCACCAATTTTAGATTTGGCTGTAGATGATTCTACAACATGAATATCGGTAGAAGTTTCAATAGAAGAATCTCCTTTTGGTGAATCGGGTAAAGTGATAATAGGGGAAGTCGTCTTGGAAGATTTATTCTTACTTTTACCAGTGCTAATAGAACCAATTACACCATCAAAGACATGAGAGCCAGAAGGAGTTGTATTTAATTGACCAGGTCTTGGTAAGTTGGGAATTTTATCATACAGAGTACCTGACTGAGTATATACAAGGTCAAGGTACTGAGCCTGAGGAATGACTTGCTCTTCGGTAACGACGCCTCCTTTGGCCACATCTTTAGTAATTTTAGGCAATAATGATTTAATAAACCATTTAGCCAAAATTTGATCCGGAATAAAGACTTTCACTAAACGCCTTCTACATGTCCATTCATGAATGTGATCAGATATGTACGTAGATGTAGACTGTTTTAATGAAGTCAACAATTCTGTGTCATTTCCGAATCTGACAGGAAACTAAAAATGGGTTAAGAAAGCAGTAAATAGTGCATTAAAATTATTAAAAGAGCCGCGTGGTAACTCAATGTACCATTTGGTAGCTAGACCAATGAGATTTCTCTGAAAAAGACGCAATCGAATCGAATCATCGATTATTGAATTGGTTGCACACTAGAGGTGATAAGTCATAATGTGATTGGATGGATCCTCTCCTAACTTACCCTAAAACTTTGGAATATCACTGGGAAACTTGTTAGGCATCGGTGGCCAATATGGAAGATAAAAGATAGGATCATTCGTAAGGCGCGATAGATCCGGCAAATCTAAAGTTGCTATAAATGGTAACCGATGGCTAGGGTCTTGATAACCTTGTGTGATCAAACCAGTGCCAGGAGGAGGATATCCAGGATACCCTGGAATTGGATGTGCATTTGGAATCGTGAAACCTCCTGGATAACTAGGATTAACCAGACCATACTGGGGTTGTTGAGGTACTTGATAAGTATACCCAGGGTATGACTGATACTGATATACTAGATTTTGTGTAGCCTGTCCAAATTGATACTCTCCCTGGTATGGTTGATAAGTAAATTGTGGTTGAATAACAACAACCGTACTAGTACCTGCTTGTGCTGTAGGCATCTGGACCGTAGTCTCAATTGTAGGTCCTGACTGTGCTACAGATACTTGAGGAATTTTCGCTGATGCAGGGATAGAAGAAACCAGAGCTGCAGATACTCCAAAAATAGGCGTGGTAGGTTGAACAGAAGTTGTAGCAGTAGCAGTAGTCTGAGGCAGAGTCTGAGGTGTTTTAGGTCGAGGCTGCTGAATACAACCAGGTGGAGGGACTTGAACAGTAGGCTGGACAGGTTGTTGGGTTGGACCATAACCTATAGGTTGTCCAGGTTGATTAGGTAACTACACATTGGGTTGCAAAGTCTGTTGAATTTGAGATGGATCCCACACCATGTGCATTCTGGGGTATTGACCCATAGAAGGTTGTGTATATGAAGGACCATAACCTAGTTGAATGTAGGGTTGATAATTAACTGGTAAATTTCCAGCTTCTTGTAATAATGGTTGACCGAAAGGAGGTTAGAAACTTTGAGTTGGGTATTGACCTTGAGGTTGATAAACTTGAGGCATGTAGTTAATCTGGGGTTGATATTGAACCTGAGGAATATACTGAGTCTGGGGTTGACCTTGGGGTATATACTATCCCTCAGGTTGATAACCTTGAGGTATGTACTGTCCTTGAGGTTGTTATCCAAGTAAATAATATTGTCCTACAATTTGTCCTGGTAAAAAATTACCTTGAGGTTGTCCCCCAGGCAGTAACTGACTTCCTTGAGGTTGCCATATAGGTGGTAACTGACTACCTTGAGGTTTCCCCCCAGGCGGTAACTGACTACCTTGAGGTTGAGGATTTGGAATATTACCAGACATCATAAAAATTTTCTCTGTGTTCAACGTTTCAGTTTTAGTTCCATTTGTACCAGATGATAACACTTGTTTAGTTGGTTGAGGAGTTGCTCCTGAGAAAGTACCAAAGAGTGACTGGTACCCCGAAAGAACAGAAGAACCACCATATAAAAATGTTTCCGGAGATTGGGAAAACATATATGACTCACCCAACATAGTTGATGAAGGATAATAACCTCTCGGTATAGGATGAAAATGAATTTGGGGTGGTGAATAACTAAGACTCGGGTTTTCTAAAAAAATATGTTAATGATAAATACCAAGCATTAGTTCTAAAAGGACTGTAGAATATTGATTCATGCTCCCTAAGATTCTAAGTTTCTTGGGTTTCCGAAAGAGTTATGTTTTCGTCTGGACCAACAAGTTCTTCAATAGATATGAGATCAGAAGGAAGATTTTCAGTAATGTGATGTCTTACCCTAGGTGAACCAGGATCACTAGAAGTCCAAGTAACAAATCCTGAAGATGGTTCCAATGCAGCAGGTTCAGTGTCAGGCTTAGAAATTTCAGGTTCTTCAGCTAATTCACTGGAAGGAGAAATACTACCAGTAACTTCGGAAATTGAAATTGGCTCTTCGATATGTTCTACTATTTGTGATTGATAATCAGGATGAATAACTATGGATGATTCTCCTATTTCTGTTGATCTAATTCTACTGTCACTAGGAGATAATAGAGCTCGCAGCCCTTCAATTTGGCTTGGTGTATACTCAGGGGGTTTCCCTTGGAGTCTACGTGATTGTCTTGGTAATTCAATCACGATTAAAAATTATTAATCACACGCAATCAAAGAAAATTTCAATGAAAACTCCTAGAGTCACTAAGGAAACAAACAAATGAATCCCACACCTAAAATTCTAGGAGATCAAACCACACACAAATAATAACTTACCACACTAAAAAAACTAGTTGGTAATGTAATCCAACATCGTATTATTTTAGTGTAGAAAGGGCGGTTGGAACAGTTACCCTGACAACATACTTAATGAAACAGACTAGTGCAAGTTTCTCCACTTAAACCATCTTGAGTGAAGATAACCCTTTGGAGAGTCCAAGTGAGTCTAGTTGATGTCTGCTCCAGGTACAGTGGGATCTTTCCTCCACCGTCACCTTAGGAAAAGTGCGTAAATATTATGGCCACTATGGTTACCAACGGGAACTAATATACCTGGGGGAACAGTCTACGATATGACATGCGCGCAAGGGCAAAGTAACAAAGCTCAATCCCCTTGAAGGCTCCTTGACATAATCCAAGGTATACTGAAAAGTGACCTCATGCTCCTTGACAATGGTCTATCTGAGGTTTACCGTTGTTAATATGTGCACATCTGCTATCGTTCCCAATGAGATAGAATTGATTATCCCACTGGTTTAGATATGACCTTGTGCTTGAATCCTTTAAGAGGAGCTTCCCAGAGCATACAAGCGACTATTGGATTTCTCCTACTGCAAGATCGACTACTTGCTTGTTTTAATTGTCTTGGAGAGTTATTTACTCTCTACTCCAAGACACTAGCCTAAGCTATATTGGTGAAAAGAGCGCTAGAAATATAAAAAATTACTAGATTGATTTTAATTTAAGCGTTGATTTTGAAAGGCTGTTTCTTAGGAAAATAGGTGCGAAAGTGAAACTGATGATATGTAGTGACCCGACTCAAACCACACTAAAAATGCATCTATTATGAGAAGCAATTCGTTTTCTTTCAATGAATTCTATCTAAATCAAGAGTTGAGAAATGCAATATTTTAAAACAAATCTTTCCTTCAAACAAGAATAAATGAAAAGAAATCTAAATTCATGAGAACTCAAAATGATCAATTTCTCAATAATAAATCCCCTTATCATTCAAGATCTAAACTACAAACAAAGTTTTTCTTCAAAAGAACACTATAATTTCTAGAAATAACACTGAAAACTAAAAACACTAATTTTGAGATCTAAAAATTATAGAGACTAAATCTGAATTAAAACTTTAAATATTTTTAGGATGTCTTGCTTAGCTTGTTATCTAACAAATAAATTCTTTGCTTGGACCAACAAGAACTGAAAAAACATCCAATTTTGGTTTTTTAAGTGAAATTCCAAACTTACAAATTTTTTTTTAAAATATTTTCAAATGAGAAAATGGGATCTAAATCTCATAAAACAATTTCTGTTGTGATGTCAAACTCAACAACAAAGCAAGTAAATACCAGTGATCTAAAGGTATACCAAGGTTTCTAGTCTTTGAGCGGGATAAAGACAAAGAAAAAATCACTATAACATGCAGATCTTTCAGAAAATCATTCAAAACTAAAAATGGTGAAATAAACTCTTATTTAAGGTTTTCTGACGGAAGATACAAGTCTGGGTATACACTGAGAATCTAAAAAACTAATCCAGAAAAGAGGATTTTAAGATTTTCCAAAAATTTTCACAAGGTCCGCAGGATTTAGTGTAAACCAGTGCGGTCCCGCACTGTGTATACAAGAAAAGTGCGGAGATGCCGGCACTGTTCATAAAAGAAAAGAGCGGACACCAGAAAACTAAAAGAAAAAATAAAAAACTCTAAATCAATTCTCAGGGATTCTACAAGGATAAACTACCCAAGCTAGTATAAATCAATCAAAATCAGAAAAAATAATTCCACAAGTCAAAAATAAAAGAAATCAAAGTTCAGGATCCAGTCCCCAGTGGAGTGGCCATTTTGTTGGATAGATAAGTCGTTCTTGCAGACAAGACAAACCTCCCAAGTGTCCTACGGATAGCTAGAAACAAATGGACAAATAAAAACTATTTTCTCTAGATATTGTTTGACTTCGAATTAATTATACCAGGGTTTTAGAAACCTACTTGTAGTCCAATGCTGATCTTCTTTCCAGTGGCTTGAAGAAAGTCGTCGTCAAGGATCTGTAATCACAAACACAAGAAAAGATCCAAGCACCTGCATAATAAATTAATTCATGAATCAAACATCTATCAAGATGATCAAGGAATTCAAGAAATGAGATAATTAATTAAATAACCCATTGATTAAACATGACAAATAAGTTATTTAACTAAAGAACTCATTGAGAAAACAATATTCATTTGTATTAACTTAAATAAAGAAGAGGCTTACAACCATGTCCACCTTGATGTCATACAGGCCTTCCCGGGGTCCGGAACAGGTGTTTCCTTTACTCTAACAAGATTTTTGAGCATTTCTCCTCAAAAATTCTCCAAGTCTAACTCACTATCTCTAACCTTTGAAACTGCACTATGGCTTGAATTTATAGGAAAAGAGAGGAGGTTATGGTTCCACATAAGAAGGGATAGAATGCTCTTTTTAAGGGATTGGGCTCCATAAATCAAGGGGTAGGCTCCCATAATGGAGGAATGAACATACATGATAGGAGCGAACCTTCGACTGGATAACTACTTCTAGAAGCTTCCAGATTTGATTGCTGGGCTTATAAATGTCACTTTCTACATTTTTTTACCTTCTACAGGGGTTCGCACCTTTAATGAATAAAAAGTGCATTTATCTCTGCATGCTTTAGAGCAAAAAAGTGTGGCACCACAGGCAATGTTAAGAGAAAGTGTGGTATAAGTGTTTTTAAGACATTTATGAGATTTTCTCTCAATTTCAAGGCTTGACTTTAGGAACTTTGATGTTGTAGACTTCTAAGGGAGTAATAAAACGTCATGGTGAAAAATTTCAGTGTAACACTAACCTTGCCAAGTGAGTCAACCCACCCCTTGCTCACTCTGGTCCTTACCCCTTCAACGTTTTTTTACCTAGGTATGTCTTAACCCAACATCCCCCTATCACCTAGGTCTAAACCACACATTACCAGAAATTACCGAAGGGTAAGCATGCCTTAACTAAAACAATATTCCCATTTACATGTAAAAATTTTACTTCATTATAATATATATATATATTAATTAATTTTTACTATCTTCCACCTTCTAGTTGCTATGTGCCTTGACCACTCTAAGATGCCTTTTGTGACAACTCTGCCTCTTCATAGCTTGAACCCAATCTCCTCCTCCCCACTTTGTTTAACCACAAAGCCTATATCCACATAGTGAAGCCTTCAGACTGCCTTGGTGTTCATGATTTAAAATTTGGTGCAGCCAACCACCATCATATTCAAAGCTAATTGTTTGACTTCCAATTTTCTTGTCCCCAAAGATAACCATGCCAAGAAAAACTCCTCGACTTATTTGCTAGCTCCACCCCGTAGTGCCTTTGTCACAAAACAATGGTCCATTGAATACAAAATTTATCCTAGCTTTGGATCAACCTTTTCCAGCAACTCACCATAGGTGTACTGATCCTCATTTATTTATTTCTCTGGATGTAACTTGAACTTCTATTTCTCCCTACAGATCACCAAGAAATAACCCATCTTCACCCAGATGAGTGCTCCACACATCGTGTGTCCCACACACTCTCAAGGTTCATAGTGCTGCTCAATTCGTTGAACTCATTAGTGCCATTTCAGGTCTCCCGATCTTGAAAGCACATCCACTCCCATGCTTCTTCTCTCTTGTGCCTCATCCATGGATACATCACATAGTAGTCACATGCTTCTTCTCTCTTGTGCCTCATCAATGGCTCCTTATTCTCAAATACTACCATATTATCCAAGGCCACCATGACGACAGTCCCTTCTTATAGCTTCTCTTGGGTTTGGTCTTAATGCCTGGGATCCCATTTTGAAATCCACCTCTCTGAAGATCCATGAAACCGATGGAAACAATTGCATCACACACCCTTGAGATGAGTTCCCTCAACTCACACCATGATTTAATGCTACGACCACCTTCCAAATAGAATTTCACACAATGTGCACTAGTGAACTCCTGTATTCAGTGAGAGTATGCTCATATAATTTTTGAAGTGGCAGCTTCAAACTTTGAGCATGCGAGATATGACTAGATCTAAATTCAGGTCATATGACTAGATCTAAATTCTAGCAACACCATACTCCTTGAGCCCATAATTGCAAATTTATTTTGGGTCCTATTCCACCATCATTGCCCTCCATGGGATTCCCTATTATTCCTTTGGATTGTGCTATCACCAAAGACATCATCTCACTCATGTTGTCGAGTCCACTTTACTAGGCCCTCCACCGAGCATGCATTAGCCTTCCTCAACGATCTTGATCACCAATAAGTACAAACAAAAATTGAAAAATTAGTGCTTCTTTTGACAATTGAGATCGAGGATGAATTTGTTGATATGTTGTCATATCTCTCCATCCACCAACTCTCTATACACCATTCCATATAACCCTGAGCAGAAAAAGCTTTTTTTTCAACTAATACCGAGCTTGTATATGTACTTCATAAGGAGAAATATTTGTCAAAATTTTATAAAAACTTTAACCTTTTTAAATTATAATTTAAAGATAATACTTGTTGTTTGTGTCAATCAAAATTTCTTTTTAAAGTCATAGTTTTTTCTAGATCCAAACCTTCCTTTGAATCCATCCCCCTTTTCAAGATTCAAAATTCCTTATGAGGTAAAGGAAGACCCTGTACAAGAGTTTTCATTAGGAAAAGTCATACACTATTCATATATTAGAGTATGAGAAGTTGAAACCTTTATTTAGATTTGAGGTCATTTAAATAGTGAAACAATAAAAAATATAACCTTAAATATTAGGGTTTACATCCTAACAACCCTAGACATACCAATGAATAGAGAAGGAATTTTTTCTTACAATTAAGGATTTACTTACTAGAGTAAGTAAGTCACACTCCCAATGTCAATAAAATTTACAATGATATAATTACAGAACACACATAAAGTAATAGTTATGTTTATTTTATTAAAATATAAATGCAAGATGATATATAAAAAAAAAAAAAAACCAAAATCTTGCTTATTTAAATAAAAAACTAATTTTTTATACAAAAGTGGGTTTAATATCAAAATAAATAATCATATTACAAAGTCACAAAAACACATTGATTAAATCCACTAATATGTAACTCTAAAAACTTCATATTCAATAGTGATATTAAACTTATTAAAGTCATCCAAACCATACATATTTGTACAATACAAATAAACTCTTCCTTTTGCATAAAAAAAATCCAGAAAATCACCATTTTTCATTTGAATTTTCTTTTGTATCTTATTTCTGAACATAAAAACGATATAGTAATTATATAGTTTCACAAAATATTGTATCTTAACGATTTCAAATAATAAGACTAAATATATGAAAGGCCCCATCTCATATATATATATAACTGCAAAAAGAGATTTCAACTAACAGTGAAATACTTCAAACGAAGATGACTACGGGGTTAGTAGAGGAATAAATGGCGCAATGATTTCCTCTAGTAGGCCAGACCCTGCATAGTATGCCTTGCTGTGTGCAAGGCATAATGCAAGGCTATCCTTGCCACTTAAAAAAAAATGTATATAGGAGGTGGAAACAATAGAGGTGAAATTTTGATTTGTATTATTTAAATTGGTTTTTGAAATGTAGATATGGATTTAGCACCGTCAAAAACTCTTAGGGAACTTCCATTTTGCAAGGGTTAGCCATCAGGATTATGATTTCAATAAATCCATAACAGATTTTAAGCAAATTAGACCAGAAAAATCCATGAGAAAAACTTCCAGAAATACACACTAAAGACAACTAGATATATATACATATATAAAATACTTAAGTTAATTTATTAAGATAACTTTTAATGAAATTAAATTACCCAAATATATATATATATATATTCTAATATTCTAAAATTAATTTTTTTTTTTCCAAATTCTCTATTCTCTGGTGATGTATTCATTGGTGTATCATTGATTGATTGAATGTAGAGTGTATGCTCTAGTTTGTGCAGTATTTAGGTGAAGTACTCACCTGTGAGCTCCTTTGTTATTCAATACATTTATTTTTTTCATGTTTCTATCATGGTATGAGAGCTCAGACCGGGTGAGCTTGATTTACCTATAGAGCCTTAGTGGCTACATAGCCTTCATCGCTAGAGAGCCTTCATGGCTACAATGAACATAGGAGCCTTAGTGCTCACAGTGGAGTAGGTGGTGTGTAGAAACACCTTAGTCACAGGAGGAAATTTATTTCTCACAAGTCTCAGTTTTCCAAGCACAAAGTAGATCAATGCAACTTTTGGAGTAGTAGTAGCACTGATTAGCTGATTTTTTAGAGCCACAGAAGCACAGAATTGTATGTACCAACATGTTTTTCGGGATCATTCCCGCACCAGTAGGATTACGGACCTCTTTTATGGTTATTCTTGTGACATTTTCCTCGATTGGTGGTAGCTCTGAGTAGCAGACACAACAATTTTTCAGATCGGTGGCGGATTTGAGTTGCAGACATATAGATCACGTGAGATCGATATTAGATCTATGATGAAGTTCTCATATGTACTAAGTTTTTTTTTATTGTACCTTGTAATTTTTCACTTGGTTAGAATCGAGTGAAGATCAGAGGATTTGGAATCGATCACTACAAAATGAAAAGTTTTACAGAAAATTATCTTAACAAGACTAGCAAACTCGATGGGACAAACTATAAAAAAATTGAAATTCAAGCTACACACATTGCTTGACGGAGAAATAATGTGGCTGATCATCAGTGGTGATGAGAAGAAGCCAAAGAGTGCAACAAATTCGGATCCACCCATACAAGATTAGGATAAAAGGGAGAAGAAGGCGGAAGTTTTATTGAATATGTATATTAAAGAAAATATTATCCCACACATAAGAGATGGTAAATCATCCACTGAGATCTGAATGATGCTCAAGAATCTATACTAGACAAAGAACAATAATCGTATCTTGTTGCTAAAAGGAAATTTTTTTTCCATGAGTATGGATGAAAATGATTTTTCTACTGGATTCATTGCAAGGTTCAAGGACCTAAAGTACAGTTTGAGTGACATTAGGGAGAAGGTGTTTGATTCTGATCTTATCATAATTTCACTGAACAATATGATGGATGAATACCATATGTTCATCATAGGCTTGTCTGCATGGGATAAATCTCCCCAATTCAAAGATATGTCAGGAATTTTTTTACATGAAGAAGAGAGATGGTGGAATTTGATACTACATAGTGTCGATCTTTCTTTGATGGCGAAGAAGAAGCCATACAAATAGAAAGGCGGTGGTTTTTTTTCAGAAAATACCATTTATAGGTATGTCTGCAAATAAAAATAGTAACTATTCTGGAAATAAATTTTCCTACTGTGGGAAATAAAGTCATCAAGCTAAGTTATATTTTAAGAGATAAGAAGATGAGGATAGAAATAAAAAAAAGAAATAACACATGGCACTTTTCTGATGAAGGTCACCGTCATAATTTTTGATTGTTTGTCGCTGATTGTGCTCTTTCATTTTCTAAGGAGGATGAGGCTTAAATATGGTATGTTGATTCACACACAACTTCACATATGACAGGAAATTAAAGCTGGTTTGAGTCTTTCTAAGAAGCTACTCGTGGAGCTAAAATTTATCTAGGTGATGACAAAGGTTATGATATTAAGGGGTTCGATGATACTCTAATGATGTATCCTTGCGGTGATATGAGACATATAAAAATGTAATGTATGTACCTGGGATCAAGAATAACTTAATATCCATGTCAATGATAGCGGATCACGATGTGAAAGTTTAATTCTTCATAACATATTGAAGTCATAATGGAAAACAAGAAGGAACCAGTTGCATCAAGAGTGCGAGTGGGTAGCCTGTATATATTTAATGTCAATATCATTCCACACCAAGCTCTGGTTTCAATAGGATTGACAATCGATAATCTTTGGCATCAAATATTTAGTCATCTTAACCTACAATATCTCATGCTACTTCAAAGGAAAGGTATTGTTGATGGACTCCCTACTTTTCATAATGTTCGTTTAGATTGTGATTGATGTGCATTAGGGAAAATTCATAGGGAAGAGTTTCCTTTGAATGTTGATAGGATGAAAAGGGATATCCTGGATCTAGTGCATACATATGTATGCAGAACTATGCAGACTAGGTCGCTAGGTGGCACATATTATTTTTTACTCTTTACTAATGATTACACTAGATTCTCTTGGATATATTTGATGACAAAGAAGAGTTAGAAATTTGAATTCTTTAAATAATTTGAGAATATGGTGGAGAAATAGACACGGAAATTCATAAATATTCTCCGTTGACATCAAGGGGGAGAATACAAGTTGGGATAGTTCAAGAAATTTTGCAGAGATCATGCGTTTATTCAATAGCTTAAAGTGCTTCACACTCCACAGAAAAATGGAGTGGAAAAATGATAGAATAGAACCATGGTTGAGTGCTCACGAAGTATTCTTTAAGGTAAGGGTATATCAAATGGTTTTTTGGCTGAAGCAATCAATATTACTATTTATTTAAAAAATAGGATTCCTGCTAAATGTCTTAATTTTAAAATTCCTAATGAAGCACTTTATGGATATAAGCCAACAGTGAAGCATTTAAGAGTTTTTGGGTCAAACGGCTTCGCCCATATACCCAAGTAAGAAAGAAATAATTTAGATCCTAAGGCCATCAAATGCATATTTGTAGGATATTGCACTGAGTTTAAAGCTTATAAGATGTTTAATCCTTTGACTCATAAAGTATTTGCAAGCTGAGATGTCATATTTACCGAGAAGGTTGATGAAGGAAAGGAAAACAACCTTGAAGAATGGCACATTCCATTTTTTATGGAAGAAATCAGTGAGTACAGTCAACAACAATAGTAGTAGAAAGAAGAAGAGATAGGTGATGTAGTCAGTAATTCAACTCCGCAAAGGTCTAAAACAGAAATATTTGATGTGAGTCATTTAACGAGAAGATCAGGTAGGCAGAATCAACTGCTAGCCATATTGAAAGACTACGATTTAATGTCAAAAATTTTAAATTTTATAGAGCCCAGAAATTATAAAGAACCTAGTCAATCTCATGAGTGGAGGGCTGCAATGAATGAAGAATTTGAATCTATTATAAGAAAAAATACTTGGGAGCTAGTTGAATTGCGTGGAGGAAAAATACCCATATATTGCAAGTGGGTTTACAAATGTAACTATAATGCAGATGGGAGTATAGAAAAGTTTAAAGCTAGATTGGTAGCAAAGGGTTATTCACAGAAAGAGGGAATTGACATTGAAGAAACCTTTTCTCCTATAGCCAAACTAAATACAATTAGATGTTAATTGCCTTAGCTACAAAATATGAGTGGAAGCTACATGAGTTAGATGTTAAGTCTGTATTCACAAATGGTGATTTAAAGAAAGAGTTTTATTTAGTACAACCTAAAGGTTCTGTTAATCAAGGGAATGAAAATTTAGTGTGTAGATTGAAAAAGGAACTTTGTGGTTTAAAACAAGCACCGAGGTATTGGTACAAGAAGATTAATTAAGTTTTCTTACAATATGGTTTTCATAGGAGTATGAATGATCCAAATCTATATACCATGTATGATGAAGAGAGGCACATTATTTTTATTTCCTTGTATGTGGATGACATGATTATAATAGGTAATGTATATGTATTAATGAATGAAGTCAAATTGCAGATGTCATACATGTTTGAAATGAAAGGCCTCGGAAGTTCACATTATTGTCTAGGTCTGGAAGTATGGAGAGACTCTCGGCAGACTTTACTTACTAAGGGGAAGTAACCTATAGGGCTACTCAAAATTTTTGGAATGGAGCAGTGTAAGACATCATCAAAACCTTTGCAGCATAATCTAAAATTGTGTAGTGACGATGGCTCAAAGGAGGTGGATGACACTTTGTATAGGAAGCTAGTTGGTAGTCAGATATATATAACTACAACTAGACCAGATTTAGCATACTTTGTTAGTGTGTTAAGCCAATTCATGTATAAACCTCTTTAAATTCATTGGCTTGCAGCAAAAAGTGTGTTGCAGTATCTTCATGGTACTAGTAATTATGGTTTTTTATACATTGATACATGTGATGTTATTTTAGGAGGTTTTTAAAAATCTTATTTGGCAGGTAACTTGGATGACCGAAGATACATCATAAGTTATGCATTTAGAGTTGGATCTTAGGTCATAGAAAGGAGTAGTAAAAATTAGATCACTATGTCTTTATCTTCATCTGAAGCTCAGTACCAAGAATTATGCATGGCAACATGTGAAGCGATATCATTGAGAAGGCTTATCGATGATGTAGGAGAAGAAAAGATAGAGGAAACTATCATCAAATGAGACAACAAGAGTTCCATTAAGTTATAAAACAATCAAGTGGTTCATAAGAACACGAAAGACATCGATACTCAGTTTCACTTTGTTAGATAAAAAAGCTTAGTCAAAAGGAATATTTGTTGAATATTGTAAAACATGTGAAAATATGGCTGATATTTTTAAAAATCCTCTTGGGAAAATGAAGTTTGAATTGTTTAGAGGGATGCTAGGACTATGGGATAATCCTTTCTCCATTATGGGGGAGAGTTGAACATAATTAATATTATATTGTATCAGTAGAGAAATGGTTACATTGGTGTAACATAACTCCTAAAGTTAGGATTCGTTCCTAGGTTGTAGGAGTTTGTTCCCAACTCCATATTCTCTTGTGATGTATTTATTATTGTATCATTGATTGATTGAATGTAGATTGTACGCTTCAGTTTGTGCAGTCTCCAAGTGCAGTACTCAACTCTGAGGTGCTTTGTTATTCAATACATTTCCTTTCTTTCTTGTTTCTATCAAGTGTCATATATTAAGGGATTTCGATAAAAGTAAAATATTATAAATAGTTTATTAAATGTAGTGCTAATAAATATTATTGAACATAGTGCACGGTGTCTTGGAGGGTGATGAGGTGCTCTATGAAGACACTCCTTGATGTAAAGTCACAAGTTCAATTTATGGGGCTGATATATTGGACATGATGAAGCCAAACTTACAAAACAAAAAATATTAAGGAACATAACTAAAATTAAAGTAATATTAAAAAAATGTTGCATTTTTTATTAATTTCTTGATTTTTCTTAGAGGTTTAATTTTTCTCTAATGTAAATGTTGCATTTTTCATTAATTTCTTAATTTTTCTTAGAGGTTGAATTTTTATCTAATGTAATTCATATTAATGTATTTTATATAATGAGTTGTATAGGCTACTATAAAAGAATGTAATTAGCCATGATTTATACATGGTATGATACAGTGCTCTTGCCTCTTTGCTAGACACTATTAGTATTTCTCATTAAATTTAATATTTTAACGAAGGTAAGGTAGAGACAATTGTCCATGATTTTTCTCCTTTTATCATCTAGCTTGCTATCGAACTTTCTCCAAAATTATGTGGCCCAATAAGGCCATCCCTCACCAAATATAAGCATGTTCACACGATACAACATGTTAAAGAGGTGTTTGATATATAGGTTGATGCTTTTAATACTTTTTTAATACCTTTGTGCAAAGTATTGGAGTAAATTAATAGCCCTCTAACATCTTAAATAATTGTAAGTAAAAGTACACACATAACAAAATTATTGTAGAACATGTTCCTCTTGATTGTAGTAGGCATTGGATCCCAAGTGTTTTTTCACAATATTAAGGAGCCTATGTGTAAGATTGGTTGTTGCGTGGAGGTGGTGGTAGATGTAGTTGTTGAACCAAGACCATCCACAAGTGAGTATTTCCCTCTTGGCTAGTTTCCATTCTTGTTCATTTTGAAGGGATTTCATGTCATTACCAAGTTTTCCAAAGACTACATGTAAGCTTTAAATGGATGTTTTCAACACTCATTAGCTAAAATAATGAAACAGAAAGACATAGTGCCACATAAAGACACCTACTCTTGAATGACCTTTACAAAATATTATTGTTAGAATATGAGAATATTTGTCTTCAACAAAATTTTGGACAATTATTCATAAATCTACAAAATTCCTGCCCCTATGATTATCTTTAATGTTCACTCTCAGGAGAATTTATCTTCACAAGATCAAGCTTATATATGTACTTCATTAGGGACAAAAATTTGTCAAAATTATATCACAACTTTAACCTTTTAATATAATTTAAAGATAGTACTTATTGCTCTGTGTCAATCAAAACTCCCTTTTAAAATCATAGTTTTTTCTAGATCCAAAGCTTCCTTTAAATCCATCTCCCTTTTAAAGATTCAAAGCTCCTTATGGGGTCAAGGAAGAACCAGTATAATTTTTTCCATTAAGAAAAATCATAAATTGTTCATATATTAGAGTATGAGAATTTGACACCCTTATTTAGGTTTGAAGTCATCTAAATAATGAAACAATACAGATTATCAACAAAGTATTATGGTCCTTACAAGGTGTTGCAAAAGATAGGTACTAAGGCATACAAATTGTAGCTTCCCACATCTTCCCGAGTACACCGAGGTTTACATGTTTCATGCATAAAGAAGGTTATAGGTGACAACATCCTAATTCAATCAATATTGCTAAAACTTGACTAGGAAGGAAAAATCATATTGTAACATGAAGAAATCATGGAAACATGAACTCAATAGCTACAAAATTGATCAATTTTATAATATCTCATCAAGTGGTAGAACCTAAGTGCTGAAGATTCAACATGGGAGGATGAGAATTTTATACACAAACATCCAGAACTAATCAAGCATTGAGGACAACACTTTTTTGAAGGAGAGGGTCATGTTAGTTCCCCATAATACTAGTGTAGCCCTTATTATTGTTAGTGTAGCCCCATTATTGCTAGTTTTGTGACCATGTATTCCCAATATTGTTATTATTGTTCCTCATAGGTGTAGCCCCTTCATTGTTATTGTTGTGCCCATGTGGTCCCCATATTTTTCTATTGTGACCCTTTAGACTCCTATATATAGAAGGTAGGTTTTGTCATTTGTATCATCCAAGATTTTTTAATTGATGTAATGTAAAAGAGGTTTCCCCCTCAAAGAGGCTGATTTCTAAGTCATGATCTATATTTTATTCTATTTTGTGAGCTGGATGCATAAAACAGAAACGTAACAGGAACCTGTGGTATAAATTTGAAAGTAATAGAAATTTGGGTAGCTATGTCAGAGTGGTTGGGGTTGGGAAATCTCAAAGAACTTGTATCATGCCTAGGTCCATATACACACCCTTCTCATGAATGATGTGCCACATATATTGAACCTGGGTCATACCAAAAGTACATTGATCCAAATTGAAACAAAAATTATGCTATTGCAGGGTTTGGAGAACCTTCCAAATATGGTGTAGGTTCTCTTCCCAACTTGGAAGAATATCAGGATGTTGTCAAAATACACTAACATGAATGAGTTAGTGAAGGGTCACAATATGTCATCCATGAGCCTTGTGAAGGTTGTGGAGGAATTCGTAAACCTAAAAGGCATGACCAACCATTAAAAAATGCCCTTCTTGGTTTGTATCATGCCTAGGTCCATATACACACCCTTCTCATGAATGATGTGCCACAGATATTGAACCTGGGTCATACCAAAAGTACATTTATCCAAATTGGAACAAAAATTATGCTATTGCAGGGTTTGGAGAACCTTCCAAAGATGGTGTAGGTTCTCTTCCCAACTTGGAAGAATATCAGGATGTTGTCAAAATACACTACCATGAATGAGTTGGTGAAGGGTCACAATATATCATCCATGAGCCTTGTGAAGGTTGTGGAGGAATTCGTCAACCTAAAAGGCATGACCAACCATTAAAAAATGCCCTCCTTGGGTTGGAAGATAATATTACACACATCAAAGGATTTGATTGACATCTGGTGATAACAAGACTTAAAATAAATATTTCTGAAATATTTTGCCTCGATGATTTGATCGAGAATGTCATCAATCTATGGGATTGGAAACCTATTCACGACAATGATCTTATTCAACACTCGATAGTCAATATAGATTTTGTAGGTGTCTTATATATTCTATACCAACACAATCGACTACCATGCAGTGACGAACTTGGCATGACATACCATTTCTGCAGTTGCTCCAAAATATGCTTCTTAATTTCATCATTCTATAGAGTAAGGCATTGGTAGATTGGTCTGTTGGGTAGCAGCATGCTTGGGGTCAGATTGATGGATTGCTTGGCCTAAGAGTGCAAGGGTATCCCTGTGGGTTAGGTGAATATGTTTGTGTAATCCTCCACAAACTTATACATATGTTGTTGTTGTCTAGAGGTTGTGGATGTGGTCACATTCTTCTTCTTTAAGGGAAAATCATAAGGAAGAAAAATTTCTTGGTCTAGGAAATGATATTACTAAATTTTTTAGTAGATATAAAAGGTATGTGGTGTACCTTAAATAACGTGTATAACTTATGACCCAAAGAATTAATAACACTATGAGGCATAGACTCATACAAAATATGATGTTTCCACAAGTATGGTTAGCCTAATAATACATCACAAACTTCAAGAGGAGAAACATCACAGCATATTAAATATTTGAAGGGCTTGATGATTTAGGGAAAGCGATGCTCCTTGGTGAGAGATATATCATCCTTAATGAAGCCACCCAATGGTGTGAGACTATGGGTGGGTGTGGTTGGTACGGACAACTACTCCATGACCTTTGTTGATATTAGTTTCTTTTGGCTTCCGATGTCAACAATGAACTACAATGGAGAACCCTTCACCCACATCTATGAGTGGAAGAGCCACTCCCTCTCCTCTAGATATTCAGGCTCAATATTATCGATTTTGGTGGTCACAAAGGTGGCATTGGGCTCCACATAAATAATATTCTTCCCTTTATCATTCCCTTTGTGAGCTTCTAACTCACAGTTAGAACATGCATATCATTCAAAAAAATTCACATCGGCCAATAGTGATTGCATGGCTTGACACTCACTTGTATTATGAGTGGGACTCTTATGTGACTCACATCATTTCACTATGTTTATTTCTGTCTTTGTGGTGTTCTTATTTTCTTGTGGCTTCGATGAGTTGTCGTGAGTTTCCCTGCCTTGCATTTTTCCTTTGTTGTGCAGTTTGAGGGCACCTTTCCCGTGCATCAGATTCACATTTCCAAAGTCTCGTTTATTTTGTTTAAAATTACACTCATTTTAGGCCACATATTCATATTCTGCACCAAGCGAGGAGGTGTCGAGGAACTCCATTTATTCCTAAATATATTTGTGAGAGAAACTATTTTACTTGAGCATGAGGTGTATTTTTGAATCTTTGATAGCTCCCCATGGGGTAATATTTTTCCTTGATGGCATATTAGAAATAATTCCATGTGGTTGTAGTTGAAAACAATGAGGGTTATCTCTAGTCCCTGTATTCAGAGTAGGATTCCCATGAGTCCTTGACATCAGGGGAAAATTTGAGGACTGAAAATGTAATATTTTCTCCATTGGAAAATTCAGGAACCGAAAAAAAATCCTTCAAAAATATTAACCATATATATATATATATATATATATATATATATATATATACGATGTCTCCATCTATCTCGCTTTAAAATATGAGAATTTCGAAGTTGACTTATACCTTAAAAGGAGTGGCATCTCTAGAGTGGCTACTAGATAAAGGTGTGTCATATTTGGGTAACTTCCGAAGGTTGTGGGAAAGGTTATCCCTCATCATGTTCCTTTGTTGCTCGATGCTTCCTCGAGAAATATTTTGAAAGGATCTCATACTCCCTCATATTTCTTTTCTTCTCACATGGGAGATCGTTGGGGTTTGTGAGGTTGGTCTTGCAAAGTTTAAACAAGTTTGAATCCTAACTCCTTATAAGTTGACCTTGTGGGGGGAATGCAAAGAAAAATAGAGAAAGAGTAGATTGTTGTCATACTACTGATCTAGAATTATGCATGAGTGCAAAAAAATATAGACATAAACATTAAAAAAAAAGATGCAACAGAAATAGATATTTATTTCATTAAAATCAAAGAACTATAATATGCTTACAAGGAGAATGGAAATAAAAAATTTTGGGCGAGGGTAGCTTACCTCTGAGAAAATATGTCACACTATATGCCTTTGGACTACGTTACAATGAGGCTCAAGGGAATTTTTATTATTGAACAACAAAGCGAAACCCTCAAAAAACAAAACCCTCACCCGAGGAGATGGAACACCAAGAGTTTGTGGGCCTCGTTAGGGTTGGTTGGGCATCCAACTTCTCGGGGTCGTATCTTGGTCATATGATATATATTTGGTGCGTATGATACCTCATTAGAAATATCTGTGCAAGTACTATAGGATTTGCAGTTGTCCCTTTCATATGGGTCTATTGCACACATTAAAAAAATATCGATTAGGAGTTCAAAACATCTCTAGAAGTTTTACACCAGAAAACTACTAAAAATAGTAAATGTTGTTATGATGAAGGAAACTTATGAAACCAACTAGAGGTCTAGGCGGAATAGGAATGTGATAATGAATATCCACCTCAATCACTCAAGGCCATGATAGTCAAATCACAGAGTTGAAAACTTTTATAAGATCAATTATTATACCCAAAATAATAAAATAGAAATGAAACTTAATGAATAGGTGTGAAATAAGGATATATCAAAAATAAGAAATAACAATGAAACTTAATGAATAAGTGCCAAGAGACACTACCGCTCAAATGTGTTGTGGAGTCCTTAAATGTTTTAAATGTTTACCCATAGGTGCATGAAAATATCTCGTGAAAATAAAAGGAACCATGAGAAGTCATTTTATGCTTATCTTCAAGTCACAATATTTATTTTACATATGAAATTATTCAAGAACCTAACAAGTTATTTGAATATACGACTTTAAAATTTGATCCCAAAACTAGCACCATAATCATATCTTAACTTATCAAGGTTTAAAATACCTAAAATAGGAGCATTGTCAATCTTCCAATTCAAAATTTCAAAATAGTTGTTCTCAAGTTGCATTACATTGAGATAGTTTGTATCCTATGGTCAATAAAATAAGATGAACTAGATTTTCTATAAACTTCCTATGTTGGTGAGCTCCAATAATCCTCTGGGCATGGTAAATTTTTCTAAGCACAACCAATTCATAATGACCATTGCATTTTTTGTTGTCCATGCCACTAGAAATCCCAACTATAATAGGTTGTCTTCAAATGTGTATTTTTCCATTTTATCTTGCAAGTTCTTCTCTCAAATGGTTCAAAGCACCATTTTCAAGTTTCACTTAATCTTTTCCCAAGATATGCTAAAGATGAGAACATTGTTGATCATTGAGAAAAGTAATGGAAAAATAGTTCAGGAATGGTCTTTTGTCCTCATTTGGACTTGATAGTAATTGGATTAGATGTGAAGTGTTGTACATAGTGGTTTTGGAAAAACTTAAAAAAATATGCAGCATAAATAGATATTGATTTCATTAAAGTCAAAAAACTACAATATGATGTTAGGTCCCTATATTACTAGTACAGTCCCTTATTGTTGTTAGTGTAACCCCCTTATTGTTATTATTGTACCCTTGTAACCTATATATTGTTATTATTTTGCCCGTAAATTATTATTGTTAGGTTGGCTAGGATTACATTGTGGCCCCATGGACTCCTATATATAGAAAAGAGCTTTTGTAATTTGCATCATCCAATAATTTTTCATTAATGTAATGTATTAGAGGTTTCCCCCTCGAAGTGGGTTATCTATAAGGCGTTGATATCTCTTTTCTTCTATTTTTGGAGCTGGTTTCACAACATTTGGTATCAGAGCTTGGGATTCTAGGGTTTCACTGTTCAAAACAGGTCATCGTGGAATTTTTGCTATAAAATTTTTTCTACGAAGGTTCAAAAGCTGCAATTTTTAGAGTGCGAAGAAGAAATCCTGAGGAACATCATCAAAAAATTTCATAGCTTGGTTCGCAATATTTTCGGAGATATGACCTGTGGCAGTTAGGTCTTTTTGCAAGCTCTTGAATTTCACTTAAAAAGGTCATCACGGAATTTTTGCTATAACGTTTTTTCTACGAAGATTAAGAAGCTGAAATGTTTAGAGTGTGAAGCTAAAATCCTAAGGAAATTGTCAAAAAAATTCAAAGCTTGGTTCGTAATATTGTTGGAGATATGATCAGTGGAATTTAGGTGTTTTTCAGGCTCTAAAATTTCATCTCAAAGAGGTGATCGTGGGAAAATGTTCATAACTCTCTCTCTAAGAATCAAATTGGAATTCTATAAAAAGTGAATAGAATTAAACGGACTGTAGTTTCATTTCTATAAATTTCAGATACGAAGGAGCAAAAAGTAACACGTGGCAAGTCGTACAATTTCACTCTACCGAACCAAGCCATAATTAGGTCATTGTGGGAGATTGGAAATAACTTTGTCTTCAAGAATCCAAATCAAGTTAGACCTGTGGCATTTGAAAGAAGCTCCAGAGGAATACTACAGGGCCAAATTTCAGATATTGAGGATCTGCAATTATAGAGATAAGTTAATTTCAATATCAAGCTCCTCAAAAGCAAGTAAAAGGTGTGTATTTTTTTTTCCGAATTGCATAAGTCTTGTTTGAAGAATCAATTTGAATTGATTCCAAGGGAATATTATAGAATAGATATTAGTATTGGATTCTTAAATGGCCCCTAAAAAGAATGCAACACCCATTAAGCCTTTATAAGTCTATACTATAACTCATGAAGACGAAGAATGGCAACATGACATATCAAAATTACAAGGGCAAGTGCAACAAATTTTGCTCTCGCAAAGAGCAACAAAAAATAACATGGAAGTTTTGAAGAAAGGCATGGAATCTAATATGGATGGTTTGAAGAATGGCATGGAAGCTAAGATGGGTGGCATGGAAGATGGCATTGAATCTAAGATGGATGACATGGAAACTAAGATGGAAAACATGAAGAATGATCTAAAAGCAGACATGGAAGGTTTGACAAAGTTGATACAACAAATGTTTCGTAATGGTGAAAATATAGTAGAGGAAACTCATGATGAGAACAAAATAAATGCTAATCATGATTTCATAAACTCTAATGTTGGCGGGAAGAACCACCATAATCCAAAAACGGATATGAGGAAGTTTGATGGAAAGGATCCTGTAACATGGATACTATAGATGGAGCAATATTTTGATCTCAATAATTTGCAAAACACACAGAAGGTACACATTGCAACTTTACATTTAGAACAAAATACATTTGTATGGTATCGATGGCTTTGCTTCCGTAAAAAAATTGTCACTTGGTCAATTTTTATAGAGGAAATGATAGCACATTATGAGGATACAAAGAGCAACACCTTCTTTAGCCAATTGATAAATCTCAAACAAAAGGGTTTAGTGGGGGAGCACATTGAGGACTTCCAAAAATTGAATATAAGGGTAATTGATATTCGAGAGGAACACAGAATTGATCTCTTCATAGTTACTTCAAAGGATAACATCCAACATGAAGTTTGTGTTTTGGAACCTGATTCATTGGAGAATGCATTTAGGTTGGAAAGAAAAATTGAATGTAAAATTATGGCGACAAGGAAGCCTACCACTCACTTCTATAAAGAGGGAAATGTTGCTACTCCTAGATTTCAACAACCTACAAGGTTGACACCACAAAAATTGGAAGAAAAAAGAGCAAAATGGCTTTGCTACAATTGTGATAGAAAATACACTAAAGGTCATAAGTGTGATGAGAAGAAATTATTTTACATAGATTGTGAAGAGAAAGAAGAAAATGAACAAGAAGATGATATACACCATGAACCAACCCTAGAAGAGGAAGAAATGAGTCTGACCATATCGTGCAATGTATTGACAGGAATTACCACTCCTCAAACTCTCAAGATCGAAGGACATATCCAGAAGAAAAAGGTAATAACGTTGATTGATTCAGGTAGTACCCATAAATTTATTCATTGTAAGGTAGCCAAGGAATTGAATTGTTTCCTATACCCAGCACCAGAATGTCAAGTGATGGTTGCAAATGGAGGAACTATAAATTTCTCTGGAAAATGCCAGAATATCAAGCTAAGCATGGGGGAATATGTATTGAATATTCCAATTCTTTCCATTCCTATGGGAGGTGTTGATTTTGTACTAGGAGTACAAAGGTTACAATCTTTGGGGACAATAGCTTTTAATTTTCAAGAACTTTTCTTGAAATTTTTTTCGAAAGGAAATGAAGTCGAATTACGGGGTATTGTAGGAAAGTTGGGAAAGATAATAATCTCTAATGTCATGATGAAGCTTCTAAAGAAAGAAAAATGAGGAATAATTGCACAATTATGCTCACTAGAAGTTCCAACATCAAAATCATCTATTTCTGCGGATCTCCAAAAAGTCCTGAACAATCATTCCAAGGTTTTTCAAACTCCCAAAGGACTCCCACCTATTCATGATCATGATCATTCTATTCATTTGATTCCAGAAAGTGTTCCTCCAAACATCAGACCTTATAGATATCCTTATGTCCAAAAGAGCGAAATTGAACGTATGATTGCAGAAATGTTAGATGCAGGTACAATTCAACCTAGTCAAAGTTATTTATCTACTCCTGTAGTATTGGTACACAAGAAGGATGGATCATGGCACATGCGTCCCGATTATAGGGAGCTCAATAAGCTCACCATTAAAGATAAATTTCCCATTCCTGTGATTGATGATTTATTGGATGAATTACATGGAGCAATTTATTTTACCAAGTTGGATCTTCATTCAAAATATCGTCAAATTAGAATGAAGACTGAAGATATTCTAAAAAAAACATTTCGAACTCATGAGGGTCATTATGAATTTTTGGTCATGCCTTTTGGCCTTACCAATGCACCTTCTACATTTCAAGGGTTTATGAATTCCATTTTCAAACCCTTCCTTAGAAAATTTGTGCTAGTATGTTTTGATGATATACTAATCTATAGCAGGTCTTGGAAGGATGATGTTCAACATGTTGATAGGGTGCTCAAACTATTGCAGGAGAAACAATTATATGAAAAAACATCCAAATGTTTCTTTGGAGTACAAGAGGTGGAATATTTTGGTCATATTGTATCTCACGAGGGTGTTAAGGTAGACTCTAACAAAATTAAAGCCATTAAGGAATTGAAAGTCCCCAAAACCATAAAGCAGTTGTGAGGATTTATCGGGTTAACATGATATTATTGCAAGTTTGTTAATAATTATGGGAGAATAACAACACCTCTAACAACATTATTGAAGAAAGATGCATTTTCATGGACTCCTGAAGTAACTAAGGCCTTTGAACATCTTAAAGAGGCAATGTGCCTAGCACCGGTCTTAGCTACGCCAGACTTCACAAAAACCTTTATTTTGGAATGTGATGCCCCAGGAAATGAAATTGGTGTTGTTTTAATGCAAGAAGGAAGACCCATTGCTTTTGAAAGTCATCCAATCAAAGGAAAGCATTTACATAAACCTATTTATGAGAAAGAAACGTTATAAATATGGCATGCACTAAAGAAATGGAGAACTTACCTAATGGGAAGAAACTTCAAGGTAAAAACTAATCATGATAGTCTTAAACACTTTTTGGAACAAAGAATATCTTCAAAAGAGCAGCAAAATTGGGTCATAAAGATGTTGGGTTATGACTTTGAAATAATCTACAAAAATGGGAGCTAAATGTTGTTGTAGATGCACTCTCAAGAAATAATGAAGAGGTGGAAGCATTGCTTTGTGCCATTTCTATTATCCAACCAGATTGGATAACCGAAGTAAGAGATGAATGGAAGAAGGACAAAGAAGTGTGGACACTCATTCAAAAGTTACATCAAGATCCTAGTACATTTGATACATTTTGTTGGAAAAATGATTCCCTATGGTACAAAGATCTCTTATATCTTTGTAAGAATTCCCAACTAAAACAAAATATTCTTTTAGAATTGCACACTTCTCCTTTAGGAGGACACTCAGGATTTTTAAAAACTTACCACAGGGTGAAGAAAGAATTTTTTTGGGATTGCCTTAAATCTGATATTCAAAAATTTGTGGCAGAATGTTTGGTTTTCCAGTAGAATAAAGTTGAGACAATTAAGACCCTGGGTCTTCTACAACATTTATCCATTCCAAGTCAACGTTGGGAGGAGATTTCAATGGATTTTATCACAGGTTTACCTAAGTCTGAAGGAAAGAGTGTCATCATGGTGGTAGTTGATAAAATTACAAATTATGCACAGTTTTGTGCATTATCTCATCCATTTAAAGCAAGTACAGTTGCTACTACGTTTATGGACACAATTCAAAAGCTACATGGAAACCCAAGGGTTATTGTGAGTGACAGAGATCCCATTTTTACTGGAAATTTTTGGACGGAGTTATTTTCTTGTTTGGGTACTCAATTAGCTCATAACTCATCTTATCATTCTCAATCCGATGGTCAAACTGAGATAGTAAATAAATGTTTGGAAGGATATATTCGTTTTTTTGTATCTGATAAAAAAACATAATGGGTCAAGTGGTTACCTCTCGCTGAATGGTGGTATAACACTTCCTTCCATAATGTAGCAAAAATGACCCAATTTATGGCACTTTATGGATATAATCCACCATCCATCACATCATCTTTAAGAGAAAATTCAAAGGTTCAAGAAGTGGAATATCACATCGAGCATGAACAAGAAGCTATCCAACTCTTAAAGAACAACCTGAATTTGGCACAAAATCGAATGAAACCACAGGAAGATCAACATCGCAGAGAGAGAAGTTTTGTTGTAGGAGACTGGGTATTTTTACGACTACAACCATATAAACAAATGTCCCTCAAGAAAGCTAAGAAGGATAACAAATTATCGCCAAAGTACTATGGTCCTTACAAGGTGTTGCAAAATATTGGTACTATGGTATACAAATTGGAGCTTCCTGCTTCTTCACGAGTGCACAAAATTTTCCATGTTTCATGCTTAAAGAAGGTTATAGGTGAAAATCTTCTAGTTCAAACAATATTTCTAGAACTTGTTGAGGAAGGAAAAATCATATTGGAACTTGAAGTGGTCACGGAAACAAGAACTTGACAGCTACGGAATCGATTAATTTCAGAGTATCTCATCAAGTGGAAGAACTTACCCACTAAAGATTCTACATGGGAGGATGAGAATTTTATACAGAAGCACCCAAAGCTACTCAAGCGTTGAGGACAACACTTTTTTGAAGGAGAGGGGCATGTTAGGTCCCTATATTACTAGTATAGTCCCTTATTGTTGTTAGTGTAGCCCCCTTATTATTATTATTGTACCCTTTTAACCCCCATATTGTTATTATTGTGCCCTTAAATTATTATTGTTAGGTCGGCTAGGATTACATTGTGGCCCCACTAGGATTACGTTGTGGCCCCATGGACTCCTATATATAGAAAAGAGGTTTTGTAATTTGAATCAACCAAGAATTTTTCATTCATGTAATGTATTGGAGGTTTCCCGCTTGAAGTGGCTTATTTCTAAGGCGTTGAGATCTCTTTTCTTCTATTTTTGGAGCTGGTTTCACAGCATATGCTTACAATGAGAATGGAAATAAACTAGTTTGGGTGATGGTAGCTTATCTCTAAAAAAATATGTGGGAGCTATATGCCTTTGAAATATGTTACAATGAGGCTCAAGGGAATTTTTATTATTGAACAACAAAGGGAAACACTAAAAAAACAGAACCCTAACCCTAGGTGATGGAACACCAAGAATATTTGGGCGTCATTAGGGTTGGTTGGGCAACCAACTTCTTGGGTAGTACCTTGGTCATATGAGAGCTATTTGGGGTGTATGATACCTCATTGGAAATATTTGTTCCATTACTATTGGATTTTCACTTGTCCCATTCTTATGGGCCTATTGTAGAGATAAAAAAATGTCATTTAGGGGTTCAAAACAACTCTCAAATTTAGAGACCCGAAAATTTCCAAAAATCGTAAATGTTATTACAATGAAAAAAAGTCATGAACCCTTGATATTGAAATCACACAGTTTAAAACTTTTAGAAGATCAATTCTTACATCCAAAAGAAAGAAATAGAAATGAAACTTAATGAATATGTGTCAAATAGGGATATATCAAAAGGAATAAATAACAATGAAACTTAATGAATAAGTGCCAAGAGACACTACCCCTCAAATGCATTCTAGAGTCCTTAAATGTTTTAGATGTTTACCCATTGGTGCATGAAAATATCTCTTGCAAAGAAAAGGAAACATGAGAAGTAATTTTATGTTTATCTTCAAATAACAATATTTCTTTTAAAGATGAAATTATTCAAGAACCTAACAAGTTAAGTGAATATATGAATTTACAAGTTGATCCTAAAACTAGTACCATAATCATATCTTGACTTAGCAAGGTTTAAAATACCTAAATTTGGAGCATTGTGAATCTTCGAATTCAAAATTTCAAAATAGTTGTTATCAAGTTGCATTCCATTGAGATATTTTGTATCCTATCGTCAATACAATAAGATGAACTATATTTTCTACAAACTTCCTAAGTTGGTGAGCTCCATTAATCCTCTAGGCATCTTAAATTTTTCTAATCTCCTCCAATTCATAATGCCCATTGCATTTTTTGCTGACATGCCACTAGAAAGGTCAACTAAAATAGGTTGTCTTGAAACCTGTATTTTTCCATTTTATCTTGCAATTTGTGCTCTCAAATTGTTCAAAGTACCATGTTCAAGTTTTACTTATTCTTTTCTAGAGATATGTTAAAAATGATAACACCATTGATGATTGAGATAAATAATGGAAAAATAGTTCCAGAATGGTCTATTGTCTTCATTTGGACTTGATATTACTTAGATTAGATGTGAAGTGTTGTACATAGTGGTTTTGGAAAAATTTACAATGGAATGTGTCATGCATGTACAATGTTTCCCTCATAAGATATTAAAAATAAATTTTGTTTTAGATTTTTGTGTAAATTTAAATTCACACAAAAAATTATTCTAATTTATAAAAAAAAGTAAGTATGAAAAAATGTTATTAATATTATTTGTGTTTCTATTTTATTAATGATTAATGTTTTGTTTTTGTTTTTCTACATATTAAATTACTTTATATTTAGAATTATATATAGAGATTTAAAAGAATTTGTTTACAAACCTTCCATTGTACTTAGTATTTTATATAGAAATTTGAAACTATTTGTTCACAAATTATGTTAAATATCAAGTTTATAAATTAATTTAAACATAAAATATATAGAGGAAATTATTTTGATAAAAGTGTAATATATTGAGGGATTTGGATAAAAGTAAAATATTAGAAATAATGTATTAAATATAGTGCTAATAAATATTATTGAATATAGTGCACTGTGTGTTGGAGGGCCATGAGGTGCTCTATGAAGACACTCCTTGATGTAAATTTAGGAGTTCAATTTCCTAGGGTGATATATTAGACATGATGAAGCCAAACTTACAAAAGAAAAAATATTACTCTTGAATTTTCATAGAGGTTGATTTTTTCTCTAATGTAAATGTTGTGTTTTTTTATTAATTTCTTGATTTTTCTTAGAGGTTGAATTTTTCTCTATTGTAAGTCATATTTATGTATTTAATGTAATTATTTTTATAGGCTGCTAGCAACTAATGTACCTAGCCATGATTTATACATAGTATGCCTCAATTCCATTGCTTCTTTTCTAGATACTATTAGTGTTGCTCATGAAATTAAATATTTTATTGAAGGTAAGGTAAAGACAATTGTGCAAGATTTTTCTCCTTTTATCATCTATCTTGCTATCAAAATTTCTTCAAATTTATGTTTCCCAATAAGACCATCCAACATTGAAGATAAGAGAGTTCACATGATAGAACATGTTAAAGAGGTCTATGATAAATAGGTGCAATTTAACTAGAGAAACGGAAAACCCACCCAATGAAATTTCATTAACCATTGGCCAAAACCATGGCCAATCCAGCCAAGTGAGATTTCATAGCTCACATCTAGCCTCTCTTACAATTAAGTATTCCAAGACAAAACCATGGGTGCACAATAACATGTGCCTCAAAACTACCTCATTGTCTAACCTCTTCAACCTTCACTGTAACCCTATCCAATTTACTTAACATTCCCCCCTTCAACTTGACTTGGGGTTCCTTGATTAAATCCATCTTACCTTGCCAAGTGAGTCAACCAGGTTGTACTCAATCTGGCCCTTACCCCCCTCAATTTTTTTTTACCTGGGTATCTCTTAACCCAACATCCCCTTATCACTTAGGTCTAACCCAGACTTTACCACAAATTATCCAAGGGTACACCCCCTATCACCTAGGTCTAACCTAGACTTTACATTCAAAGTCCATTCCATGAAATACCATGACTCGCCTAAAGCCATGGGTGCACAATACCATGAGCCTAAAACCATGGGTGCACAATTCCATGTGCCCCAAAACTACCTGATTATTTAACCTCTTCAACTTTGAATCTAACCCCCATTCAATTTACCTAACATTCCCCCTTCAACTTGATATCCATCTAACCTTTCCAAGTGATTCAACCCACCCCTTCTCACTCTAGTCCTTACGCCATCAATTTTTTTTTACCTAGGTATGTCTTAACCCAACATCCCTCTATCACCTAGGTCTAACCCAGACTTTACCGGAAATTAACCAAAGGTAAGAACGCCTTAAATACAACAATATGCCCATTTACATGTAACAATTTGACTTCATTATAAAAAATCATATATTTTAATTCATTGTTACTATCTTCCATGTTCTACTTTCCCTGTGCCTTGACCACTCTAAGATGCCTTTTGTGACAACTATGCCTCTTCATAGCCTGAACCCCATATCCTCCTCCCGAGATTTCTTAGCCACAAAGCATATCTCCACATAGTGAAGCCTTCATATGACTTTGGTGTTCATGATTTAAACTTTGGTGCAGCCAACCATCATCGTATTCAGAGACAATCCTTTGAGTTCCAATTTTCTTGTTCCTAAATATGACCATGCCCCACCTATTTTCTAGCTCCACCCCTAGTGCCTTTGTCACAAAACAAAAATCCATTGGATACAAAATTTATCCTAGATTTAGATCAAACTATTCCAGCAACTCACCATGGGTGTACTGATCCCCATTTATTTATTGTTGTGGATGTGACTTGAACTTCTAGTTCTCCCTACAACTCACCAAGAAATATCCCATCTTCACCCACATGAGTGTTCCACAGATCTGGGGTCCCACATGCTCTCAAGATTAGTAGTGCTCAATTGATTAAACTCATTAGCACCCATTTCAGGTCTCCCGATCGTGCAAGAACATGCACTCGCATGCTTCTTCTCTCTTTTGCCTCATCCATGGCTACATCTCATGGTAGTGCCATGATTCTTCTCTCTTATTCCTCATCCATGGCTACGAGAAAAAAAGCATGCATGGCTTCCATATTCTCTAAGACCACCATGACGACCGTCCCTTCTTATAGCTCCTCTTGGTTATTGGTCTTGAAGCTTGAGATCCCATTCAGGAATCCACCTCTCCGAAGATCCATTAAACCGATGGAAACAAATTGCTTCACACACCCTTGAGATGAGTTCCCTCAACTCACACCATGATTTAATGCTACTATCGCCTTCCAAATATAATTCACACATTGTGCACTAGTGGACTCCTGTATTCGGTAAGAGTATGCTCATAAAATTTCTGAAGTGGAAACTTCAAAATTTGAGCATGCTAGATATGACCAGATCTAAATTTAGATCATATGACCCGAACTAAATTCTAACAACACCATACTCCTTAAGCCCAGAATTGCAAATTTATTTTGGTCCTCTTCCACAATCTTATCCCTCCATGGGATTCCCTATTATTCCTTTTGATTGTGCTATCACCAAAGCCATCAACACCCTCATGTTGTAGAGTCCACTTTACTAGGCCCTCCACCCAACACGCATTAGCCTTCCTCAACGATCTAGATCACCAAGCAGTACAAACAAAATTTGCAAACTTAGTGCTTCTTTTGACGATTTAGATACAGGATGTCACTTTGTTGATATTTTGTCATATCTCTCCATCCACCTTCTCTCTATACACCATTCCATATAACCCTTAGCAAAAAAAGCTTATTTTTCAACTTTGACAAGACCAAGCTTGTATATGTACTTCATCAAGGACAAAGATTTGTCAAAATTTTATAACAACTAATACTTGTTGTTTGTTTCAATCAAAAATTTAGTTTTAAAATCATAGTTTTTTCTAGATCCAAAGCTTCCTTTGAAATCATTCTATTTTTAGAGATTCAAAATTCCTTATGAGGTCAAGGAAGAACTAGTATAAGGATTTTTATTAAGAAAAGTCATACAATGTTCATATATTAGAGCATGACAAGTTGAAACCTTTATTTAGATTTGAGGTCATTTAAACAATGAAAAAATACGAAATATATCCTTAAATATTAGGGTTTACATCCTAAAAACCCTAGACATACCAATGAATAGAGAAGGAATTTTTTTCTTACAATTAGGGATTTATTTACTAGATCAAGTAAGTCACACTCCCAATGTCAATAAAATTTACAAATGAAAAAAATTACAATGATATAAATACATAACACACATAAATTAATAATTATGTTTATTTTATTGAAAATAAATGCAAGATAATATATAAACAAAAAAACTAAAATCTCATTTTTTTAAAATAAAACAATATTTTTTTATATAAAAAGTGGGTTTAATATCAAAATAAATAATCATATTACAAAGTCACAAAAACAGATTAATTAAATCCACTAATATGTAATTCCCAAAACTTCATATTCAATAGTGATATTAAAATTATTAAAGTCATCCAAACCATACATATTTGTACAGTACAAATAAACTCTTCCTTTCTGTAAAAAAATCCAAAAAATCACCATTTTGCATTTGAATTTTTTTTTTTTATATCTTATTTCTAGTAATTATAAAATTTCACAAAATATTGTATCTTAACGATTTCAAATAAGAATACTAAATATATGAAAGGCCCCATCCCGTCTTTATGTAGATATATATAACTTCAAAAAGATATTTCACTTAACAATTAAATACTTCAAACAAAGATGACTACGGGTCGGCATAGGAAGAAATGGTGAAATGATTTCCTCTAGTAGGCGGAAGACAAAGTTATCTTCGCTGCTATCTTTTGCAGGAAGAGACGCAGTTGGAGCTACGGCCACCACCGCTGCTGCTTACCCACTGAAGGATTCTTTAGATATTCATATTATCTATTTCACTTATTCTTATTCTTTCAAGCTGATAGATTTCCTATTGCATTACAAAATATGGACTTGGAGGGTAAGCCTCTATCCATTATCTTCTAGACTTCCTTTCTTAGGAAAGAGGGTAGTGATTCCACCTACACAGATTTTTCAAACCTCTTTCTACATCCAACAATGAACATTTTGAATAAAGTAGAACATCCTAGAGTCAGTGACGAAATGAAAAGAATCCTATAATTTTTAGAATAGAGTAAAGTAGGATATTGGTATCTCTATGAGAAGCATACGGAGTTAAGAATTTTTGGATCCAACTTATTACCTTATAAGTTGCCTAGATATATGAGTATGAGAATTTTTGCACTAGAGTATTTGAGACAAATTCTCAATTTTGATTCTATTAACTTCATGGCTGCTAGAAAAAAGACTCAATTTAAGTTAAAGAATCAGGTTGGTCCCTTTATCATAAACCACAGAGATGTAGAAAAATAAATCACAAAGATATTAGCAGAGTTTAAATTTCAAGAAATTTTTTCATGGAACTATGATCCTCAAGGGATCCTGAGAAGTCTAAGGGAAAAATGCAAATTGACTCCCTTCATACATGAGCTTAAGCCTGAGATTGAGAAATTTTCCAACCAATTTGAATGGGTGGACAATACACTAACAGATACAGCTAGTAAAACTGAGACAACAGGTAAAATGAATACAGTACAGGCTCTTAAACTTATTAAGAAGCCAGAAATATCAGCAAAAAAAGGGAGAGAAGAAGGAGCATAAACAACATAAACAACTACAAAAACTAAATTCAAACTAATTTATAATAAAAGGCTTAAACTCAGTTCAATTGAAAAAGAAAAGATGATTGACATTGAAGATACAAATGCTACAGAAGTAAATGATGAAGCAACAGTGATAGTGAATGAAATACTTGCAGAAATTTAAAAAGACAAAAAAACAAGTAAAGATGACACTCAAATGATTGAAAAACAGAATAATATGGCGGCCTCTTCCTCACAAACAGCTGAGGAAAAGGATTTAGACATCAAGGAGAAATATAAGCAGATAAAGCAGAAGAATGAGGAAATCAAATCAGAAATATATTCTCAATTCCTCAAGCAAATACTTGGGAATCAAAATAGGCTACTGACAACCTTTGGTTATTCTACAAAAAATATGATTATGTCATTTTTGCAACCAACTACCTCAGCACCAAAAACAGTGGTAGATTATAAAAAGGTGGAGTTTGAGGTAGACACTGAAAATGTTCATGAGCTGGACGAAATTGAATTTCATAGACAACTCTGAAATGTTTTATTCAACAACTGTGACTAAAGAAATGAGTGCTACCAAGTTACAGAATACTATCCGTAATATGTAGGATCAAATGAAGTTATACAAGGCATATTTGTATGCAAAGGACCTAAGGATTAATTCCTTAGAGGATTTAGTTTTACAGGTGGGATATGATCCCTCAAATATTCAAGTAGTAGGATAATTGGTTAAGAAAAAGAATGATGATATTGCAGCTTTGAGGAAAAAACTTAAGCTTCCTCAAAGTGAACATCCACAAACCAAAGAAATCCTTCAAGATCAAACTGAAAAAGAAGAGATGATGAAGCTCATCCTCAAATTAAGTGCTCAGATCAAAGAAATGGCATCCCAAATGGACTAGCTTGTCCAAGAGAAGGAAACCGGGAAAGAAACTGACACTCCTATCATTCCTTTAGTTATACCAGTGATTACCATAGCAGTGGCTTCCACATTAGGAGACAACTAGAACCAAAAGAACCACTGGAAACTGTAGTGCTAGTGATTTCAGCTACTACTTCAGCAATAAACTCTTCTACTACACATGTTCAACAAACAGATGAAGCAGGAAAAATTGTTAAAGCTATGGAGGAAATGTCTTTGAAAACTAATGAAATCAATAGCCTAAAGAATATTATTGATAATATTGAAGCTACAAATAAGTTAGCTCTGATAAATGCTAAAACCCATGAACAGAAAGCAATCAGATTGGTAGAACAGATCAAGAATTTACAAATAGAGTCAAGTTTCACTGAGAAAATTTCATTTGTAAAAAGTCATGTATGGAAAACAAAATTGAAGCCATTCACACTCAATGGCCTTCAATTTAGGTTATATATGAGTAGATAGATTTATTATTAGCACCTGAAGCAGAGATTCAAAAGACCAAGGATGAGTTAATTGATAAGCCTACTCAGGCTTTAAAACTCATCACATTCTTGAACAACAAGAACAGGAGAGAACTAGAGGAATTACAGGTATTGGACAAAATAGAAACAATTTTACATATTAAAAGGGTTGTAAGTAAGAAGAATTTTATGAACAATCTGGAAGAGAAATGCGAATCAATGAACATTTCCATAACAAATTTTATGGTAAAATACACAAAATTAAGACAGAGGGGCCTGCCAGATATCCATGTTTTTAATGAAAAACTAATGCCCCAAAAATATTATGATAAAAATATCAGGGAATTTGCTAAGGAACAAGTCAACAAACCATTACCACAAGGCACTCCCACAGTAAAATTCCTCCTTCAACATTTTGAAGATTTGTTCTTTTCACAACATGAGATTAAACATCTCTTTGTTTTCAAGCCTACTTTTGCTAAATACATAGAGGCTGATGAGAATTTTAGGAAGCTAAATAATGTCAAAATTCCAAATGAAGAACAGTGGCAAACATTTACTGATTTAATGTAACAATGAGAGGTAAAACAGTGAAGAAAGATTACCTTCAAAAAACAGTCAAGAAAGTAGTCAAAAAGAACAGTGAAATTAAAAGACAGTTTGCTGATTTTACTGCAAAAAGACATATTTTTATAGCAGTAAACAGTGAAACTATAGCAACGTTAAAGAGTATCAGATGAAAGAGTGTTAGCGAAGGCAAGTCAAAAGCCTGATATTTTGTAGCAGTGAGCAAGCAAGACAACTAATAAATCAAAAGCTCATTGCTAGATAAAACCGTCCTATTTATTTTGGATAAGATGACAGCTCGTTGATCTGTTAAGCAGCTGTCCCTCTTATTATGTAAAGATATATTTTTTTTCCTAAAGATATTCCTAGATTTCTCCTAGGACATTTGTAACTACATTTTGTATAAATACTTCTACATTAGAAGTATTCAGTGTGGAATAAAATTGCTGGACATTACTATAGACATTTTTGCTTAACATTGGAGGCTATTGTGTGTTTGATTTCAAAATAGCAGACTAGACATGCTGACTGACATCATAATTCAGGATCCCTGTGATAAGCTGATGAGTGAAGTACTTCCTACTTGTCAATGTTTCCTTTTCTAAGTTTCATGCATTCATTATATGTTTGTTCTATCTGAATGTGTAACTAGGAGTATTACTACAGGATTAGTCAAGTGCTCCTTATCTTTAACTAGTTTCCATTTTAATGTTTTCTTTTGATTTCCGGTGCTGAGAATTCTTAATTTCTCTCACTCCCATTTGACCTCTACCTCCTACTTCCATTTTCCGAATCAAAGGATCCTTAAGTTCCCTTTATCCCAATCATACCACCTCACGAAAACCAGTTTCCCAAATCTCTGAGGGTTATCCATATTGCCTTGAATATATTTGTACCTTTTAGTCTTGATTTCTAGTGCTGCTAGCTTGATTTAGACTCCATATCCCAATGGACAAGTATATTTCTCTCTAGTTTACCTCTAAGTGATTTTTCCACACCAAACCCTTTAAACCAAAACCAAATTGTACTTTCATAACTAACCTAACATTTATAAATCAAACAAAGATAAATATTAAAGAGGGAGCCCTCTCTGAATTCTAGGAAGGCTAGATCCTAGAATTTGAAGTAGGTTTGTGGTTACCTCTAGTATTCTTTGAATAAAAACTCAAAATCCCACAACTTAAGAAATTACTGGAGTGATAACATCTTGAAACCTGTGTTTTTCCATTTTATCTTGTAAGTTGTGCTCTCAAATGGTTCAAAGCACCATTTTCAAGTTTCACTTAATCTTTTCCCAAGATATGCTAAAAATGAGAACACCATTGATGATTGAGATAAATAATGGAAAAATAGTTCAAGAATGGTCAATTATCCTCATTTCGACTTGATAGTAATTGGATTAGACGTGAAGTGTTGTAGATAGTGGTTTTGGAAAAACTTAGACAAAGATGCAGCAAAAAAAGATATTGATTTCATTAAAATCAAAGAACTATAATATGCTTACAAGGAGAATGGAAATAAACTAGTTTGGGTGATGGTAGTTTATCTCTGAGAAAATATGTGGGAGATATATGTCCTTGAACTATGTTACAATGAGGCTCAAGGGCATTTTTATTATTGAACAACAAAGGGAAACACTAAAATACCAAAACCCTAACCCTAGGTGATGGAACACCAAGAATGTTTGGGCCTCATTAGGGTTCGTTGGGCAACCAACTTCTGGGGGTCGTAGCTTGGTCATATGATAGCTATTTGGGGTGTATGATACCTCATTGGAAATATTTGTTCGATTATTATAGGATTTACACTTGTCCCTTTCCTATGGGCCTATTGTGCACATAAAAAAATGTGCTTTATGGGTTTGAAACAACTCTCAAAGTTAGAGAGCTGGAAATTGCTAAAAATCGTAAATGTTCTTACAATGAAAAAAACTCATGAACCCATGATATTGAAATAACAAATTTCAAAAAATTTAGAAGATCAATTCTTATATCCAAAATAAAGAAATAGAAATGAAACTGAATGAATAGGTGTCAAATAAGGATCTATTAAAAGGAATAAATAACAATGAAACTTAATGAATAAGTGCCAAGAGACACTACCCCTCAAATGCATTGTGGAGTCCTTAAATGTTTTAGATGTTTATCCATAGGTGCATGAAAACATCTCTTGCAAAGAAAAGGAACCATGAGAAGTCATTTTATGCTGATCTTCAAATCACAATATTTCTTTTAAAGATGAAATTATTCAAGAACCTGACAATTTAATTGAATATATGATTTTACAAGTTGATCCTAAAACTAGCACCATATGTTGGCAATATGATGCCGAGTGTTGTCATTGATGGCAACCCACTTGATGAATATGATGGAAACCTACTTAATGAAGTTGTTCTTGATGCTTGATAAGTTTATTAATGATGTAAATCTGATGTTCTACAAGTAGTACAGAAGTTGCAGAAGAAAGAAATATCAGTATGTGCAAGAATAATAATGAAAAAGGTGTGTTACAAGGCATACGCAGGTTTGTCAAGGAGAAGGCGCGTATGCACGCGGAAAAGTACGTACCAAGTCGCGTATGATAAATTGTGCTCTAAATGTGTAAAACCAGGGGTTACTACCATGGTATTGACCCATTGTATTGAGCGCTAGATTGTCTATGAGATCCCGTCCAGGAATACCATCGGAAGTGATGTGGTTTTGGCTCATGGTATTGACAAAGGCTAAATCTATATAAGGAGAAGAAATTAATTGTGCAAAGTGTGTGCATGAGTCTGGGTTTGAATGAATACTTCTCTTTGAAGGATATCTGAATGGAAAGGGTAACAGTTTGATGATAGATCTGAATCTATGATGCACCTATGAAGAAAATGATGAAGAGGGATCTCTAGATCTGAAATGTATATGTATCTTCTAGATCTATTTATGGAAGGATTAGATCTGTGATCTAGTGAATCTGTGCTGAAGCAAAGAATGAAGATCTGAGCTTTTTATTTGTTCTGGAGAGCTGCACTACCCTAAAATGTCTGAATATCTATATGCAGGTTCGTCGAGGAGGAAGCGTGTATATACGCGGCTTGTATTCAGAAAAAGCGCGTATGAGAATTGAAGTCAACTCTGAAATGTGTGCAGATGTATACACAGGTTGGTATTTGTGAAAGCGCGTATATACGCAGGTTCAGTGAAGAAAAAGCGCGTATGTAATTTAGGGTTTGCTGAAGTATGTGGTATGAAATGTCTGATCTATTCTGCTATTCTACTGCTATCTGTCAATGATGATCTGGGTTGTTCGAATATTGATTATCCTGCTATAAGAGCAAGTTGTTGGTTTGATGAATGTTCCTTGAGCTTAATTGTGTGGGTTGGATCCAGTATGAAAATTGATGAAACGTGGTCCACAAAGGTGTTGAAGGTTGAAGCCTTCAGTCAGGGGGTTGTAGCTCCCTTCCAGGAGAGGCTGGTAAATGAGAGCAAGGGGTTGTCGCTCCCTTCCAGGAGAGGCTGGTAAACGAGAGCAGGGGGTTGTAGCTCCCTTCCAGGAGAGGCTGGTAAACGAGAGAAGGTTGTAGCCTTCTGCAGGTGGGTGCCTGCGTGCTGGTATGAGTCTGTGCTAGTACATGGTTGTAAGATGTTTTCTCTATAATAAAATATTGAAGGCTGAGACAACGACAGCGGTGGTTTTCTCCCGACTTGGGTTTCCACCTAAAATCCTGGTGTTCATGTGTGTTGCTTATGTGTGATGGTTTATTCTATTATTACTGCACATGCTTACTGCTAAACTAAACATCTGATGAATGAATGATGCATAGACCTAAGTAAAGAAATAAATGCATAATAAGATCTTTGTGTATACGCGAGTTTTAAGAAGGATATCCGCGTGTATACACTAGTTGGATTCAACAAAGTACCGTATGGGTTTTAGTGAATGGAAAAGTAAAATTTTCTCAAGGAAAGGAGATATCTCAGAAAACATGTGCAGCAGAAAATGAAGAAGATGAAACAGGTAGTGATTGTTGTTCTTGTGATATTCTTCTTTGTGCAAGAGATGGTGAAGATAGTGAAAGTAATGCTATGGACCTAGAAGAAGTTATCAAAGATCAACAAAGAATATTTAATGAGAAGGAATATGCCTACAAAGATTTGATCTCTAGACTAAAAAGGATGTACGATAATGTATCCAATCGAAGTAAAGGTCTTGAAGCAGAAATCATCTCTCTAAAAGCAGATCTAGAAAAATCAAATAAGAAGAATGAAGAACTTGAAGCAGAAATCATCTCTCTCAAAGAAGATCGGGGAAAACCAAATAAGCAGAATGAAGAACTCATCTCCCTGAAAGCAGATCTCGAAGCATCAAATAAGAAGAATGAAGAACTTAAAGAAGAAATCATCTCTCTGAAAGAAACATCATGTAAAGAGAGTGAAGAACTTTTACAAACTTTTGAAGCACAAGAAAATGGGTTGAAAGAAGAGATCCTAAATCTGAATGATCAAGTAGAAGAAGGAAAAAGGGTTGAAGAAAGCATGAAGAAGCAATGCCAGAGCTTGCAGGTTGAGGTAAACATTCTCAAAGGTAAATTAGAAGAAAAAGATAAACTTTTGAGGTTTCAAGATAGTACTAAGATTCTGGACAATATTCTTAGTAGTCAAAGGTCTCCTTCTATTAAACTTGGTCTGGGTTTTCATGAAACGGTCAAAGGAGAATCTAGTTCGCAAGGAAGTGCTAAAGATTCAAAGGATGTCAAAGCAAAACCTGAAGTGTTGAAAGAAACAAAAGGTCAACCAAAAATCATGAATTCTCAAAGGAAATCATTCAATAATGTTGAATGCTTTAAATTTCATAATTATGGGCATGTTGCAACAAATTGAAGAAGCAGATCATTTCAGCCACAATCAAACAGATTCTATTCAGAAAGGTACTTTGGTTGCTTCAAGGGATATTGTTTTTTCATGCAACAATTATGGTCATAAAGCAGCTGATTGCAATAGAAGGAAGAATAGAAAAACACATTATGATCCATATTCTTACTTTTCTGGTCACATAAGATGTTATGCCTGTAACAAGTATGGACATGTAGAAAAAGAATGCAGGATGAATAGATCTGAGAAAGGGGACAATTTCCAGCACACAATTAGAAAGTTCAAGCAAAGATGGAAAAAGAAGGAGGACCAGTTAGAAACGTAGGGAATATTCACCCTACTGCAGTCATCCGCTTCTAAAGCTTATTTCTCATAATGACTGCATGAATGATGTGAGATACATTATAGAGATTAGTAATGTATCATCACAAGGGGAGCAATGTATGATGATTCACATGGTTGGTTTGGTTATTCTGGTTATGTGTATTTCTGACAGAGCATCTGATGTGAAGAAGATAGGTACAGGTGGTACAACTTCAGGGGGAGATGAAGGAATGTGAAGTTTTCAATGTTTCACTTTCCATACACGGGTTCAGTGAACTAAAGCCGTGTATCCACGCGAGTTACAGTGGATACAGTAGCGTATGCACTAATGATAAGGAAATTTGTATGACATATGAAGATCAGGAGCATAGGTTCAGGGGGAGCATCAGTCTGACTATTAATGATTGTATTATAGGCACTGTATCTGCTTATTACACAGTTCTAAATAATGATGACATGATACATGGCTTCTTATGATGAGGTTATGGATAAGTCCTGATTGCTTTTTGATGAAGAGTATTCCTTGGTTTCACACATGAATGAGATGGAAGACTTATGATTCAGAGATACGAATAGATCATGTAGAACTTGTTGCTGATGTTGGTTGTCACAGTTGAGACCTCTTTTTCTTACACATGTTACATCATGATCATGATAAATCTTGAAGATCTTGGTGACATCAGATCACATGAATGATTTCTTGACACGTATGGTTTATTGTAGTTGTTATGGTATGATAATTCCTCTTGGGAAGAATATGCTGATGCTGCAAAGAGTTTGAAGGATTGGTTACTAATGTGCTTATGCTACAACCATTGGATGACACTTGAAAACATAGCTACATTGTCCTATTTGTTCTACTCTCATATATTCCAGGAAAGCATTCAAAATATCTCAGACAGAAGCTGGAAGTTATCTCTGCCTTTCAGGAGATCAGATCTATTCAAAATCATAAGATTAAAATGGATACGCGGATTTTCTAAATGACAGTCGCGTATATACGCGCGTTCATACAACGAAAACCACGTATGGGTGGTTGCTGACAAATTTCTCTGATTCAGCATTCTTCAGCAGAGCTGCAGTATTGTTTGGTATCTCTGATGGTGTTCCAGTACTCATAATTCTGTTTCATTCTCAGATGTTTCTTAAAGATGCCTTGATGATTTGGCTGTTGAAAGTGTTCAGGTTGCGTAAGCTAAGGAGGAGTTTTGGTCATATGGAAAGGATGCATTAGATGCACAGTTTCAGGGGGAGCATTAGCATTTTTGAATGTAATGCATTGTTGGAATTATGATGATTCTGAAATATGATCTTTCTTGAGGTTTTTTTGGTAGTGGTCATAAAAATTCATATTTGTAATTTGATGAAAAGGTCATGTTGAGACCTATGATGTAAAATTGTAATATTCAGTCATGTAAGGACTTGTTCAATTCTGTAAACCCACTTTGTTGGGTAGTTGAGTCAAAATGTGTAAACCCTCTTGGTTGGGTATTTGAGTCTCATATGTAAATCCACTTGGTTGGATCTTTGATGTAAGTATGAGTCCTTGGTGATAGGAAGGTCAAAGAGTCATGTACTTCATTGAAAAATATGTTTGAACATTCAACATGAACTCAAGGGGAGCATGGTAACTTCAATGCACATAAGATCTACAACGCTCTTCTTTCTACATGAGGAGAGCAACCTTGTGTTGGTTTTGATCCGCCCTTTGCCCTTGATGTCAAAGGGGGAGAGTGACATGGTGTTTGAATAAGGGGAGAGAATGTCATGGTATTTGAATAATGGCTATAATCAATGTATCTATCTGTTGTGGTGATCAAACACCATTGTGATTGCCATCAAGTCCAAAGGGGGAGATTTTTGGCAATATGATGCCGAGTGTTGTCCTTGATGGGAACCCACTTGATGAAGATGATGGCAACCTACTTAATGAAGTTGTTCTTGATGCTTGATAAGTTTATTAATGATGTAAATCTGATTTTCTACAAGTAGTACAGAAGTTGCATAAGAAAGAAATATCAGTATGTGCAAGAATAATAATGAAAAAGGTGTGTTACAAGGCATACGCGAGTTTGTCAAGGAGAAGGTGCGTATGCACGCGGAAAAGTACGTACCAAGTCGCGTATGATCAATTGCGCTCTAAATGTGTAAAACAGGGGGTTACTAACATGGTATTGACCCATTTTATTGAGCGCTGGATTGTCTATGAGATCCCATCCAGGAATACCATCGGAAGTGATGTGGTTTTGGCTCATGGTATTGACAAAGGCTAAATCTATATAAGGAGAAGAAATTAATTGTGCAAAGTGTGTGCATGAGTTTAGGTTTGAATGAATACTTCTCTTTGAAGGATATCTGAATGGAAAGGGTAACAATTTGATGATAGATCTGAATCTATGATGCACCTATGAAGAAAATGATGAAGAGGGATCTCTAGATCTGAAATATATATGTATCTTCTAGATCTGTTTATGGAAGGATTAGATATGTGATCTAGCGAATCTGTGCTGAAGCAAAGAATGAAGATTTGAGTTGTTTATCTGTTCTGGAGAGCTGCACTGCCCTAAAATGTCTGAAGATCTATACGCAGGTTCGTTGAGGAGGAAGCGCGTATATACGCGGCTTGTATTCAGAAAAAGCGCGTATGAGAATTGAAGTCAACTCCGAAATGTGTGCAGATGTATACACATGTTGGTATTTGTGAAAGCACGTAGATACGCAGGTTCAGTGAAGAAAAAGCACGTATGTAATTTAGGGTTTGCTGAAGTATGTGGTATGAAATGTCTGATCTATTCTGCTATTCTACTGCTATCTGTAAATGATGATTTGGGTTGTTCGAATATTGATTATCCTGCTATAAGAGCAAGTTGTTGGTTTGATGAATGTTCCTTGAGCTTAATTGTGTGGGTTGGATCCAGTATGAAAATTGATGAAACGTGGTCCACAAAGGTGCTGAAGGTTGAAGCCTTCAGTCAGGGGGTTGTAGCTCCCTTCCAAGAGAGGCTGGTAAACGAGAGCAGGGGGTTGTAGCTCCCTTCCAGGAGAGGCTGGTAAACGAGAGCAGGGGGTTGTAGCTCCCTTCCAGGAGAGGCCGGTAAACCAGAGAAGGTTGTAGCATTCTACAGGTGGGTGCCTGCGTGTTGGTATGAGTTTGCACCAGTACATGGTTGTAAGATGTTTTCTCTATAATAAAATATTGAAGGCTGAGACAACGGCGGCGGTGGTTTTCTCCCGACTTGGGTTTCCACCTAAAATCTCGGTGTTCATGTGTGTTGCTTATGTGTGATGGTTTTTTCTGTTATTACTGCACATGCTTACTGTTAAACTAAACATTTGATGAATGAATGATGCATAGACCTAAGTAAATAAATAAATGCATAGTAAGATCTCTGTGTATACGCGAGTTTTATGAAGGATATTCGCATGTATACGCTAGTTGGATTCAACCAAGTAGGGTATGGGTTTTCGTGAATGGAAAAGTAAAAAGTTTTGAGTAAGTCCTAAATACTAATTCACCCCCCCCTCTCAGTATTTTTCCCAACACCATAATCATATCTTGACTTAGAAAGCTTTAAAATACCTAAAATTGGAGCATTGTCAATCTTCCAATACAAAATTTCAAAATAGTTGATATCAAGTTGAATTCCATTGAGATATTTTGTATCCTATTTGTTAGGGTCCTACCATAATAGGATTCATAATTTTGAATTTTCTATTTTAAAATCTTCTAATATTTTACATACCTTTGCTTTCTGCAAATGTTTTCACATATTTAAAAAATGAAAATAGGGTAAGTCACAAAAGAACAATCAAAGGAAAAAAAGAAACAAAGATAAAAAAAGGAATATTAAATATGAACCCCACTAAAATGGATCATGATAGTGTTGTACGTTCAAATGCCACTACTATTATTTGAATTTTACAAATAAGATTTTGTGCAGCTTGTCCTAAATGCCACAATCCATGAGGGTCAAATAGCTCAATCTTGACTTTTCATCATTTAAATTTCATGCTGATAGATAGAAAATAAAGATCTAGCCAAACTGTTTAACCTTGGTAGATCAGTAGTTAGGTAGAGAATAAATAAGGAGCTCAACAATTTAATTTGAGCCCTTGGAAGAAATAAGGATAGAATTAGTTAGTTTGTTGATTGAAAGAAAAACAAATAAGGGTTTGAAAGTTCAAATGCACCCATGTAAAAGAAGAAAAATGTTAAGGTAGTTGACGGCTAGGTAGAAACAATTTTCACAAGCATGGCTAAGAGACAATTGGTCATTTCATTTACTAATTTCCCTTCAAAATCATTCCCCTTGTAAAAATACTATTTTTTCCTTCATTTTTACTCTTTCCCCTTATTTCACTCACTTTTCCTTATAATTTCGCTTTACTAATTACCCTTTTTCCATAAATTCCCCCTAGAAACCCCCATATCCTAAGTCTAAATATTAAAAATTATATATCAGGTCCCATGGTAAATCCTTCCCTCAAAAACATTTTAATACTTATTCTAATATTTATTAATTTCCCATACCATTTTTTAACAGTAAAATCGTAATATATTCATTTATCCCTTTTTATAAGTTTCCCACATTAAAATTCACTATTTCACTCCACATATTATATATCCTAACTTTTTATATTAATTTCCCACTATTCTAAAGTCCTGACCCACTAATTATTTAACACATGTTAAATAAACCACGCATATAATTCCCAAGCCCCACCTCCCATACCCACCTATCAATTTTCAAACACCCGACAACCTTCGGATCTCCATTCCTCACATCCAATGACTAATGAGCCTTTTTGCACCTGCGATAGCCTGATCTATAGGATTCCAAAATCTTGTGAAATAATTGGTTTTTAATACTCCACTCCTCGCTATGTGGCGCCTCCACAATCCGTCGCATCATTCAAAAGGAAACCACTTACCTTCTTTTCTTGATGTGAAAAACCACCAAGCAGTTTATCCCTGTATGAACAATACTAGCCTGCCATTTCAATTTGACCCTGTGCTGTGTGAAGAAAATCATACCATCATTCCACTCCTTCACTGTGTGAAAAGCCAAAATTGTTTCAAAACCTTGCAATTGAATTATTTCTGCAGATTTGCGAAGAAAACCAAAGCCATTGTCAAACAGAACTAAAAACCTGCTATTTTATCCATAACCTCTCTCTACTTAAAATGAGAAGGTGACACTCCATTTTCAAGCTAAATTAAATTACCACTACATTTCAAACTCGTTTCACAGGCTTCCTCATTCCCCAAAGCCATTACTTGCCTCACTGCAAAATGATTTTTCATTAGCAAATGTTTTATTTTGTAGGTTGTTAGTAGAACAGAAGCTTGAGGAAACAATTTTAATACCAGTTAAAAAAAAATTTCTTCCAGATTCTCGAAATGAGAATTCAAGTGGTTTTCCTCAAAATAAAAGACAATTATCATAGAGAAAGTAATGTTTTAACATAGAGGAAAGGCTTTTACTCAGCAGAAGGTTACATACATGTGAAAGAACACAAATGGAACAAACAAACATATGAGAAAGAATTTTCAAAATCTAAATGAGGTTTTTGTTTCTAACATCCTCATATACAAAAACATCTCTCATTTTTCTAACAACCATTATGGTTTTCAATATTTTAAACAATATTTGAAAGCACTTTTTACAGAAAATTCCTGTCGAGTCATCATTTTCTAGAGAATATTATCACCAATAGGAAATGAATGTTGCAAAATTTGAGGAGGTTTATGTTCCTAAGATGCAAACCTAAAAAAGCATATCTTACTATATTCACAGGTATTAAAAAATAAGAGATACATGCACATCTTCACAGCCTATATTTCAGGCTGTGCAAAGTTATGTTTTACACATATTTTTACAGAGCCTATTATGAACAATGGGAGCGAAATTTCCAGAAACAGAGAGAGGTTTTTCTCGAAAACATGTTTATCTACAATAACCTCTTTCACTCTATACATATATATCTCGGATGGAGATATACAAAGGGATTTCTGGACCCTATGTTTCAGAAATTCAGGAGGAAAAAGCTCAAAGACAGTTGGTGACTTGGATGCCACCTCATCAAATAAGAGTTGATATCAAATTTGAATTTCTCTTCTTTGTCACCAGCTATTCACAACGATAGTGCCAAGTATATTCATTAGTTTTTAATGTCCTATGTTTGAGTTCTATTATGTAACACATTTTTACATATTTGTAAGAAATTTTGATATTTTTCCAAGATATTTTAGTTTATAATTTGTATAAATACTTCATCATTTGAAGTAATAGAGGTTGGATTTTGTAACCAGAAACCTCACCATTCATGGTGATTAAGTCCACTAAGTTTAAGTGACTATTTGAATTAATATAAGAGCATTTGTTTCAGGATTTATGTGCCATATCTACTGGTGAATTTTTCCTCATTGTATATGTGCTTTCCTTTGTTTCCATTTTATGGTTTTCTTAATTCTGAATTGTGTAACAGGAGTATTACTACAGAATCTGTTGAGATCATACTCTCTACCTTTAACTGTTAGTAATCTACATGTTTTATTCTGATATCCAAATTAGGGAATTCTTCATTTCTCCCTAGTTTCGATTGAACCTCTATTCTAATATCCATATTAGGTAATTCTTCATTCCTCCCTAGTTTCCATTGAGCTTCTATTCTTATATATAGATTAGAGAATTATTAAATGATCCCTAGTTTCGATTAAGTCTTCCTTATTATTTTATTACATTTCATCCAAATTTAAAGGATCCAATAGTAATGTCTACCTTGCCCTGTTTCACTTAAGCTTGATACTTCTGCAAATTGATCACCCAAGCCTCTTTGAATCCATTTCCCAATGGCCTTATTTTGCATTTATAGACAAACAAATTCAAAAACCAACTCCGTACTTATTAACTACCCTAATATCTAATTCAAATAAAGCTAAACCATACAGAGAGAGCCCTCTCTGAGTTTAGGAGGGCTAGATCCTAAACTCAAAAGTAGGTTTGTGGTTACCTCAATAAATTATTTCTTTAACCTTGATAAATTACTGAGTGATAACATAGTGGCGAATCAACTAGGGAATAACATCTTCTTCAAAAAGATTATACAAGGATCAGACCTGATCTATGATGGTGGACAGTGATCAGACTCACAAGGGTTAAAATCATCCACCTCGCGAATGAAATTCCAAATCAGTTTCAAAATCGAGACTCCACTGGAAAAATGAACCTGGAAGAACATCATGGGAATATTAGGTTTTCAACTTGGATCTTAATCCAAGACGTTATGTTCTTTCTTATCAAGAAGGTTTTCAATGTATATTGTATTTTAGTAATGGTCTTAGACTAATATTTGATTACTTTTCTTTGAAGAGTGTAAATATAAATTCTCCTTTTGAGCAACTTTCTCATGGAAATAATGATGATCATTTTCCAATTGATAAGCCTCAAGAAATCAAGACTAATATTAAAATTATTGTGCATATTCATGTACCTTGTAAAGTTCCTAATAGATATAAGCCCCTCATATTACCTACTATAGTCCATAATTTCCATGATAACTATTACAAATACCTCCCCCGGTTTGATGGAGAAAAGGATAACATCACTGCTGAAAAAAAAGTATTCAAGGTTTTTAAAATTATATGGATTTATTTGAGATTGATGAAGATGATGTTAGAATCATGATTTTTTCTATTTCTTTGGAAAGTAAAGTTAAAATTTGGTTCAAGAACCTGCCTATTGCAAGCATCTCAAATTTCCAACAGCTTTCCAAAATTTTCCTTGATAAATGGATAATCAAAGTCAATCGTTTCATAATCATATAATGATATGATCAATTGAAAAGACAACCAAATTATTCAATACATCAATTTTCTGCCAGATTTAATCAAGTTTATTATTCAATGCCAAAAAATATAAGACCTCCTCCTGATTCAACTCTCTTGCATTACCCAAGAGCCTTTGATCCATAAATAGAATTTTAGTTAAGAGAAAGAGATTCAGAAACATTTGAACAGATGCAAAATATTGCAATTGATATAGAAGTTAATCTGGAAATAAGAAAGGAAAAGTTGAAAGCAGAAGGAGAGAAGAACAACATTGCAGAGGGAAAACTTGACATTTTGGTAAGTAAAATAGAAGAAATGATATAGAAGATCATAATGAAAGATTGAATTTTTTGTTCAAGATCGTCATGCAAAAAAAGAAGAGGTTGTTGTCTAGGAACACTTTGCTAATCCCAACTCCCATAGATTAGAAAATATATTTATAGATCAATATGAGGAGAAGCAATCAGCTGATCTAATGTGTATGTTTGATGAAATTCCTTCTTTCGATGATTTTCCAAAGTATGATCATTATGATGATATTTATGTTCTCCAAAATCAAGCTAACTTTACAAATCAATCAAAAGCTAGTTTGTGGGATGAGGAAACTTACTTTCAGCATCAAGAATACAATCATCACCCAATACAAATCAGCCATGAGAGTGAAGAAGAAAGTGCAGAAAATTGGGAATTAAATTATGGATCTCTACCTCTTTGTTTTGCTTCATTTTAGTTGATCAAAGACAACTTGAATGCAATAAAAAATAATCAGTGTTTAGAGATTGTTATGGACAACAAAGAAAACAATGAATTTCTTGATCAAGATTATTCAGTTTCACAATTAAAGTTATTAAATTCCATTGAAATACCTGATGAGATGACACATGAAAGTTCTTCACCATTGAGTTTTGAATCATTTCAATTTTTAAAATCAAATCTTTAAAATATCTCCAAAGAAAAGGATGAGAAGTCTACAGAGATCTATGAAGTCTCAATGGAACCCATATCCAATAGGTTGCAACAATCCTTCCAAGTTTTTCATGATCCAATAGCTATTGCGTTGGATAATAAATGTAGTCAAAATCTATCTACTTTAAATTATTATGAGCTTCAAAATCTAGATAATAAAAGTCTCATCAAACGGATATTTCCACCAGTAGAAATATCATCACAAAGGTTACATGAAAGTTCATAGGGAAATAAAGATGAAGATAACATTTTAGTTTCATGGTATGGAGGCCATCAGAAACACATGTACAGTTGCTTAGAACAGTTTAACAGTTTCACATACACTTTGGAAGATCCTTTTGTATAGTTTACAGAGTTAACAAAGGAAATTGAGTATTTCCTCATGTTTACATCTGTTGACAAGTTTCTAATGGTTTGCAGAATTATAGTTTTGACAATCAACAAGCACATGCAACAAAATACCTCAATGTATATAATTCTTGAATGGTTGCCTTGGATCTTTCATTTTACCTAACCAGTAGTTGGACATATAATTAAAGTAGGTAGAATTACAGTTTATTTCAATTTTAGTTTTCAAGCAAGTATTGAAATAAGTAATTAAGATTCATAACTAAGAATAAGGCTCTAAGGTATTGATGATTTAGTAATCTAGTTTGAAGGTTGCAACACCTTTTAGTTTCAGATCAGATTTCAGTTTGCGGAAAAGGTTCAATTTCAGCTCAATATTTTCAATCACAGAAATTATACAACAAAGCATATGCATGTTTCGGATCGGCCCAATTGATCAGGCTACTAGTCGAAGCCGTTCTTCACATCTCACAAGGAGATACCATCCCCATGTGAAGCCAGTGTTAGGGTCCTATAATAATAGGATTCATAATTTAAAATTTTCTATGTTAAAATCTTGTAATATTGTACATACCTTTTCTTTCTGCAAATGTTTTCCCATATTTAAAGAAAGAAAAGAGGGTAAGTCGTAAAACAACAATAAAAGGGAAAAAAGAAACAAAGATAAAAAAAGGAATATTAATTATGAACCCAACTAAAATGGATCATGAAAGTTCCGTACATTCAAATTCCACTACTATTAGTTTACATTTTCAAATAAGATTTTGTGCATCTTGTCCTAAATTCCATAATCCACGAGGAACAAATAGATCAATCTTGACTTTTCATGATTTAAATTTCATGCTGATAGATAGAGAATAAAGATCTAGCCAAACTGATTAAACTTGGCAGATCAATAGTTAGGTAGAGAATAAATAAGGAACTCAACAGTTTAATCTGAGCCCTTGGAAGAAATAAGGATAGAATTAATTAGTTTGTTGATTGAAAGAAAGATGAATCAGGGTCTGCAAGCTCAAATGCACCCATGTAAAAGAACAAAAAATGTTAGGGTAGTTGATGGGTAGGCAGAAACAGTTTTCACAAGAATCGATAACAGACAATTGGTCATTTCATTTACTAATTTCCCTTCAAAATCAGTCCCCTTGTAAAAATACCCATTTTTTCTTCATTTTTACTCTTTCCTCTTATTTCACTCATGTTTCCTTATAATTTCCCTTTACTAATTTCCCTTTTTCCATAAATTCCCGCTAGAAACCCCCATTTCCTAAGTCTAAATATTAAAAATAATGCATCGGATCCCATGCTAAATCCTTCCCCGAAAATATTTAAATACTTATTCTAATATTTATTAATTTCCCATAACACTTTTTAACACTAAAATCGTAATATATTCATTTATCCCTTTGTATGTTTTTCCCGCATTAAAATTCATTATTTAAATCCACATATTATATATCCTACCTTTTGATATTAATTTCCCACTATTCGAAAGTCCCTACCCACTAATTATTTAACACATTTTAAATACACCACTCATATAATTCCCGAGCCCCACCTCCTATACCCATCTATCAATTTTCAAACACCCGACAACCATCAGATCTCCCTTCCTCAGATCCAACGACCAATGACCTTTTCGCACCTGCAATAGCTCGATTCTATAACATTCCAAAATCTTGTGAAATAAGTGTTTTTCACTACTCCCCTCCTCGCTACATGGTGCCTCCACAATTCATCACATCATTAAAAAGAAAACCACTTACCATCTTTTCTTGATGCGAAAAACCACCAAGCAGTTTATCCCTGTACAAATAATACTACCGTGCCATTTGAATTTGACCACGCGCTGTGTGAAGAAAATCATACCATCATTCCACTCTAGCACTATGCAAAAATCCAACATTGTTTCATAACCATGCAATTGAATTATTTCTACAGATTTGCGAATAAAACCAAAGACATTGTCAAAAAAAACTAAAACCCGCTATTTTATCCATAACCTTTCTATGTTTAAAATGCGAAGGTGACACTCCATTGTCAAACTAAATTAAATTCCCACTATAGTTAAAACTCGTTTCACAGACTTCCTCATTCCCCAAAGCCATTTCTTTCCTCACTGCAAACTGATTTTTCATTAACAAATGTTTTATTTTGCAGGTTGTTAGCAGAACAAAAGCTTGAGGAAACAATTTTAATACTAGTTAAAAACTTGTTTCTTCCATATTCTTGAAATGGGAATTGGAGGGGTTTTCCTTAAAATAAAAGACAATTATCATAGAGACAATAATGTTCTAACAGAGAGGAAAGGCTTTTACTCAGGAGAAGGTTACATACATGTGAAAGAAGAAAAATGGAACAAACAAACAGATGATATATAATTTTCAAAATCTGAAAGAGGTTTTTGTTTCTAAAATCCTCATATACAAAATCCTCTCTCACGTTTCTAATAGCCATTATCGTTTTGAATATTTTAAACAATATTTGAGAGCAATTTTTACAGGAAAGTCATGTTTATTCATAATTTTGTAGAGAAGACTGTGGCCAATCAAAAATGAATATTGTAACAATCAAGTATTTTTATGTTCCTAAGATTCCAAATTATAAAAACCTATCTCACATTATGCATAGGTATTACAGAAGGAGAGATACATGCACATCTTCACAACCTAATTTTTGGACTCTGCAAAGTTCTGTTTTAAACATCTTTTTTCATAGCATACTGTAAACAAGTGAAGTGAAATTTAGGAAAAAGAGAGAGGTTTTTCTTGAAAAAATAATTATCTACAATAATTTCTTTCAAGTTTTACATATCTATCTCAGATTGAGATATGAAAAGGTATTTATGGACCCTATGTTTTAGAAATGCGGGAGGAAAAAGCTCAAAGACAGTTAATGACTTGGATGCCACCTCATCAAATAAGAGTTGCTATCAAATTTGAATTGATATTCTTTGTCACCAGCAATTCACAAAGATATTTCCAAGTAGATTAATTAGTTTTTAATGTTCTATGTTTGATTTCTATTTATGTAACATAGTTTTATATATTTGTAAGAAATCTTGAGATTTTTTCAAGATATTTTAGCTTAGAATTTGTATAAATACTTCATCATTTGAAGTAATAGATGTTGGAATTTGTAACCAAGAACCTCACAATTCAAGGTGATGTAGTCCACTAAGTTCAAGTGACTATTTGAATTAATAAAAGAGTTGTTTATGGATTCATGTGACATATCTACTCATGAATTTTTCCTCATTGTATATGTGCTTTCCTTTGTTTCCATTTTATGGTTTTCTAAATTTTGAGTTTTCTAACAAGATTATTACTACAGAATCTCTTGAGATCATACACTCTCCCTTTAACTATTACTAATCTACATGTTTTCTTCTGATAGCCAAATTAGGGAATTCTTCATTCCTCCCTAGTTTTGATTGAACCTCTATTCTGATATCCAGATTAGGGAATTATTCATTGCTCCCTAGTTTCTATTGAGAATCTATTTTTATATCCAGATTAGGGAATTCTTAAATGCTCCTAGTTTCGATTAAGTCTTCCTTCTTCTGTTATTAAATTTCATCCAAATTTAAAGGATCTAGTAGTAATGTCTACATTTCCCTGTTTCACTTAAACTTCATACTTCTGCAAATTGATCAGCCAAGCCTTTTTTATTCCATTGCCCAATGGCCTTCTTATGCATTTCCAACCAAACCAATTCAAAAACCAACACTTTACTCATTATCCAGCCTAATATATATTTCAAATAAAGCTAAATCATACAGAGAGATCCCTCTCTGAGCTTAGAAGAGCTAGATCCTAAACTCAAAAGTAGGTTTGTGGTTACCTTGGTAAATTCTTTCTTTCACCTTGAGAAATCACTGAGTGATAACATACTGGCTACTCCACCGGGGAAGAAAATATTCTTCAGAAATATTATAAAAGGATCAGATCTGATCTATGATGGTGGACAATGATCAGACACACAAGGGTTAAAATCATCCACATGGCGACTCCAATTCCAAATCAGTTTCAAAATCAAGACTCCACTGGAGAAATAAACCTGGAAGAACATCATGGGAATATCAGGTTTTCGTCTTGGATCTTAATCTAAGACATTATGTTCTTTCTTATTAAGAAGGTTTGCTAATGTATATTGTATTTTAGTAATGATCTTAGACTAATATTTGATTATTTTCCTTTGAAGAGTGTAAATATAAATTCTCCTTTTGAGCAACTTTCTGATGGAACTAATGATGATAATTTTCCAATTGATAAGCCTCAAGCAATCAAGACTAATATTAAAATTCCTGTACATATTCATGTACCATGTAAATTTCCTAATAGATATATGCCCCTCATCTTACCTCTTGTACTCCATAATTTCCCTGATAACTATTACAAATACCTCCCCGAGTTTGATGGAGAAAATGATAACATCACTTATGAAAAACATATTCAAGGTTTTGAAAATTATATGTATTTATTTAAGATTGATGAAGATGATGTTAGAATCAGGATTTTTTCTCTTTCTTTGGTAAGTAAAGTTAAAAGTTGGTTCAAGAATCTGCCTATTTAAAGCATCTCAAATTTCCAACAGTTTTCCAAAATTTTCCTTGATAAATGGATAATCAAAGTCAATATTTTCATAATCATAGAAGAATATAATCAATTGAAAAGACAATCAAATGAGTCAATACATCATTTTTCTGCCAGATTTAATCAAGTTTATTATTCAATTCCAAAAATTATAAGACCTCCTCCTGATTCAACTCTCTTGCATTACCCAAGTGCCTTTGATCTAGAAATAGAATTTTAGTTAAGAGAAAGAGATTTAGAAACATTTGAACAGATGAAAAATATTGCAATTGATATAGAAGTTAATTTGAAAATAAGAAAGGAAAAGTTGAAAGCAGAAGGAGAGAAGAACAACATTGCCGAGGTAAAACTTGACATTTTGGTAAGTAAAATAGAAGAAATGATATGGAAGATCGCCATGAAAGATGAATTTTGTGTTCAAGAACATCATGCAGATAAAGAAGATATTGTTGGCTAGGAACACTTTGCTAATCCCAACTCCCATAGATTAGAAAATGGAATTATAGATCAATATGAGGAGAAGAAATTTGCTGATCTAATGTGTATGTTTGACGAAATTCTTTCTTTTGATGATTTGCCTAAGTATGATCATTATAGTGATAGTTATGTTCTCCAAACTCAAGCTAACTTTACAGAGAAATCAAAAGCTAGTTTGTGGGATGAGGAAACTCAGTTTCAACATCCAGAATACAATGATCAGCCAATACTCATCAACCATGAGAGTGAAGAAGAAAGTGTAGAAAATTGAGAAGTAAATCATGGATCTCTACCTCCTTTTTTTGCTTCATTTTAGTTCATCAAAGACAGCTTTAATTCAATAAAAGATCATCAATCTTTAGAGGTTGTTATCGAACACAAACAAAACAATGAATTTCTTGATCACGAATATTCAGTTTCACAATTACAGTTATCAAATTCCATTGAAATACTTGATCAAATGACACATGAAAGTTCTTCACCACTAAGTTTTGAATCATTTCAATTTTTAAAAGAAAATATTTACAATATCTCCAAAGATAAGGATGAGCAGTCTACAAAAATCTATGAAGTCTCATTAAAACCCATATCTAATAGGCTACAACTATCCTTCGAAGTTTCTAATGATCCAATAGTTATTGTGTTGGATAATAAATGTAGTCAAAATCTTTCTACTTTAAATTATTATGAGTTTCAAAATCAAGATGATAAAAGTTTCCTCAAACAAACATTTCCATTAGTAGAAATATCATCACAAAGTTTATTTGAAAGTTCGCAGGGAAATAAAAATGAAGATAACGTTTCAGTTTCATGGTATGGAGGCTATCATAAACACATGTACAATTGCTTAGAATAGTTTAACAGTTGTACATACACTTTGGAATATAATTTTTTATAGTTTACAGAGTCAACAATGGAAATTGAGTATTTCCTCATCTTTACATGTGTTGACAAGTTTCTCATGGTTTGCAGAATTACAGTTTTGACAATCAACAAGCACATGCAACAAAATACCTCAATGTATATAATGCTTGAATGGTTGCATTGGCTCTTTCATTTTACCTAACTAGCAGTTGGACAACTGATTAGAGTAAGTAGGTAGAATTTTAGTTTATTTCAATTTCAATTTTCAAGCAAGTATTGAAATAAGTCATTAAGATTCATAATTGAGAAGAAGGATCTAAGGTCTTGGTCATTTAGTACTCTAGTTTGAAGGTTGCAACACCTTTTAGTTTCAAATCAAATTTCAGTTTGTAGAAAAGGTTCAATTTCAGTTCAAGATTTTTAATCACAAAGATTATACAAATAATAATTTTGGGATTGGCCCGATGGATCAGGCTACTATTCGACGGTGTTCTTGACATCTCCCAAGGAGACGCCATCCCCATGTGAAGCCACTATTAGGGTCCTATAATAATAGGATTCATAATTTTAAATTTTCTATGTTAAAATTTTGTAATATTGTACATACCTTTGCTTTCTGCAAATATTTTCCCATATTTAAAATATGAAAACAGGGTAAGTTGTAAAAGAACAATCAATGAAAAAAAATAAACAAAGATCAAAAAAGGAATATTAAATATGAACCCCACTAAAATGGATCATAAAAGTGTTGCATGTTCAAATTCCACTACTATTAGTTTACTTTTGAAAATAATATTGTGCAGCTTGTCCTAAATGCCACAATCCATGAGCATCAAATAGCTCAATCTTGACTTTTCATGCTTTAAATTTCATGCTGATAGATAGAAAGTAAATATCTAGCTAGACTATTTAACCTTGGGAGATCAGTAGTTAGGTAGAGAATAAATAAGGAGTTCAACAATTTAATCTAAGCCCTTGGAAGAAATAAGGATAGAAATAGTTAGTTTGCGGATTGAAAGAAAAATGAATAAAGGTTTGAAAGCTCAAATGCACCCATGCAAAAGAAGAAAAAATGTTAGGGTAATTGATGGGTAGGTAGAAACAATTTTCACAATGATGGATAAGAGACAATTGTTTATTTCATTTACTAATTTCCTTTCAAAATCATTCCCCTTGTAAAAATACCTCTTTTTCATTCATTTTTACTCTTTCCCCTTATTTCGCTCATTTTTCCTTATAATTTCCCTTTACTAATTACCCTTTTTCCATAAATTCCACCTAGAGACACCCATATCCTAAGTCTAAATATTAAAAATAATGTATCGGGTCCCATGGTAAATCCTCCTGTGAATTTTTTTTAATACTTATTATAATATTTATCAATTTCCCATAATTCTTTTTAACACTAAAGTCATAATATATTCATTTATCCCTTTGTATATTTTTCCTGCATTAAAATTCATTATTTAACTCCACATACTATATATCTTACCTTTTTATATTAATTTCCCACTATTCTAAAGTCCCGACCCACTAATTATTTTACACATGTTAAATACACCACGCATATAATTCCCCAACCCCACCTCCTATGCCCACCTATCAATTTTCAAACACCCGAAAACTATCGGATCTCCATCCTCAGATCCAATGACCAATGAGCCTTTTCCCACCTATGATAGCCCGATCTATAAGATTCCAAAATCTTGTGAAATAAGTGGTTTTCACTACTCCACTCCTTGCTACATGGCGCCTCGACAATCCATCGCATCATTCAAAAGAAAACCACTTACCATCTTTCCTCCATGCGAAAAAACACCAAGAAGTTTATCCGTGTACGAATAATACTACCCTGCCATTTGAATTTGACCTCGTGCTATGTGAAGAACATCATACCATCATTCCACTCCAGCACTGTGTGAAAAGCCAACATTGTTTCAAAACCCTCCAATTGAATTCTTTCTACAGATTTGCGAATAAAACCAAAGCCATTGTCAAACATAGCTAAAAACCCGCTATTCTATCCATAACCTCTCTCTATTGAAAATGCGAAGGTGACAATCTATCGTAAAACTCAATTAAATTCCCACTAGAGTTCAAACTCGTTTCACAGACTTCCTCATTCCCCAAAGCCATTGCTTGCCTCATTGCAAACCAATTTTTCATTAACAAATGTTTTATTTTGCAGGTTGTTAGCAGAACATAAGCTTGATGAAATAGTTTTAATAGTAGTTAAAAAAATGTTTCTTCCAGCTTCTCGAAATGAGAATTCTAGTGGTTTTCCTTAAAAGAAAGTCACAGTGACAGTAATGTTCTAACAGAGAGGAAAGAATTTTACTCACGAGAAGGTTACATACATGTGAAAGAATACAAATGGAACAAACAAACAGATGAGAAATAATTTTCAAAATCCGAAAGATGTTTTTGTTTCTAACATCCTCATATACAAAAACCGCTCCCACTTTTCTAACAACCATTATGGTTTTGAAAATTTTAAACAATATTTTAAAGCAGTTTTTACAGAAAATTCCTGTTTAGTCATCATTTTGCAGAGAAGTTTGTGGCCAATCAGAAATGAATCTTGAAAAAATGGAGGAGGTTTATGTTCCTAATATGCCAACCTACAAACACCTATCTCACTTTATGCACAAGTATTACGGAAGGAGAGATACATGCACATATTCACATCCTATTGTTCGAACTATGAAAAGTTATGTTTTACACATCTTTGTGCACAACCTATTGTGAACCACTCGAGTGACATTTTAGGAAACAAAGAGAGGTGTTTCTCGACAACATATTTATATACAATCATCTCTTTCACTTTTTATATATCTATCTCGGATTGAGATATAAAATGGGATTTTTTGACCCTATTTTTCAGAAATTCGGGAGGAAAAAGCTCAAAGACAATTAGTGACTTGGATGCCACCTCATCAAATAAGAGTTTCTCTCAAATTCGAATTTCTCTTCTTTTTCAGTAGCCATTCAAAAATATAATGCCAAGTAGATTAATGATTTTTTAATGTCCTATGTTTGAGCTCTATTTATGTAACACATTTGTAGATATTTGTAAGAAATCTTGATATTTTTTCAAGATATTTTAATTTATAATTTGTATAAATACTTCATCATTTGAAGTAATAGAAGTTGGATTTTGTAATGATGAACCTCACCATTCATGGTGATGCAGTCCACTAAGTTCAACTGACTATTTGAATTAATAAAAGAGGAGATGTTTTAGGATTCATGTGCCATATGTACTCGTGAAGTTTTCCTCATTGTATATCTGCTTTCCTTTGTTTCCATTTTATGGTTTTCTTAATTCTGAATTGTCTAACATGAGTACTACTATAGAATATGTTGAGACCATACACTGTGTCTTTAACTATTAGTAATCTAAATGTTTTCTTCTCATATCCAAATTAGGGAATTCTTCATTGCTCCTTAGTTTTGATTGAACCTCTATTCTCATATCGAGATAAGGAAATTCTTCATTGCTCCCTAGTTTCAATTGAGCCTCTATTCATATATCCAGATTACTAAATTCTTAAATGCTACATACTTTCGATTAAGTCTTCGTTCTTCTTTTATTAAATTTCATCCAAATTTAAAGGATCCGGTAGTAATGTCTACCTTGCCCTGTTTCACTTAAGCTTGATACTTCTGCAAACATATCACCCAAACCTCTTTGACTCCATTGCCCAATGGCCTTCTTTTGCATTTCCAACCAAACCAATTCAAAAACCAACTCTCTACTTATTAACTAGCCTAATATCTATTTCAAATAAAGCTAAATCATACAGAGAGCCCTCTATGAGTTTAGGAGGGCTAGATCCTAATCTCAAAAGTAGGTTTTTGGTTACCTCGGTAAATTCCTTCTTTAACCTTGAGAAATTAGTGATAACACTATGGTCAATACAATAAGATGAACTATATTTTCTAAAAACTTCCTAGGTAATTGAGCTCCAATAATCCTCTAGGCATCGTAAATTTTTGTAAGCTCAACCAATTCATAATGCCCATTACATTTTTTTGTTGTCCATGCCACTAGAAAGGCCAACTAAATAGGTTTCCTTGAAACCTATATTTTTCCATTTAATCTTGAAATTTGTGCTCTCAAATGGTTCAAAGCACCATGCTCATGTTTTACTTAGTATTTTTCCAAGATATGCTAAAGCACCATTGATGATTAAGATAACTAATGGAAAAATAGCTCACGAATGGTCTATTGTCCTCAGTTGGACTTGATAGTACTTGGATTTGATGTGAAGTGTTGTATATAGTTGTTTTGGAAAAACTTACAATGGAATGCTTAAAGCATGTCAAATATTTCTCTCATAAGATATTAAAAAGAAATTTTGTTGTAAATTTTTTGTGTAAATTTAAATTCACACAAAAAAATCATTCTAATTTTTGAAAAAAAAGTAAGTATGAAAAAATGTTATTAATATTATTTGTCTTTATATTTTATTAATGATTAATGTTTTGTTTTTTTTTCTACATATTAAATTACTTTATATTTAGGATTATATATAGAGATTTAAAACAATTTGTTAACAAACATTCCATTGTACATAATATTTTATATAGAAATTTGAAACTATTTGTTCACAAATTGTGTTAAATATTGAGTTTATAAATTAATTTAGATATAGAATATATAGAGGCAATTATTTTGATAAAAGTATTATATATTGAGGGATTTGGATAAAAGTAAAAGATTAGAAATAATGTATTAAATATAGCGCTAATAAATATTATTGAAGTGCAGTGTGTGTTGGAGGGTGATGAGGTGCTCTATGAAGACACTCCTTGATGTAAAGTTAGGAGTTCAATTTCCTAGGGTGCTATATTCGACATGACGAATGTTGAGATTTATTTTAACTAAATTTGGAGAAAATATCATGAATGTGACAACAATAGGATTTGTTGCTAAATTGACTCCATTTAATCTTGATGTGGATTTATTGCATTCTATTTTTGTTGTGAGTGAATTTATGATTCAGTTTCTACTCCCAGCTATAAAATGTAAGCCCATAGAGGCAAATGAGCATGATGGATGTGAGGTGAGTGGAAGAGATGTGCAGATGAAAAACTCTGCTGTTGTAATTCTCCTTTTGTTGAATGAGATTGTCGATTCCTCTGTTTGGTGGACGTAGCCCAGATTTGTTGGGTGAACCACGTTAAATCTGTTGTCTCTCATGTTTGTTGAATGTTCTGTGTGTTTGATTTTTTTTAGTTTCCACTGTGTTTTTCTCTACAATTGGTATCATAGCTTATAGTAGAGATGTTGTGCAGAGTGCAAGAAAGATGGAGCTATGAGGTATCAAACTATGACTGCGGTGGAAGGCCGTGTTGCTTAATTTCCGAGGTTTAGCATCGCCGTGGAGATTGAAAGGTCGTGAGCTGCCAAGTTGGAGCACCAGATCTGTTGATTTGCGTGGCTGTTGTGTGAGCGTAGCATGGAGCTGGCTTAATATTTAACCATCAAATGCAGAGGGATTAAAAGTAACAAGTGAAGTGCTGTGAGCTGAAGATTGTTGAGTCGTGGCCTACTGAGAGGCTGTGAGGCCAAATTTTCTGTGCGTTGATTGCTGTACTGTGAGCTCGTGAGCTAGAGGCCGTGTCATCCATTTTTGAATCGCTGTGTGTAAACTGAAGAATCCACTGCGCTGTGAGCTGGTGAAGAAATAAGATCCGTCATTGATCTAAGAGCCGAGTTCAATCTCTGTAAGCTGTGACTTCTGAATGCATGGATTGGTGTGCGGTGGACAGTAAAGTGAGTAAATTGATATGCCATTTTAAAATTAGTTTATTGAAATGCAACATATCGATTAGTAAAGAGCCAAGTCGTTGAGCCGAACGTGGACAATGAGATCGGCTGTGTGAGTCCATTTTTAAATCGATTTTTTGAAATACCATATGTATCGATTTATATATTTTTTATATATGGTGGCACTTTAACAAATTGATATATTTTAAAAGGTGTGTTGTGTAACTAGCTCCAAAAATAGAAGAAAAGAGATATCAATGCCTTAGAAATAAGCCACTTCGAGGGGGCAACCTCCAAAACATTACATAAATGAACAATTCTTGGATGATACAATTTACAAAACCTCCTTTCTATATATAGGAGTCCATGGGGCCATAATGTAATCCTAGTGGGCCACAATGTAATCCTAGCCGACCTAACAATAATAATTTAAGGGCACAATAATAACAATATGGGGGTTACAGGGGTACAATAATAACAACAAGGGGGTTACACTAACAACAATAAGGGACTATACTAGTAATATAGGGACCTAACATGCCCCTCTCCTTCAAAAAAGTGTTGTCCTCAACGCTTGAGTAGCTCTGGGTGCTTCTGTATAAAATTCTCATCCTCCCATGTAGAATCTTCAGTGGGTAAGTTCTTCCACTTGATGGGATACTCTGAAATTGATCGATTCCGTAGTTGTCGAGTTCTTGTTTCCGTGACCGCTTCAGGTTCCAATATGATTTTTCCTTCCTCATCAAGTTCTGGCAATATTGTTTGAACTGGAAGATTTTCACCTATAACCTTCTTTAAGCATGAAACATGGAAAACTGGATGCACTCGCGAAGAAGCAGGAAGCTCTGATTTGTATGCCATAGTACCAATCTTTTCCAACACCTTGTAAGGACCATGGTACTTTGGCGATAATTTATTATCCTTCTTAGCTTGCTTGAGGGACAATTGTTTGTATGGTTGTAGCCGTAAAAATACCCAATCTCCTACATCAAAACTTCTCTTGCTGCGATGTTGATCTGCCTGTTGTTTCATTCGATTTTGTGCCAAATTCATGTTATCCTTTAAGAGTTGGAGAACTTCTTGTTGATGCTCGATGTGATCTTCCACTGCTTGAACCTTTGAATTTTCTCTTAAAGATGATGTGATGGATGGTGGATGATATCCATAAAGTGCCATAAATGGGGTCATTTTTGCTGCAGTATGGAAGAAAGTGTTATACCACCATTCAGCTAGAGGTAACCACTTGACCCATTGTGTTTGTTTATCAGATACAAAACAACGAAGATATCCTTCCAAAAATTTATTTACTATCTCGGTTTGACCATCAGATTGAGGATGATAAGATGAGCTATGAGCTAATTGAGTACCCAAACAAGAAAATAACTCCGTCCAAAAATTTCCAGTAAAAATGGGATCTCTGTCGCTCACGATAACCCTTGGGCTTCCATGTAGCTTTTGAATTCTATCCATAAATGTAGTAGCAACTGTACTTGCTTTAAATGGATGAGATAATGCACAAAAGTGTGCATACTTGGTAAGTCTATCAACTACCACCATGATGACACTCTTTCCTTCAGACTTGGGTAAACTTGTGATAAAATCCATTGAAATCTCCTCCCAACGTTGACTTGGAATGGATAAAGGTTGTAGAAGTCCTGGGGTCTTAATTGTCTCAACTTTATTTAGCTGGAAAACCAAACATTCTGCCACAAAATTTTGAATATCAGATTTAAGGCCATCCCAAAAAAATTCTTTCTTCACCCTGTGGTAAGTTTTTAAAAATCCTGAGTGTCCTCCTAAAGGAGAAGTGTGCAGTTCGAAAATAATATTTTGTTTTAGTTGGGAATTCCTACAAAGATATAAGCGATCTTTGTACCATAAGGAATCATTTTTCCAACAAAATGTATCAGATGTACTAGGATCTTGTTGCAACTTTTGAATGAGTGTCCATACGTCTTTGTCCTTCCTCCATTCATCTCTTGCTTCAGTTATCCAATCTAGTTGGATAATAGAAATGGCACAAAGCAATGCTTCCACCTCTTCATTCTTTCTTGAGAGTGCATCTGCAACAACATTAAGCTTTCCTTTTTTGTAGATTATTTCAAAGTCATAACCCAACATCTTTGTGACCCATTTTTTCTGCTCTTCTAAAGATATTCTTTGTTCCAAAAAGTGTTTAAGACTATCATGATCAGTTTTTACCTTGAAGTCTCTTCCCATTAGGTATGTTCGCCATTTCTTTAGTGCATGCAGTATTGCTAACATTTCATTCTCATAAATAGGTTTGTGTAAATACTTTCCTTTGATTGGACGACTTTCAAAAGCAATGGGTCTTCCTTCTTGCATAAAAACAACACCAATTCCATTTCCTGATGCATCACATTCCACAATAAAGGTTTTTGTGAAGTCTGGTGTAGCTAAGACTGGTGCTTGACACATTGCCTCTTTAAGATGATTAAAGGCCTTAGTTGCTTCAGGAGTCCATGAAAATGCATCTTTGTAACACCCCCAAGTTCTATGCTTTTCAAATGAGACATTTGAACATACATCCAAAGGGGAGTGGACCCCAATGGATAATTATTGTGTGGATGTGGTTAACTATTTATTTATGAAAAATAAATAAAATATTATGTATGCACTATGACCAGATGAGAAAATGAGATCACATGCCTAATCCATGAGGTGATGGAAAAGGAAAAAGACTTTCCCCAAAATATTTCAAAAATCCTTGAAAGAAATTATGTCTAATTTAGATTTTTGAGGAAAAAATCTAAATTTCCCCCAATGAAGAGGAGTAGTTGGGAAGAGGTGAGAAAAAGCTGGAAAAGATGAGGAAAAGCTTAAAGCAGCTTTAAAGAGTCCCAAAATGGGAAGCCTGGGCTAAACAGGAATAAAGCATCCTGAAATTCTGGACGCAGAATTGGAAACAGGCTTTGGGGAAAGAACAACTTAAATAAGCTGCTCCAGAACAGATTGAGGTTAGTCTGTTCTTGGAGGATCTCAGCTCGGGGGTGAGTTCTGGAGATAAACGAACTCTAAGGTTGGGAGGACTGGTCATAGTAGAGATGTGCATGCATAAATTTGGAGATTTCTGTAAGTCTGTATTAAACATATCCCTGTTTTATGAAATTTCGATGTTATGGTTCATTATGCAATTTATGAATTGTGATGTTATGGTTCATTATGCAATTTATGAATTGTGATGTTATGGTTCATTATGCAATTTATGAATTTTTATGTTATGGTGCATTATGCAAATGTTAGATTGATTAATGGTTCAGTAACTCATGTAATTGCAAACTAAAGCTATTGATAGCAGAGACAAATGGTTGGGTGTAGGGATGAGTACCTTGTAGTAATGAGGTTAGAGATGATAGATCAATTGAACAGCAAATCTAATAACTATGTATAGGTATAGCTTGCTATCTTTTAAAGGAATATTTAATTTCTGTGTGTATAAACAGAAAATGTTAACAAAACAGTATCCATGAACAGCAAGTACCAAACAACTAAACCTATCATAACAATACTGATGGCACAGAATTCCCTGTAACCAATAACAGAAAGTAGGAAAAAACAACCCTGTGATAGCAGTATGGGGTTCAGTATGTCAGCTGTGTTTCAATGGAAAGAATTGTAAAATTTAGAATTTAAATTATTCTATTAAATGTAAGTGTAAACATATGAAAGCAGAAGTTGAATCCTAACTAAGGACGAGGATCTAACACTAGGAATTCTAAACTATCCAGTTCAGTATTCTCTACCTCCACTTGATTGAAGCAAGAGGATCTGTTTCCTAGTTTTCCCATGGAACAGTTGAATCTGTACCAGAGTGTCACACATGTTGAATGTTTGTAACAGTTGTTGGAAATATGATGCAGAGTGTTGTCCTTGATGGAAACCCACTGAATCAAGATGAAGACATGCGACTGTTGACATGTGTTGTTCTTGATGGCAATCCATCTGATGAAGTTATGCTTGATTTGATGGACCTGGTAAATGATGTAAATCTGATGTTTGTTGACAATATGATGCTGAGTGTTTTCCTTGAAAGGCAACCCACTTGATGAAGATGATGACAACTTACTTGATGAAGTTGTGCTTGATAGAATATGTCCTTGATGAAGAAATCCGATGTATCTACAGTATGAACAGAAGGCAATGAAGAAAGGAATTCAGCATGTGCTAATTTTGTGATGAAAAAGAGTATGTTTCTTGGTATACGCGAATTGTCCTAGGGAAAGTCGCGTATGCACGCGGAAAATAACGTTCCAAGTCGCGTATGGGCTAAAGCGCTCAAAAAGTGCAAAACCAAGGGTAACCACCATGGTATTGACCCATTGTATTGGGTAATGATCCGCCTAAATGACCCCGTCCAGGTAGTTTTGGGCTCATGGTATTGTTTTGGCCCATGGTATTGAAAAAGGGGCTCATGGTATTGAAAAAGGATAAACCTATATAAGGAGAAGAAATTCATTGTGCAAATTACAAGTGTGAGAGAAAGATGTCTGAGCTTGAATGAATACTTCTCTGTGAAGTATATCTGTATGGAAAGGGTAAAGGTTTGATGATAGATCTGAATCTATGAAGCACTTATGAAGAAATGATGAAGCGTGATCTTTAGATCTGAAATGTACTTGTATTTGCTAGATCTGTTTATGGAGTGATTAGATCTGTGATGAGGCGAACATCTAGGCGAACATCTGTCTGAAGCACAGGGTTGAATCTGAGCTGAATGTCTGATCTGATGAAGTATGCTGCTCTGTAATGATTGAAGATCTATACGCTACTTCGCCGTGGAGGAAGCGCGTATATACGCAGCTTCGCTGAAGAAAAAGAGCGTATGCGCAATAAAATATACACTGAGGTATACGCTGGTTTGTGTGGACGGAAGCGCGTATATACGCGACATCAGTAAAGGGAAAGCACGTATGCAAACTAGGGTTTGCTGAAGCAAGGGGTATGAAATATCTGATCTGTTCTGCTGTGTTTCTGCTATCTGATCTGTATGTATATGTTGGTGACGTATGTTTGTGCTTAAAAGTATGGAAAGGGTCCAGTATGAAAATATGATGAAATGTGGCCTGCAAGTGGTGTTCTATTGAAGTTGGTTGGATCCAGTGTGAAAATTGATGAAACGTGGTCCGAGGTGGTGCTGAGGGTTGTAGCCTTCAGTCAGGGGGTTGTAGCTCCCTTCCAGGTGAGGCTGGTAAACGAGATCAGGGGTCGTAGCTCCCTTCCAGGAGAGGCTGGTAAACGAGTCAGGGGGTTGGAGCTCCCTTCCAGGAGAGGCTGGTAAACGAGCGCAGGTGGGTGCCTGCGTGCTGGTAGAGTCTGCACCAGCACATATGTTGTAAGATGTTTTTTCTATAATAAAATATTGAAGGCTGAGCAATTGCAGCGGTGGTTTTCTCCCGACTTGGGTTTCCACCTAAAAATCCTGGTGTTCATGTGTGATGCTTTGTGTGATGGTTTATTCTGTTCTTACTGCACATGTTTACTGTTTATTGAACATCTGATGAATGAATGATGGAATAATAGAAGTGAAGATTTAATGACATATCTAGATCTATGTGTATACGCTAGTTTCATAAAGGGGATCCGCGTATATACGCCAGTTTACTGAAGGAAAGTAGCGTATGGGTTTTAAGGAATGAAAAAGTAAAAAGATTTGATTATGCAGTAAATACTGATTCACCCCCCCCTCTCAGTATTTTTCCCAACAGTAAAATAAGGGGGGAATCCTATAAAACAATCTGGTGTGTGATAAAATTTTGGGTGAGGTAAGATTGTAAGCATATGTAAAAATACAATGAACAGAGCATCTGTGTACCGTCCATATAAACTGCTGGGAAAGTAGTTGGAGCAATGGAGGTTAACTGAGTATAGATAGAAGTATGCGAGGAGGCACACATCTATACCTCGATGCTGCAACTTTAAAATGTTGAAAATTTTATAAGGCCTGCAAACTGGAAAGTTGAGGAAGGGCCTAGCAAAGCATCTAGAGTTGGAAAAAAATCTGAAAAGAAAAACCTGAGAAATACAACGTAATATATATATAGCTATATAAGTCTCCTAGATGGACTGGGAAGAGGGGATGTCAAGCCCAAAAATTTTCATGGAAATTCTTATATTCCATGGCTGACTATAAGTACTGAAGAGAATTTAAACCCCGGATAACAGTCTGAATTTGTAAGTGATTCAGTATAAAACTATCAATGTTATCTGGCGCATAAAGCGGAGAATATCTGAGTTATATTATATGTGTAGAAAGCTGGGTCTGGGAGACGTGACAAATGGTATCGGAGCTCAAGTTCAAAAATTGGGCAAGATATGTGCTCACAACGAAATAATAAACTGTTATAAATTTTATGAATATTAAAAATATTACTTCAAATATCTTTCAGGTATACCTGTAACAGATGGTGATGAAATAGAAACATTGGTATGGGAGGTTTGCATATTTTGCGGTATGTTCTGGAATTCTTGTTACTATGTCTTATTATAGTATAAATTGGATACATATAAAATTGAATTTTATGACAATGAGCAATTTTAGTACTACATTTAACAGAGTCCCTAAAATGGCAAATACTTTCCAGACTCTGTTTAGTTGTAGACCAGAAATCTAAAGAGGAGAAACTCCAGAAACTCTAAACCAAGGTTGGTTTAAATCTGAAGTTACATAGCCTCTATAGATGATTAAATCTTGTTTATTCCCTGTAGATATCAAGGTGATATTTTATACTTATGTGTAGGCTAGAAAATATTGTATCAGAATTGATCTTTCATGGTACAAACCCAAAATAATTACAACATAAACATTATAATATGAAATTCGAATATTGTGTTAAAGAAGGAACATTTTAGTTTATAACCTTCATATGTTTATATCTTAACATTCTAGCTGTACATATAATCTGCTAGATCTACTTTCCCTCTTGGAAGAAAGTGTCACGGCCAAATACTCAAATAGAAAAAAATAGACCTCTATTCATGTATTATCGAATACATACAGGCATCCACTAAAAGATAAATGTAATAAAAGAGCCACGAACTAAAATAATGGGCATGCTCATATGTATGTATGCATTTAAAAACAAAGAGTAAGCACAGTGAGGTAAGTAATGACTTATTGACAGTCACCCATTGCCACAGAATATTTTGGTGAGAATAGGTACATAATAACTAATCTCAGAAAAAAAAATATATACCTCAATGAGATCCTTGGCACCTCGGTTACCAATGCGATATATCCCCATACGAGCATGTATGTTAAAAAAAAAAAAAAAAAAAAAAAAAAAGAGATAGGAATACTATGCATATATAATCTTATTATCGATGCAGTGAAACTTGAAAACCCGAATACACAACAATATAGACTGGTAATAAAGAAGCATGTTAAAATGCTGCTACGAAGGGACATTATTGTAGCATTGAAATGTGAAAGAAACTCAAAATGTAAGCTATCGGGTTAATTTTAGTTATCGAAACGACAGCAGTTATATTGAAACCCTTATACCTTACTGCTGATGAAAAACAAAAACCAGAGTATAATTAGGTTATAGATTGTATGACAGAGCTGTATATCCTCGCGCAAGGAGTAAATCCTCTCCTTCGTTAAATTATATACACAGGAGTAACTAAATTAAGTGGCGAAATTCTATGCGTAAAAGCTTATGTTAAACCTGTACAATTAGACGTCCTAACAACGAATTCGTTTTTATATAATCCAGTAACTATCATGAAAACGATTGGAAAAATTTCAGATTAAAAATAAAATAAAATAGAAACCATGTTTCTTCAGATGCAGGGGTCGATTTGCATATCGGCATAACACTGATACTCATAACAGGGCGTAAATAAAACATTACGAGTTGTCATTCTGGCCGCTCAAATAAATCGGTCAATCCAAACTCTAAAATCGTTACGAGTCCACCTCGAGAGAAGGAGGGGACTTATACAGTGAACACAGGTTCATGAGTAGGAAGGCCGAACGACGCCTTGTCTCATAACCAGACGATCTTACCTACAGATGCATAATTGAAAAAAGGGTTAGTGGTTAAATCATACCTATATCATTAAAGGAAGGCCGGCCCTACTGATTTACATCTACCCGAACCAGACTAATGAAAATAATATTACCTCTGGGTATTTCCGAAAGGCATTTCGAATCCATCAGTTGTGTTCATACCCAGAAATTTCTCCACCTAGATGAGCGCTGGGTTCGGTAGCACGAACACGGCTATGGCATGAATGCTTTGAAATAGGGACACAGTTATCATATGATAAGCGAGCAACCTGAACCAAGGAACTGAAATGCCATAGTCGGTATTTAAATCATCGACATAGCAAAGATTCCGAAGAAAATTACATTTCAGGTTCAGGATGCATTGCCTGTTAGGAAATCCTCCAGAAGCTCAGCTTGGCAATCCAAACCTCTGCGCCACGCAAATCAGGGTAGGCATCAGAAGAAATCGCTGTAAGTATTAAAGTGAGCCATAGAAATATTTAAAACAAAATGGAGCAAAATCAGTAGGAAACTCAAATACGAATTCGACCCGGGAAATGAAGTAAAGACAAAGGAAATTATGTTCACTCTAACTATCAACCAGCAAATGTGATGAATAACATCAATAATCTACTAATACCAGCGGAGAAGCCGGGCATTCCGATAAGAACACTCGTCTCTATGAACTTCGAATCGCAGGGGAGCGCCCAGATTCGTTTCACAAAACCGAAAGGTGGGAATTGTAGCATTTGAAAGGGATTTTATCTACATTGCCAGAAACCCTAACCCACCACCTACCGGTGAAGGCTCAGGCATGGCGTACAGAACGCTGGCACCCTGTAGCTCGACGAAAACCCTAAACAAGGATGATAAGCTTAGCAAGAGAGATTAGGCGGCAGGAACGAGAAGTGAGCCAGGTTTGAGAGCAGACGAGTTGAAAAGATCGAGGGTACTACTCTGTAGTCAATCACATGGCAAGTCTGACAATTCGATTTCGTATCACGCCCAGTAGATCAGTATCAGCGACGTGTCGACTATCCGTTTGGTGTGAGCGAGCTAATTCATCCGGAAATTTACAACACAGATACGTTATAGTAGGTAAGGATGTAACCATCCCTGCCACGACCTCTCGGTAAATTAATAAGGCCGTATTCGCCCTCATACTCTACCGCCAAGAGGCCGAAATCCTACGCTTAAATGGAGACCAGCGTCGCCTCGGTATGCGGAAGGTACAAAGACGGATAATCGATTTCTTGAACACTAAGGATGAGACACGTAAGGGGCAAGGGGATGATATAATGAAAGTATATAGTAATCTCGCTAAATTCTCAGTCAACGAATGTATAGTCGTGAGAGTCTATGTATAAATTCATATACATCTAAGGTATATAGGTCGGGCCTATAAATAGCTATGAAGGGAAATAAAGCTAATTTAGATTTTGTATTAGTAACGACCTATTTATATATATATATATATAGATATATAATTCTATATACATAAATAAGCATTTATATATATGTTGGTGTAATAAAGTTGCACTTTATATTTCGATGGGTAAGATATCGAATGTCCATGTATATATAAATATATATCTATTGTATTAATAAAGTGACCCTTTAATTAGATTATCAAATTGCAATCTAGTTGAATTTAATAAGTGAAGGGGTGGGAACTTTGGTGTAAAAAAAAAAAAAAAAAAATCAACCCTTATTTTTCAATTGTAGTTAAACTAGAATGGGGGGAATTTCTAGAAGAAAAAGTATACGTGGTCAAAAATAAACGAGAAAAAAAAAAAAAAAAATTTTGGAGGTGTTAGTATCGGATATATATGTGGGTCTCTTATACCAATGATATATAGAGATATATGTATCTATATATAGATCTCAAGATATTCGTGTGGAATGCATATGTGTTAGGAATGTTAAAAAGAAATTTTTTTTTCCTAAACCAGGGGTGTTACAAATGGTATACGTGACCAAAATATGTGAAAAGACCACGGAAAAAAATAAAAAAAGGGGTTATTTTAAATTAGGTGTAATATATATATATGGTAGCGTTTTCAAAAAGGCTTTGGACTTACATATGAATATATGTAAATATAGGGATATATATATATTCATATGTTCATCAAATTAATATTGCCAAGGCTATATATATATATATATATACCATGTTTAATTATACAATAAGGTTTGGAAATATATATGATATATGCAAACCTAGTAGCTATATATATGATCATTAGATGTATATTACTCAAGGCTCGAGTCCTATAAATAAGGCATGTATACTGCTATAAAAAGAAAAGAAGATTGAGTCTTATTCGGTACAAATGGGAAAAAAATATTGATATTGGAAAAACTTCCAAGATGATTTAAGTCATGACTCGAGTATTTTGGTGATGAGCCTGTTTTAGTTCATGGAAAATAATTAAGTACAAGTTTTAATTACAGTTTAAACGGTTTATTTAGCAATTGTGGAACCATTACATTGAGTTATCTATGAATGAATGAAGGGATAAATTAAAAATTTCCTGATGATTACTTAAGGAAGAATTATTTCTTAATTATTTTATTTATAATAATTTATATTCTTCCATAGAAATAAATTATATTTCCAAGTTGGTATATTTTATGAGTTTTAGAGATAATGAGTAATAGAGTTGGAAAAAGTATGGAAAAGTGATATTTCTCTCATAAGGAAAAAAACAAATATAGATTTAAAAATAAAAGCATGAGAGATGTATGGGTTGCTTTTGTTAGAAAAAAATAGAATGCTTTTATGAATTAGAAAAGAAGGAATTCTTTTATGATTTAGGAAAAAGTTGGAATACTTTTATGATTCATAAAATCTATTCCATTTTAATTAATTCTATTTTATTATATAAGCCTATGAGAGAAATAGAAGAGGGGAATGAGAGAATACATGGAGAAGGGAGTCAAGAAAGAGGAAGAGAGTATTTCAAGCATGATGGAGCACAATTAATTTCCTATATATATATTATACTCCATTTATCAAGGAAACCATGGTTTTAGGTTGTAAGCGGTCTATGTGAGAAACCATATGTTGTTTATAAAAACCATGAGTTGATTTCTAATGATTAATGAAATTCACATATAGGGATAAGTGGTGAATCATCATTGGAATTAGTAAAGCATGAACATACAATTAAAAGTAAATGAATAAATTCTGGTGATTCGTTGAAAAAGGGGAAATTGTGTCAAATTTATTTTTTGACATTATCAAGTATTAATACTTGTGAATGTGATGAATTATAGAAATTATATTTATCACTATAAAAGGAAACATGTATTCACACTATAAAATTTTGTTGGTGTAAATTTTATTAAAGTTAATTTTCTTGAGTCTTAAATTCAAAGACAGGGAAATAGTGTGAAATCATACAGCTACAAACCGAGAGAAAAGAGGATGAGCTGTATTTGGACTTGGGTGTGGGGGAAACCCAGGAGATCCAAATTTATTCACGTAAGTTTTGAATAGTGGATAGAATTCATAAAAGAGGTTAGAGGAAAAAAAAATAAAAATTCATGTGTGAAGTAAGAATTGAATTATAGACATTATTAACGAGTCTCGTTATTACTAGTTAAATTGATTGGCTAACAAAAAGAAACCATGAAAAGATACTAGAAGTACATCTATGAAATGAGAAAGGGTAAGCATAACCATGCATATGATACAATTGTTTTCTCTCATTTATGAGTACTAATGAAAAAGTTGTAAAATTGTTTAGCCAGGTGTGTAACAGGAAATTGGGCACTCTGGAAACAAAGAGGAAAAAGGTGAAGATAAATCACCTAGAAAATCAAGAAAATCTGAACTGGACCAAGTTGAGTGAGGAAAGAATCTCACTGAAAAACAAGAAAGGATAAGTAGTGTACTAAAAGTGCACTAAACTATATTGAACCTGAATGGTTTGACTAATAACTGAATTTCTTAAATTATTGAAATGCATAATGTTGTTGTGGATTATAAATTGTATATACCTGGTATTACTTACATTGGTATGAATTGTGGACAGAGAAAGCAGAATAAAAGACCTTCCAGACAGACTTCTTGCAAAGAAGTAGGAAGAAAACCAACTGCATAAGGCATCAGTAAATAGAGTGGAAGCAGAAGAATACTCTGCTGGAAACTAATCAGGACGAAGAAGAAATCTTTGTCAAAGTGGAAAAAAATCAACGTCAAAGTGTAACAATGAGGAAGGTGTTGGAAAGGAGGGAAACTAATGGCTTATAAACTAGCCCTACCATTGCATATTAAATTTCATGATGTGTTTCATGTCTCCTTGTTGGAAAAAAAGAAATTATAATTTTTGTACATGATGCTTCTCACATGATTGATTGGAATGTGGTCCAGGTGGAACCAGAAGAAGAATTTCCTTCCAGAGTTGCTTAAAAGATGAAAGCGGGAAGAAATGGAATTTGCGAAATCGAACAGTAGCTAGAGTAAAGGTGCAGTGGAGCACTTTACTGCTGAAAAGCTACATGGAACAGAGAAGCTAAGATGATGGAACATCATTCATAATTATGTTCAAAATAAACTAAGAAGATAGTTGTCAACACCGAGGACGGTGTTTATTTGCAGAGGGGGAATATGTAACACCCCCAAGTTCTATGCTTTTCAAATGAGACATTTGAACATACATCCAAAGGGGAGTGGACCCCAATGGATAATTATTGTGTGGATGTGGTTAACTATTTATTTATGAAAAATAAATAAAATATTATGTATGCACTATGACCAGATGAGAAAATGAGATCACATGCCTAATCCATGAGGTGATGGAAAAGGAAAAAGACTTTCCCCAAAATCTTTCAAAAATCCTTGAAAGAAATTATGTCTAATTTAGATTTTTGAGGAAAAAATCTAAATTTCCCCCAATGAAGAGGAGTAGTTGGGAAGAGGTGAGAAAAATTTGGAAAAGCTGAGGAAAAGCTTAAAGCAACTTTAAAGAGTCCCAAAATGGGAAGCCTAGGCTAAACAGGAATAAAGCATCCTGAAATTCTGGACGCAGAATTGGAAACAGGCTTTGGGGAAAGCACAGCTTAAATAAGCTGCTCCAGAACAGATTGAGGTTAGTCTGTTCTTGGAGGATCTCAGCTCGGGGGTGAGTTCTGGAGATAAACAAACTCTAAGGTTGGGAGGACTGGTCATAGTAGAGATGTGCATGCATAAATTTGGAGATTTCTGTAAGTCTGTATTAAACATATCCCTGTTTTATGAAATTTTGATGTTATGGTTCATTATGAAATTTATGAATTGTGATGTTATGGTTCATTATGCAATTTATGAATTGTGATGTTATGGTTCATTATGCAATTTATGAATTTTTATGTTATGGTGCATTATGCAAATGTTAGATTGATTAATGGTTCAGTAACTCATGTAATTGCAAACTAAAGCTATTGATAGCAGAGACAAATGGTTGGGTGTAGGGATGAGTACTTTGTAGTAATGAGGTTAGAGATGATAGATCAACTGCACAGCCAATCTAATAACTATGTATAGGTATAGCTTGCTATCTTTGAAAGGAATATTTAATTTCTGTGTGTATAAACAGAAAATGTTAACAAAACAGTACCCATGAACAGCAAGTACCAAACAACTAAACCTATCATAAAAAATACTGATGGCACAGAATTCCCTGTAACCAATAACAGAAAGTAAGAAACAACAACCCTGTGATAGCAGTATGGGGTTCAGTATGTCGGCTGTGTTCCAATGGAAAGAATTGTAAAATTTAGAATTTAAATTATTCTATTAAATGTAAGTGTAACCACATGAAAGCAGAAGTTGAATCCTAACTAAGAACGAGGATCTAACACTAGGAATTCTAAACTATCCAGTTCAGTATTCTCTACCTCCATTTGATTGAAGCAAGAGGATCTGTTTCCTAGTTTTCGCATGGAACAGTTGAATCTGTACCAGAGTGTCACACATATTGAATGTTTGTAACAGTAAAATAAGGGGGGAATCCTATAAAACAATCTGGTGTGTGATAAAAGTTTGGGTGAGGTAAGATTGTAAGCATATGTCAAAATACAATGAACAGAGCATCTGTGTACCGTCCATATAAATTGCTGGGAAAGTAGTTGGAGCAATGGAGGTTAACTGAGTATAGATAGAAGTATGCGAGGAGGCACACATCTATACCTCGATGCTGCAACTTTAAAATGTTGAAAATTTTATAAGGCCTGCAAACTGGAAAGTTGAGGAAGGGCCTAGCAAAGCATCTAGAGTTGGACAAAGCTCTGAAAAGAAAAACCTGAGAAATACAACGTAATATAAATATAGCTATATAAGTCTCCTAGATGAACTGGGAAGAGGGGATGTCAAGCCCAAAAATTTTCATGGAAATTCTTATATTCCATGGCTGACTATAAGTACTGAAGAGAATTTAAACCCCGGATAACAGTCTTAATTTGTAAGTGATTCAGTATAAAACTATCAATGTTATCTGGCGCATAAAGCGGAGAATATCTGAGTTATATTATATGTGTATAAAGCTGGGTCTGGGAGACGTGACAATCTTTCTTCAATAATGTTGTTAGAGGTGCTGCTATTCTCCCATAATTCTTAACAAACTTGCTATAATACCCTGTTAACCCTAGAAATCCTCGCAACAGCTTTATGGTTGTGGGGACTTTCCATTCCTTAATGGCTTTAATTTTGTTAGGGTCTACCTTAACACCCTCGTGAGATAAAATATGATTCAGATATTCCACTTCTTGTACTCCAAAGAAACTTTTGGATGTTTTTGCATATAATTGTTTCTCTTGCAATAGTTTGAGCACCCTGTCAACATGTTCAACATGATCCTTCCAATACCTGCTGTAGATTAGTATATCATCAAAAAATACTAGCACAAATTTTCTAAGGAAGGGTTTGAAAATGGAATTCATCAACACTTGAAATGTAGAAGGTGCATTGATAAGGCCAAAAGGCATGACCAAAAATTCATAATGACCCTCATGAGTTCGAAATGCTGTTTTTGGAATATCTTCAGTCTTCATTCTAATTTGATGATATCCTGAACGAAGATCCAACTTGGTAAAATAAATTGCTCCATGTAATTCGTCCAATAATTCATCAATCACAGGAATGGGAAATTTATCTTTAATGGTGAGCTTATTGAGCTCCCTATAATCCGGACACATTCGCCATGATCCATCCTTCTTTGTACCAATACTACAGGAGGAGAGAAAGAACTTTGACTAGGTTGAATTATACCCACCTCTAACATTTCTGAAATCATACGTTCAATTTCGCTCTTTTGGAAGTAAGGATATCTATAAGGCCTGATGTTTGGAGGAACACTTCCTGGAATCAAATGAATAGCATGATCATGATCACGAATAGGGGGAGTCCTTTGGGAGTTTCAAACACCTTGGAATGATTGTCCAAGACTTGTTGGAGATCTGCAGAAATAGATGATTTTGATGTTGGAACTTCTAGTGAGCATAATTGTGCAATTACACCTCGTTGTTATTTCTTTAGAAGCTTTGTCATGACATTAGATCTTATTATATTTCTTGGATTTCCTGCAATACCCCTTAATTCAACTTCCTTTCCTTTTGAAAAAAATTTCAAGAAAAGTTCTTGAAAATTAAAAGCTACCGTGCCCAAAGATTGTAACCATTGTACTCATAGTACAAAATTAGCACCTCCCATAGGAATGGAAAGCATTGGAATATTCAATACATATTCCCCCATGGTTAGCTTGATATTATGGAATTTTCTAGAGAAATCTATAGTTCCTCCATTTGCAACCATCACTTGACATTCTAGTGCTGGGTATAGGAAACAGTTCAATTCCTTGGCTACCTTACAATGAATAAAATTATGGGTACTACCTGAATCAATCAACACTATTACCCTTTTCTTCTTGATATGCCCTTCTATCTTGAGAGTTTGAGGAGTGGTAATTCCTGCCAATGCATTACACGATATGGTCGAACTCATTTCTTTTGCTTCTTGGGTTGGTTCTTGGTGTATTTCCTCTTCTTGTTCATTTTCTTCTTCCTCTTCACAATCTATGTAAAATAATTTCTTCTCAGCACACTTATGACCTTTAGTGTATTTTCTATCACAACTGTAGCAATGCCCTTTTGCTCTTTTTTCTTCCAATTGTTGTGGTGTCAACCTTGTAGGTTGTGGAAATCTAGGAGTAGCAACACTTCCCTCTTTATAGAAGTGAGTGGTAGGTTTCCTTGTCGCCATAATTTTACATTCAATTTTTCTTGCCAACCTGAATGCCTTCTCCAATGAATCAGGTTCCAAAATGCGAACTTCATGTTGGATGTTATCCTTTAAAGTACCTATGAAGAGATCAATCATGTGTTCCTCTGGAATATCGGTTACCCTTATATTCAATTTCTGGAAGTCCTCAATGTGCTCCCCCACTAAACCCTTTTGTTTGAGATTTATCAATTGGCTAAAGAAGGTGTTTCTCTTTGTATCCTCATAATGTGCTATCATTTCCTCCGTAAAAATTGACCAAGTGACAATTTTTTTACAGGAGCAAAGCCATTGATACCATACAAATGTATTTGGTTCTAAATGTAAAGTTGCAATGCGTACCTTTTGTGTGTTTTTCACATTATGGAGAACAAAATATTGCTCCATCTATAGTATCCATGTTACAGGATCCTTTCCATCAAACTTCCTCATATCCATTTTTGGAATATGGTGGTTCTTCCCTCCAACAATAGAGTTTATGAAATTACAATTAACATTTAATTTGTTCTCAGCATGAGTTTACTCTACTATATTTTCACCATTAGGAAACATTTCTTGTATCAACTTTTCCAAACCTTCGATGTCTAATTTTAGATCCTTCTTCATGTTTTCCATGTTGTCTTTCATTTTTTCATCGATCTTAGCTTCCATGTCATCCATCTTAGCTTCCATGCCTGCTTCCATGCCATACATATTAGCTTCCAAACCATTCATCTTAGCTTCCACGCCTTTCTTCAAAACTTCCATTTCATTTTTTGTTGTTCTTTGCGAGAGCAAAATTTGTTGCACTTGCTCTTGTAATTTTGATATGTCATGGTGCCATTCTTGGTCTTCTTGAGTCATAGTAGAGCCTTCTAAAGGCTTAATGGGTGTTGAATTCTTTTTAGGGGCCATTTTAGAATCCAATACTAATATATATTCTACAATATGCCCTTGGAATTAATTCAACTTGATTCTTCAAACAAAACTTATGCAATTCGGAAAAAAAAATATACACCTTTTACTTGCTTTTGAGGAGCTCTATATTGAAATTGAGTTATCTCTATAGTTGCAGATCTTCAATATCTAAAATTCAGCACTATAGTATCCCTTTGAATCTTCTTTCAAATGCCATAGGTCTGATATGATTTGGATGCTTCAAGACAAAGTTATGTCCAATCTCCCACAATGACCCAATTTTGGACTGGTTCAGTAGAACGAACTTGTACAGATTGCCACGTGTTACTGTTTCGTTCTTTGACTCTGAAATTGATAGCCAAGAAGCTACAATCCATGTACTTGTGACTGCTTTTTACGGCACTCCAATCCGATGCTCAGAGAGAGAGTTATGAATCGTTTCCCACAATCACCTCTTTGAGATGAAATTCAGGAGCCTGAAAAAGTAATACATTCCATAGATCATATCTCCGAAAATATTGCGAACCAAGATCTGAAATTTTTTGACGAGTTTCCTCAGGATTTCAGCTTTGCACCGTAAAAATTTCAGATTCTGAACCTTCGTAGAACAAAAGTTATAGCGCAAATTCCACAATGACCTGTTTAGGAGCCTTAAAAAAGACCTAACTTCCACAAATCATATCTCCAAACATTTTGGGAACCAAACTCTGACATTTTTTGAAGATATTCCTCAGGATTTCGGCTTCGCACCCTAAAATTTTTAGCTTTTGAAGCTTCGTAGAAAAAAAATTATAGCGAAAATTCCACGATGACCTATTTGGAGCAACGAAACCCTAAAATCCAAATCTCTGATACCAAATATTGTGTAAACAGCTCCAAAAATAGAAGAAAAGAGATATCAACGCCTTATAAATAAGCCACTTCGAGAGGGAAACCTCAAAAACATTACATAAATGGACAATTCTTGGATGATACAATTTACAAAACCTCCTTTCTATATATAGGAGTCCATGGGGCCATAATGTAATCGTAGTGGGCCGCAATGTAATCCTAGCTTACCTAACAATAATAATTTAAAGGCACAATAATAACAATATGGGGGTTAAAAGGGTACAATAATAACAATAAGGGGGTTACACTAACAAAAATAAGGGACTATACTAGTAATATAGGGACCTAACAAGGTGGCACTTCATTGTTGTTAAAAGTTATAAAAATCGATTTGTATTTTTTATATATCGATTTGAATTATTTTAAAAATCGGTTTAAATATTCATTATGAAGTAGTTCCAAAAAGGTTGGCTTCTATCCCTTGTATGGTATATCGATTTACATTGTAATATCGATTCTTTGTATATCGATTTTTTGTAATATCCTATTATAAGGGCCAGGCAGAATATCCAAACCAACTGAAATAATATTTCAAGTATCCTAAAAATTATTTGTTGTTGATAAGTACTGTGAATATTTCCTTGTGTTGCGTGAGAAGACAAATTAAGATATGGAAAAAACACAAAGTGCTCAATTTGAGATCGATAAGTTCAATGTGAAAAACAACTTCGAGATCTGGAAAGTTAAGATGCATGATCTACTTGTGCAACAAGGCGTGGTGAAGGCGCTTTTGGGAAAAGCCAAACAACCTTACACCATGATAGATAACAAATGGAGTGACTTCGATGAAAGAGCATCGAGTGGCATTTGATTGTTTTTGGCGGATGAGGTTTTGTTTAACATCATGTTAGAGAAAACTGCAGCTAGTTTGTGGACAAAGATTGAAAAGCTGTACATGAAAAAATCCTTAACCAATAGGATTATTCTAAAAAGACAGTTATACAGCTTGCACATGAAGGAAGGTACATCAATTACTGATCACTTGAATACCTTTAATACTCTCTTGGTGTAGTTAGAAAGTATAGAAGTAAAATTTGAATCAGAAGATAAAGCTGTAACTTTATTATGCTCGTTGCCTGAGTCATGGGATCATTTTGTTACTTCTATAAGTCTTAGTTCATTAGAAACCCTTGAATTTGATGATGTAGTTGGAGCTTTGTTATCTGAAGAAACAAGGAAAATGTCAAATTCAGAAACCTCTACATTAGATGCAATGATGGTTAGAGGTCGTTCTAAAGAAAGATGCTTCAGTAAGCAGAACAACTCGTGTTCAAAATCAAAAGGGAAGAAGAGTAAGGTAAAGTGCTGGTTTTGTGGAAAATCAAGACATTTGAAGAAGGGCTGTTGGAAGAGACAACAAAAATCCAAAGGAGACTCTTCGACAGAGAATAAAGAAGCAAACATGATAGATACAGGTTCGACATCCGTTTCAGGTATGAGTGATGAAGTGTTATCAGTTAGTTTGTCTAATCATGATCAACATTGGTTATTAGATTCTGGCGCGTCAAATCACATGTGCATTCATAGAGAGTGGTTTAAATCTTATAAATCAATCAATGATGGAGTGGTTTACATGGGAAATGATGTCTCATGAAATATTGTGGGAATTGGAAGCATCTAGATTAAAATGTTTGATGGGACAAATAAAATTTTAACTGATGTAAGACACGCGCCTGAACTAAGAAAAAACCTCATTTCACTAGGAGTACTAGACGCAAATGGATATAAAACCTTTATTCAAGGTGGAGTAATGAAATTTTATAAAGGGATTTTACTAGTAATGAAAGCAAAGAAGGTTGGAAATATTTTTCAGTTAGAACGAAGAACAGAGTCAGATCATGCTTCTACAGTATCTGAAAACAACAATAATTATATTCGTCTATGGCATCAATGGTTGGGCCATATGAGCGAAAGAGGATTAAATTTTTTATCTCATTGTAAGTTACTTCCTAGTTTAAAATCTTCTAAGTTAGATTTCTGCAAACATTGTCTATATGGGAAACAAAGCAAGAAAAAGTTTAAAACTGGAAAACATAATAGTAAGGGAATCCTTGATTATATCCATTCTGATGTTTGGGGTCCATCTCCTACAACCTCATATGGAGGATCGTCATATTTTGTATTTTTTATTGATGATTTCTCTAGAAAAGTGTGGGTTAAAGAAAAATTCTGATGTATTCACAGTTTTCAAACAGTTTAGAGCATTAGTTGAAAACATCACTGGAAGAACCATTAAATGTTTAAGAACTGAAAATGGTGATGAGTTTACTTCAAAGGAATTTGATAATTATTGGAAGGACGCTGGGATCGAAAGACATAAAACTACTTTATATACTCCTTAGAAAAATGGAGTTGTTGAACGCATGAACAAGACTCTCTTACAGAGAGCAAGAAGTAGGCTTAGTAACGCCAATTTACAGAAGGAATTGTGGACAGAAGAAATTTCTACGGCTTGCTATTTGATAAGTCGATCACCATCAACTGCAATAGGATGCAAAATTCCTTAACAGGCATGGAAAGGTCATCCTTGTGATTATTCTAAACTGAAAGTTTTTGGTTGTGATGCATATGCTCTAATTCCGAAACATCAATGTTCTAAATTAGATCCTAAACCAAAAATATATATCTTTGTTGGATATGGTGATGGGACTAAGGGATACAGGTTGTGGGATCCTACTACTCACAAGATCATCTTTAAGAGAGATGTTAAATTCAATAAATCTTCACTCAATAATCCATATGTAGATGATAAATTGAAACAGGATAATGTACATAAGTTTCAACATATTCAGTTTGAAACCAGTTCAAATACTAATGATAGTCCAGATGAACAAGTTTCAGATGCAGATCATGAACAAGTTTAAGATGTAGATCATGAACATGTTTCAGATGCAGATCATGAAGAAGTTCCTACACATAATAATCAACAAATTGTGGAAGTACCAGAAACATCTTTAAGGAGGCCCACGAGAATCATACGTCCTCCTAAAAGGTATGATGATTATGTTACTTCAGTTGCTTTAACCGCTAATGATGATGAACCTTTGTGCTATCAGGAAGCTGTAGAAGGTTCTAACAGTGATAAGTGGAAAGAAGCCATGAAGGACGAGATGAAGGCATTAGACAAGAATGCCACATGGGATTTGGTGGAAATTCCTAAAGACAGAAAAATTGTGGGATGTAAATGGGTTTACAAATTGAAAAAGGGTGTTGATGATACAAAGGACAGGTACAAAGCAAGGCTGGTCACGAAAGGTTTTTCTCATAAAGCAAGAATTGACTTTCATGAGATATTTTCACCAGTTGTAAAAATTGTTTCAATTCGGATTTTGTTAGCATTAGTTGCTTTACTTGATTTAGAATTACAGCAACTAGATGTTAAAACTGCATTTCTACATGGAGATTTAGATGAGGAGATTTACATGGAACAACCGGAAGGGTTTGTTCAAAATCGCAATAAGAAATTTGTCTGCAGGCTCAAGAAATCATTATATGGTTTGAAGCAGTCACCTCAATAGTGGTACAAGAAATTTGATTCTTTCATGATGAGTCAAAATTATATAAGAAGTGAATATGATCATTGTGTTTACTTTAAGAAATTTAGAAATGGCATGTTCATTATCTTAGTGTTATATGTTGACGATATGATTTTAGCAAGCAAAAGCATAAGTGAGATCAACAAGTTAAAGGCTCAGATGGCTAGGACTTTTGATATGAAAGATCTAGAAGCAGCAAGACAGATTTTGGGCATGGATATTTTTAGAGACAGGAGCAATGGTAAGTTGTGGCTATCACAAAAGAAGTATATTGAGAAAATACTATTGAGGTTTGGTATGAACAATGCGAAGCCTGTTTCAGTCCCTTTAGCTTCCCATTTTAAGCTTTCTTCAAGTTTATGTCTAACACAAATGAAGAAAAGGAATATATGTCTTGAATTCCATATGCCAATGCAGTAGGTTGTTTGATGTATGTGATGGTTTGTACACGACCAGATATTTCACATGAAGTTGGGGTTGTCAGCAGGTATATGGAAAATCTAGGAAAATAACACTTGTCAGCAGTGAAATGGGTTCTTTGGTATCTGAGAGGAACAAGTGATTATTGTATCACTTATAATAGAAGTAGTGAATTTGTTTGCGGATATGTTGATTTCGATTTTGTAGGTGATTTGGATAAGAGAAGGTCAACTTCAGGGGATGTATTTAGTCTTGCAGGTGGAGCTATTAGCTGGATGTCAAAGCTACAGAACATTTTTGTTTTATCCACTACAGAAGCAGAATACATAGCTGCTTCACATGCTTGCAAAGAAGTGGTTTGGTTGAAAGGTTTGTTTGGTGAGTTTGGTAGATTACAAGACAACATTAAGTTATTTTTTTATAGTCAAAGTGTAATTCACTTGGCTAAAAATCCGGCCTATCATAGTAAATCAAAGCATATACCTATTAAGTACCATTTTGTAAGACAGGTTATCACTGAATGGGGTGTCTCTCTTGAAAAAGTGCATACAAAGGAAAACTGTGCAGACATGTTCATGAAGTCAGTTTTGTTAGAGAAGCTACGATGGTGTTTGGCTTCTCTTGGCTTGCAGAAAAGATAAAAAATAATAATGGAAGAGGGTATGAGGCTAATTGTTGTCAAGGTGGAGATTGTTGAGATTTCTTTTAATTAAATTTGGAGAAAATCTCATGAATGTGACAACAATAGGATTTGTTGCTAAATTTACTCCATTTAATACTGATGTGGAGTTATTGCATCCTATTTTTGTTGTGAGTGAATTTATGATTCAGTGTCTACTCCCAGCTATAAAATGTAAGTCCATAGAGGCAAATGAGCATGACGGATGTGAGGTGAGTGGAAGAGATGTGCATATGATCTCCTTTTGTTGAATGAGATTGCCGATATGTTGTCACTTTGTTGATATGTTGTCATATCTCTCCATCCACCATCTATCTATACACCATTCCATATAAAAAGACCTAGCTTGTATATCTACTTCATAAGGATTGAGATTTGTCAAAATTTTATAAGAACTTTAACTTTTTTAAATTATAATTTAAAGATTATACTTGCTCTTTGTGTCAATCAAAATTTCGTTTTAAAATCATAGTTTTTTCTAGATCCAAAACTTCCTTTGAATCCATCCCCTTTTCAAGATTCAAAATTCCTTATGAGGTCAAGGAAAAACTAGTATAAGGGTTTTCATTAAGAAAAGTCATACACTATTCATATATTAGAGTATGAGAAGTTGAAACCTTTATTTAGATTTGAGGTCATTTAAACAATGAAACAATACAAAATATATCCTTCAATATTAGGGTTTACATCGTAAAAACCCTAGACATACCAATGAATAGAGAAGGATTTTTTTCTTACAATTAGGGATTTATTTAGTAGAGCAAGTAAATGACACTCAGAATGTCAATAAAATTTACAAATGAAAAAATATACAATGGTATAGATACAAAAACACACATAAAGTAATAGTTATGTTTATTTTATTGAAAAAAAATGCAAGATAATATATATAAAAAAAAACTAAAATCTCATTTTTTTTTTTAATAAAAAACTATTTTTTTTATATAAAAAGTGGATTTAATATCAAAATAAATAATTATATTACAAAGTCACAAAAACACATTGATTAAATCCACTAATATTAACTCCCAAAACTTCATATTCATATTAACTCCCGCTGCTGCTGCTTCCCCAGTTGATTGAGTCTGCCGTTACTTCTCTCGCAGCTTCCTGGTATGCTTCAGAAGCCTCATCTGGGGTACTGTATGTTCCCACCCAACGCCATGTTCCCACCCAACGCCTTTTCTTGGTCCTGCTGTCAAATATTTGAGCAGCCCAACTATTACCGCCCGAAGAATTGGCCATCTCTCTTCAGCTGCTTGAATTGATCCTCAGAAGGGACCTGAGGATTTGCCATTTTGTGCAATTGCCCTCTGGAACGTCCAAAACCTCCAATACCTATGATTGCAACAAAAAGGGATTGCTTGCAACATGTGCACCGTTGTTGGCATTTAAAGTGTTATTATGCGTGTCGTATGTCATCATTTTGGTATGTCACTATGTGTCTCGTTCAATAGCAGATAAACGAAGGCAATAATGACATTAATTGCCAACTACATGGAGGAGTTTTATTTATACTAAAATTGGTTTATGTCCATATTCACTAGTTTAGGTTTTCATTGGTTTATTTTTGTTTTTCTAGTTAATTTATAATTAAATGTTTTTGGGAGTTGTGTTTAATGATATTTTTTGGAATTTATAGTAGATTTTCTTGCCAGAATAAGGTGGAAAAAATTGTGGTAAAATCTTGATTTGTGTTATATAAACTGATTTAGCACACTAAAAAATCCTTACTGCATTTTCATTATACAGATTTTGATTTCAATGAATTCATACAAGATTTTAGAAAAAATAGATCAGAATCAGAAAACTTTTCAAAAAGAAGAATTATAGACTACTCTTAAATTATATGTCTACTAATTTTATTTAATTATTTCTTTTATTTCAAATAATAATTCATAATTTTAATTTAATTATGTCCAAAATAGTTATGTTAGGGTTACTCTTTTAAAAAAATTAATATTAATGAAATTAGTATGATATCACATGAGTTGTTATTTTTGGGTATTGGGTATGGATATAGCATGGCCTTGCCCATGATATTGTAAAAAAACCTATTTTTATTACTAAAAAAATT